>VZRV01000506.1:436325-981555 GCA_013398115.1 Falcunculus frontatus | reverse complement strand
CTTCAGTAAATGCCTCCTGGACGTTTATTTTTAATGTACAGTCTGCAGCTCTGACTGGATCAAATTCACGATTATTCAGATGAGGTTGAATTTGAATAACTTGCTGGTTTCTCTCTCCCGCCCTCCCCCATCACACTCCCCCTCCTCTTTTTTTTTTTTTTTTTTTTTTTTTTTTTTAAAATTAAAAAAAAAAAAAGAAANTTTTGTTTGTTTTAAAAATTAAGAAAATGAAGAGAACCGCTGAGTCCGGCTGACCTTTGGCTGACATAATTTAGCAGGACACCGGTCGCAAATGAGGACTGGATAAATTAGACGCTCTAATTCTCCGGGTAAAACGATACTCAGCACCCGGCTTCCAGCACAAGGAGCCGGGGCAGGGGCTGCCCCGCGGCCCGGGAGCCTCAGGGCGGCGGAGCCCTGTCCCGGCGGAGAGGCGCGGGGAGCCGCGGGCTCCGCCAAGTTCAGGGCTCGTCCCCTGCGCGCCGCTGAGAAACGAGCCCGGTAACCGCCTGCTAATGGCTCCCTCCTTCGGGTCCTCGCTCCGCAGCCGCGCAGAGGCCGCGGGTGCGCACGAGTGCCGGGTCGCGGCCGGGCCCCGTGGCTCAGCTCTGCCGCCGCCCCGCTCCGAGCCCGCGGGCTCCGCCCGGCCACGCCGCTGCCCTCGGGGCCGNGCTTGTCAGGGTTTATCTCGTTAAGTTGTGCAGGACGTTACTGACATGACAAGGCACGGGCAAACTCTGGACAGGGATTAATCTCCAGAAGTTGATGTCACAAAAAGAAAAATAAAAAGACTGTAAAAAGAGAAGGAATCAGCATTTCATATTTTAGGCGATCATTTGTTGAGCATCTGCGGATACTGCTGCTCTGCTTAGGCTGGCTGGCCCAGGGATCACTGTTTTAGAGACAGCGGAGCGTTCTCGTGGCGCAGACTGATGTCCTTTCCCCGCGGGAAGAGGTGAGCGCCGCTCCCGCTCTGCAGCGGGCGGCAGGGGCCCGGGCACGGTAAGGGGCCGATCCTGAGCTCCTCAGGCAAAACTTCCAGCTCAAGCGGGACCGAGTTCCCAGCCGACAGCAATTTCCCCCTCTCTAGTGAGTCGCCTCTGCTAATAAATGGTGCCTCTACTCAGGTTCCTCAGCGGGCTGCAGCTGAGTCCGAGAGAATTTGATCCTTTATTCCAAGACGTGTTTTAATAAAACTGCTGTAACGTTGGCATTTTATTAGGAGCCTATTGTTTCCAAATTAATCCTTACTCTACAAAAAAGTCCGTCCTACCAAACTAGATTCACCTCTGTGCACCCCTTTCTTCATCTACATGCATTTTACTACTAAGAACCTACATTTCCCTGAATCATCAGGCCATTAATTTGCTGGGGAGCTAGCTGTTTCACCCAGATGGATATAATTCTGAATAAAAACAGAAGAAATGCAAAACCATGTGCTTTTCTGTCATATTCCCCCCCCCCCCCCCTTTTTTTTCCCTTTCCTCTTTAGTCGGTTTGTGTTGAGCAACGCCTTCAGAAACTTCATTATCTAAAAGGCAGAGCTAGAGGGCAGGGACTTTGGGAATAGTTCCTTTTTATTCTGAAACTGTCTAAACTTAGAGCAGAGTTGAACATGTCCTCAAATCTGCACCTTCCAGGAAGAAATGAGTGATGTGCCAGACACTTCACTTCTAGTCAAAAAAATATAAACCAAATGCTGTGAGGTTCAGAATTCTTTCTCAGGCCTATTTTCTGTGTGCATTTTACAGTCTGAATGTAAAATGGTCACCTCAGAAGTTCATAAAAAGCTAATGTAGGTGTTATGGTATATCTTTTGCTCCGTTTTATTTCGAGTAGATTTTACTAACAATTCGTATGAAAAGAAAATGGACAGCCAACCTGACAGGACACCTTTGCAGGTTGCAGGCCAAGCAAGCTCAAACAGCTCACGTTAGCCATAAAGTTGAACTAGGTGTAATATTTCTGAAAAAAACTTCCCCCTTCCCCCTTCTTCCCCTCCTTTCTTCCCCCCCCATTCAAATAGATATATTTTCGCACTTAAAATTTCACCCTTCTTTGACTTTCCTGAATGGTGAAAGTTTACACCCAGGTCAGCATGAAGCACTGTAACAGAGAGAGGTTTGCAGTGAAATTTTAGGGTTTAGGGTATTGTACATAAAAGAAATCCTAACAGAGCAAGTGTAGTTTCTGCTTGATATCTAAAAGAACTATCATCTAGGAAACACCCTGAAAATGCTCATCTGCTAGATAACACGAATGCTGAATAGAAATGTATTTCCACTACCTCTGCAACACAAATCAAGAAACATTGTTGATATGTATAATTGAAAAATCAAGAATTTGTAAATACAGTGCCAGCATCACAGCACCCAAGATATTTTTTCCTATTTATAAAAAAGTAAATGTTTAATTATTCAAGTTTGGGTTTTCCTTGTCGTATCTTTATGCCTTATTGGCATGTTAGGTTTAGGAAGTGGGGTTATAATACAGGCAGTTACACACCTAATGTGAGTATCTATGTTTAAATCAAAATCATTATCTTTCACATAGGTGAGTGAAGCAGGTTATATATGCTTACAGCAATTTTTGTGTCAGTCACATTTTTTGATCCATTTAGATTTTGCTTTATTTTTATTTACCACTGCTGCTTGCTGCAGGACTTTCGCTGAGATGAATATATCTAATATGAGCATTTATAATTGTCTGGTTAGTTTGCTTGAAATACAGGATATTTTTTTAAAACTAAAATGAAAATATACTTTTAATGCTCTGTTAGTTTTCTGTTGTGATATTTGTAAGAGTTGTCTAGCCTCTATGTATGCTTGGTCAATATACAACACGGTTCATACTTCCACAGACATTTTTAATCATACAGCAAATTGTTGAATGTTCCTATAAGGAGTAGTGGACAAAGGCTACCAGGAAGGGTGGCTGCATTAAACTGGCAAAACACATGAGGGCTGAAATAAGAGACTGAACCAAACCACGCTGAAATCAATGGGAGACTCTTACTGAGTGGGAACAGGCTTCAGGCACAGTGTAAATCCCTGCACAGGTACGGCACTTTTCATCTCTTTCCAGTTTTGGTGTGGTTTATAGTATGTTGTTTACAGGTAATATTCTAGATTAAAATTATTTACAGGTAACATTCCAGATTAAAAATTTTTGATTCATATCTGGCGTAAAAAGGTCTCTGTTTGGATGCAAGTGCTGATAGGAAACCTGGACTGGTATTGCAGAGCTGATGGAAATGACATGCGAGTCACCTTATCCAAGCAATGATTGCTTTCAGGATATTTCTTAAAATATTGTTCTTTTAGACAAAGGTGTGTTTTTGTAGGAATACAGCAACTATCCAAAAGATTTGGTCAGGTCCTTTCCAGTAAAACGTTTTTTCCAGCCACATGACTAAAAGTTGAAAATTGCCCAGATTACCATATCTATATTCTTCCTTGCCAAGGAGTAACAGCAATGAGGGACCCCCCTCTCCCCCGCTACTCTCTCAGCCTTAGCACAGTCCTACAAATATAACATAATAATTAATTCACTGCTAATGTTGGAACTTGACTGTGAAAAAGCTGTTTTCTGCTAGGAGAATTCAGATGCAGTAAACACTGCTGCAGCAAATGGAGTGTTTCTGTTGGGATATGCTATAAATGGTGTTTAGTCGGTTCCCACTGGAGCCATAAGTTTAGGATCAGATCCTGCTTAATATCATATTTCTCCTTCTCGTGATACTTATTGACTGTAGCAAAAAGCACAGCTATTTAAAAAACCCTGCCCCTTAAAAAATATATGGACTTGCTTATCTAGAAAATCTCGGTATCAATGGAATTTTTAATTTTCTGGGCACATTTGCAAAGGACTTAGAGACTCCTTTACAAACTTAGCTTCATCCTTAGATACTCTCTCCTTTTTAGTTCTATTGTGTACTGAAGAATAGCTCATTTAATTAAAAAATCCTAACAGCATAAAATTGCGGAGTGTTGTCAGTAGTTGCAGAGAAAGGGCTAAATTCTTGTTTTCTTATTCTGGCAAAATGTCCAACCGGTGCTATGTCCTTTATGAAGCTTGGCCATATATTTTAAGATCCCATCAATAATAAACAAATAGCTTTACTCTTGCTTAAGCATTTTCTTTCTGGCTAATGGCAGCAATCAGAAAGCTGCATGCTCCTAGTTTTTCTTGTCACAAACTAGGAAGTGTTAGTATGAAATCCTAAAGGTTTCAAAAAGCTGTAAACAACTACTTCTGATAGGAATCTGTACAGCAACAATCTGTCCATCCTCTTCCAAGCAGGACTTTGAGTTAAACTGTAGAAGTTCTGCAGCCTTTTAACTTTTCCCCAGCCAAAGCTGTCATTAGTTAAATTATTATTTTTACCTGTAGAAGTACAATGAAAGGGTTTTACAATCCAGATCTGTTTATACTCTGTAGGTCTAGTAAAAACCAAAGTTTCCCCTCTGCCATGCCCAAATAAACAATGACCCTATTTTCAAGTTCCGCTCAATAAGTGTGTTAAATGCAGAAAGTATTTTGAGTAAATGTCATGCAGCTGTTTGGTCACTTGCAATTCCTGTGGTATCGTGTCTGCCTGTGTTCTGTGTACTGCTATGGATGCTGCAAGTGGACACTGTTATTTCTGACACGTCGGATTTTCTGTAAGTCTACAGGTTTTGTTCCAAGAAGATTAAAATAATGAAACATTATAAATATTAGATGGTCTTGCTCCAGTGTGTGGTGCTGTAAATCTCTGGAGATTTACAAAGAGGCAGTGACAACACGAATGCAATTACACACGACACTACTTTATGAGCTAATTCTATAAAACAGCATCTCAGCTGTGCACTGACAATAATTTTTCACAGCGACTTTTGGAATGTCCCATGGAACCTTTTAATAGATTAATTATTTGCTCATCCCAAAATAAATTTGCATGTGGCTAAAATTAAACAAAAGGCCCACCACTGCTTCAGGAGTTTTGCCTGAGAAGGAACTCGGGACAGAACCAGTTGTTTCAGGGCTCAAATTAAAATGCTGAAATACTGTGATAATCTGCCAGAACGCTCTCCTCCGGCTGTGCACCGCAGCCGGACATGTCCTGGAAAGCCTTTGCACTGTCCACTGGTCTCTAAAGATTCTAGGCTAGTGAGGGAGAAATATTTCTTCTCTGTTGGTTCAACAGGTGACTTTGAAATGACCTATGAATTCTTCCACTTTTGTCAAGCTGAGATCAATAGCTAGTGTGGTTCTAGGAAATACATGTAGGTATTTTCTCAAGGCATGCTAATTTAAAAAATAAGATCTGGAAAAACACTTGTAGTGTTAGAGGATTCAAAGACTACTCAGAAAAAAAACAACTTTGGAATTGTTATAGCAGCTGCTATAATCTATTATGTAAATCATCTGGGAATTAAACCAAAATATTTTGTAAGATAGTTTTTGTCAAATAATAAATATGCTATCATTTAGACTTAATGTTTTTCCAGAGGTGTTATTGTTATCTGATGAAAGTGAAACCTCAGAGTACTCCTTATTTTGACTGATGAGGATTTAATATTTATTTATAGCCGT
This sequence comes from Falcunculus frontatus, assembly GCA_013398115.1. Lineage (NCBI taxonomy): Eukaryota > Metazoa > Chordata > Aves > Passeriformes > Falcunculus > Falcunculus frontatus. Next base: position 975,978 of record VZRV01000506.1, on the reverse strand, counting down.
GCCAATGATAACACCCATATATCTGTTCAAGAGAACATATGTTTCTCAAAATTGGGTGTTGGAATTAATGCTGTTAATCCATACCAAGTTATATTTGTCTTCTAGGAGTCACCTACATATTCTCACCAAATTTAATCAGAGATACTAAAAGACAAAATATGTGAAAAGAAACCCCAAAAGGCATAAGTGCCTTTGGCCACATTGTTACTTACTTTAATGTTCATTTATATCACCATAAGCCTCTCTGTAGAAACTCGATGATTACTCTTCATTGCCTAAGTGTTCTGAACTGGCTTTTATAAAAACAAGAATCAGGGCCTTTATTCATTTCACCTTTCTGTACAGGGCTGATGTTGGGACTTGTCAGATCATCAGCCTGTTGACTAAAGTACAGTATGATTTCACTAATGACTGGGATGAATACTGCAGATTACCACATTTTGCAAATTAGTGAGTAATCAAACACCATAAAAATCAAGGATACTGCATAATGAAATATACTTTATTAATTTATTTTTATAACCATATATTAGTTTTAATTATTTGTGTTAGCAATTCACTGGATGCTAGAATATGGAGCTATAGAATGTGATTCTTCTAAAAAATATGTTTTAGTATCCAAAGCCTCTGTTGTAGCACTCTGATACACAATCCTTTGTGAGAAGATGGTTGAGCACCTCTTCCTTGAGGGGAGAACCTTTTTTTAGAGATAATCCTTAAGAAGGCCCTGAGTCCTCAGGGCCAGCCTGATCCGTCCTGGTGAAGATGCTGGGGAGGACTGGCTGTCACCGTGGGAAGGTGCTGAAGCTGGGCTTGTTGCTCACCTCTTTCGGCTTTCAAAGAGCTGATGAAGAGAGAGAAACTCATATTGGGCAGGGTAGAGCAGGAGCCTGACTTGAGTACCCTTGGCCACTCACTGGAGGAAATCTCTCTCTTCTGCTCCTTCATTCCACTCCTTCCTCTTCCTTTCCTGCTCCTTATATCAAGCTCAGACCATGAAGAACACCAAATTGTATGTTTTGCCCCTTGTTTCTGGTGTAACATCTAGTGATGGATAAGGGAGTGGAAGCTTCTCTACTAGGTGGCTGTAGCCTTCAAGGAGGATTTTTTCCTGGGTTCCTCTCCGAGATGTCCACCTCTAGCACCAGCTGCTGCCTGTTGCCCATTTGGGCAGAAATCATTCCTTTCATACCTGCAGGATGAACTTCTGTTTTTTCCTGAACTAGTTTGGGCCTCTGATACGGAGAAGAACATCCCCTCAGGGTCTTAATTTCTTGCTGTTCCTTTAAGAAAAGTACTGATTTTTAAAAGTGTCAAGGTAAATACTTTATGCATGTACAAAACCTACCTGCAACACGCACGGTCTTTGTTTTGTTTTTTTTCCTCTGTACATCTAATTTTCTCTTCCATATACTAGCTTGTCATCTGGCAGTTCCATAAACTCTCAGTTGTTAAAACAATTTCTCTTTTTTCCTTATATTTTAAGTTTGATCTATGAATGGCCTGTCAAGAGTTTTATATTAATGTAAGCTGAAGTTTGGATGCTAGTGACAACTAACCAGCGACAGGCCACTAACCATAATTGTGTTGCTGTTACCACTGTAACAAATTTGAGTCATTTAGCTATTTTGAAGCTTGGGAAGTACATAAAGGCAAATGTAGTACTGATGAATATTTATTATACTGCTGTGGGATCTTAGGTTTAACCATGTTTGCCTCAATCCTTCAAAACTCTTCTTAAAAATTTAGCAGAGTGGATTATATCAGAAAAGGGGGGATAAGTGTGAAAAATCTTGCTGCAAAAATTATTTATGACTGTGAAAAATAATTATATGATTTTAATAAGAACAGTGTTAGGGATAGTCTTCTTGTAGAGACAGAGGTAGGAGACACACACTTGGCCTGACCTGAAGTCAGTACACCAGTGTTGGACAAGATGCTAAGCACCGTGTGAGATACACAGATTTTTCTCATTTGACAGTATTCAACTGAATGCAGGTTTATGCCCCAAATATCTGCGTTTCTTGGTGACCTTATTAGAGAAAGGAAAGTTTCAGCCCCCTCATAGTCTCAGCACGAGCAAGCCTTTTCCTGTATCACAGTGAGGGCAAAGGAAGGTTGTGTTCTTCACTGTTTCTGAGGCTGGTGGGGTATTATTAACCTACTTGAAACACGATTTTAATGTGTGTAAAACATGCTAACAATTTCTACTTATTGGCAGGACATTGAATTTTCTCTTTTACTTTTTTTTTTTCAGATAAAAATGAATATAGGCAATAGAAAATTGATAGGCATGAGTCATAATGTTTCCCTTCTTTACTTCAAGAAATAGTCTTTTTGAAATAGTCATGATCTAGAAATAATTTTTTTTACTCACGTTGATAATATAGTGTGCATTGGAGACTTGACATAATGAATTATATTTTAGATAATTATAGTCTTCTTAGAAACATAGCAGCCAGTATTTATCACATATGGAGGACCTCTGTGAGAATGGATCTCGATTTTATTTATTTTCAGTTTTGTGAGAACTGCAGTTATCTAACAACCAGTGAGTCACTGCTAATGGTTGAATAAGAACCTTAAAGAAATTGTGAAGCGTTGCAACAAAAAGAGTGCTCTTTTTGTGTGCTGAGTCTGACTGTCCATCAGCGTAGCTGGGACAAACTGGACTGGTCAGACTTAACTCTTCAGCATCAAAGCACTTATGTCAAGAGTGACTGAAGTTGAATAATTTTGAACGTTTAAGTGGAGGCTAAACAGACCCAAGATGATCTTATGACGCCTGCAACAACTGAACAACTGAATTTCATCCATTTGAACACAGCTGATGGTTATGCTCTTTCCCTTGGCCAGTGAGTTTGTGCAAAGTATGACCCTTTCTGAACAAGAAAACCTCAGACATTTACATGAGAACATCTCTCAAGGTCATAAAGTATGTGTGCTAAAGACAAAAGGATATTAATTTGACCATAATTTGTGTGAGGGCTTTCAACAAGGCAGTGGAATGCATATTTTTAAGACTTTTTTTCTCTAGTAATTTAATTTCTCAGGAAATGCTGCCATTAATATTTTATTTTGAGCTCTGGGGCGCTAATGGTATTACCCATGTTTCTCTTTACTCCTGACAGTACACTCAACACCAGAAACTTGTTCCAGTAACATATTTATCCCCTGGTACACATAAAGTCTTCTTTTTCTTTCTATCTCTTTTTTTTGTCCTCAATCCCCCTCACTTACAAAAAGCACCAATGTTTAGAAAGGCTGGAAAAATAACGAGATGGGGTTCATACGAAAAATTGTGATTTTTCCAAGTTAAATTAGAAACAGGGTCTCTTTAACATGGAAATTTGATTTCTCTACAACTTGAGGACTCATTTCTGCAACTGTCACATATGTAAAATTTCCAGTGAAGTCAAAGAGGCCTTTGAATACAAAGAAACAGCACAATCAAGCTCTGAATATATATATATATTCCATATGCTTTTCTCTCTCTCCCAGTGATGTACATGTTATAATAATTTCATCCAGATAAAACTGTCATCATTTTAATTTTTACAGTCCTTAAGCTGTTTAAAAAATAAAATTAATAAAAAAAATTTCTGAGAAGAACTCATCTTTGTGAGAGCATTTAATTAACATCTCTAATTTTTATTTTAATCTGAAATGGGAAATATTGCATTGTCAGGACATCCTTGAATGATATCCTAGATATTTTGTTTGTTTGGAATGGCTTGAAATCACACAACTTTACTGAATTATAACCAGATAAATATATCTAAGCCTGAGGGCAGGAAGTCCTGGCAGCTGAGATGTGGGGAACATGCAGTTTGTCCATACCAGATTCTTCTGTTCCCTTTTACTAATAAATCTAGTAGAAAGCTTTGTTTTCACTCTCTACATGATAAATAAAGTCTCTGTCTATGGTGTCATATTAGTGCTTGGTACTTATGCTTGTAATTCCTCCTATTCTCATGGAGAGATGAGACCTCTGTGAACCAAACCTCATCAGGTTAGGTTTTGCTTGGGTTACTGCCTATTCTGAAGCAGGGAAAATATCGCATATTGCAAATCTTCTGGGATTGATGAATCACACCTTGGCTTCATAAGGTCATCTGCAACAGTTATTCGAGCTGCCAGACCACCCACCTCAATTTTTGATTTTCCACAGTGTCCAGTTTTATCTTCTATTTACCCGTTTTAAAATTCCCCTCCCCCTCTCCCTGATTTCACTTATAAAAATCAGTTGAGAAGAGACTAAAAAGTCCTTTGCATGTTCACACAACTCTGTTTGCTTGAACCCTTTTGTAAACAATTTTTCTTGCATGACAGAGCATGTGCTCTGTGGCAGACATTTTTATGAGGTAGCCTAGGACAGGGTTAATCACATCACCCTGTCTCAGGTTTTGACCTTATCGCTGTTGTGCACTGAGCCTAAAAATTGGACACTGGCGACCACATTGGGGGAAAATAAATGGGAAATGACATTTTAGTTAAAAAGAATAAGTAGATTTTATTTCGTTGAAAAAAAAGGTCATAAGACTTTTATTTATTGTTCTTGCATGAGTGTAATTAAATAGCTGCCATGTTGCCATGTCAAATGATTAAAAAAATCCCACAAAACGGGCAATTTCACTTGCCGGGACCCAATTCACGGTTCTGCAGCTGTTTTACATTCAGGCCTTTAATGAAGCCAGTGGAAACTCTACCTGGAAAGCAATAAGAGAATAATATTCTTATGCGAAACATCATTTATAACATCTGTAATAAAGCAGGCTAAATCATACCTCTGCCATTTGAAATCATAAATAGTATGTAAGCTTTCAAAAGCAGCCTTTGTCCTTTTGAAATCTTTTGATGTCAGGCTGCTTTAAGAAAAGCCTAAGTAGACCTCTTCTGTACAGTGGTTTGATTAAGAAAAAAATCATTACAGAGTCTTCAGTATGTCTCTAATGAAAAGTAGTATATAAATGTGAGCCTGGTAATTCATTATCAGAATCAGAAACAGAAGAATTTGTTGATACAACCATCATTGTTTCCACAAGAAATAATAAAATAAGCTATTCTAAATTGATTACTGGCATATTTTTTTAATATATGGATATGTATGTGCATGCACGCAGATTGGTGACATAATCTTTAATAACCTGTGTTTAAGAATGTATTTTTTTACTGATGCACTAAACCTCTTATTCATAGATACATTGGCAACTTTTACGGTGATAACCTGACTGTACAAAATCAGAGACAAACTCTGGCAGTACTATCACGGACCTTTCTTAAAGTAGAAATAGGTCCTGCAAATTCAGAAAAAACAACAGCTATTTCTGCAAATTGGAAAATAACAGGTACTTGCAAAATGCCAGGCTGCAGAGGGGGATGTGGTTTGGAGGATAAATTTGCTGCAGCTTCCAATATAAAACCATCTAAACCCAAGGTAATGCCAGAAAGCCAGATCTGAGCCACATGTGTGTGACCTGCATTGCCCTGGGAAACCTGCACACCACGGCCAGTGCTCAGGCAGCTCTTCTGGGGTGCTTGAGTTGAGGTGCTGAGGCAGGACCTGGGAAAGAAACTCAAGTTCAGAAGAAATGGCTGCTGCAGGGTGTTTACTGAGTAAACTGACTCTAGTGAAAATTTCTCAGCCTTTTCACTCTTGAGCTTTTTCCACAGCTCTCATTTCTGGCACAGAGCTCTGGCACAGAGCCCCCCACAGCCCAGCAGCTGGCTCACACTGTGTTCCTGCCTCAGCCCTGGGGCACGCAGATCCCCAGGGTCACCTGGGTGTCTCCTGCCCACCCGTGCTCCAGTGGAAGACCAGAGACCCACTGCTGGGAAGGGGATGGTATGGGGAGCTCTGGGTGAAGGCAGAGGTTGCTTCTACTTGGGAGAAATGAGCAGATAAAGCTTGTCCCAGCACCTGCCAATCAATCAAATTGAGCACAGACCAGTGGCCAGCCCTGGAAACCCTCGGCCGTCACTTACACTAACAGAGTTATCTCTCCCTGGTGTTACCTCAGAGAAGCAGGTCCCAGATGTTAGCTGCTTAATAATTTTCCCATTTCCCAAGGACAAAGCTCCCTGCAGCTCCTACAGCGAGGGCCAGGCAGACACCTGTGGTGGGACCTCAGAGCTTCACTTTGCCCCGACAGCTGACGGAGCGCATTGAAATGGCTCCTCCAAGAAGGACAATTGTATTAAGGCTTTATCTTATTTTTTTTTCAATTTTTTATTAGGTGAAAAAAAAAATAGGAGAGGCACAGTGCTCTAAACCAAGTATAAATGTAATTTTGCTGCCCTTCTTTTTGTTGTGTGGATGCCATTTGCCAAAAGGCAGAGATAAGTCATTTGGTCTGAATTTTTAGACCAAAAATTTTTATTTTTATGAGACATGAAGATTTCAGAAGTTTGAGACTTCTGCTCTTGTCTGCTGTGTGCACGGATGATGCATGGGGCAGGGTGTGGCTCATCAGGGTGATTAGTTGCAGTGATGCCAGGATGCACATCTCCCATAACTTTGGAGCAACGTTAACGTTTCCTCTTTGCTTTCAGTTCATTGTGCCCAAGGTAACAAAGGGGTTGATGACCTCTACAGCCTAATCCTCATATCACACTGCTGGCATGGATATTAAACACACTCTAATTGACCTCTTCTGATTTATAGCAGAGTAAGTGGACTCGGAATTATTCTGAAGTGGACAAGTTTATCCAGAATTTCCAGAAGTTGACAGTGCAATCACTCCCTATGTAGAAAGAAAGAGAGGTGTTCCTTCAAGCCAATATGCAATTTCCACGCTCCAGCCCCTCTTTGTTTCAACTTGGCCCACATGCCTGTATGTAATGGGGATAATTGGACATTTTGTTTTTTGAGTCATAGGGAGAATCTGAGCCCAGCTCACTGATACATAGATGGATAAGGTGCTGGAAAAAGAGGGTAAATACCTCCATTAAAAGTGTTGTAAATAATTGGCCTTAAACAAGAGTATATGGAGAAAACAAAAATACTGCTATTAAATGCACCTTTGCTGTCTGCAGTAGAACACAAAACAGATTTGCAACATTAATTATTTCCACCAGCTTTGAGCCTGAAATATGAATATGTCAGGTATTTAAATACTAATTTACTTAAAAGAAATCTCTACTTTATTAAAATATCATTATGCATATTGGAAAGTTAAAAGTCAAAGCTATATAGCTGCTGAGGTAAAATTCACATTTATTGTCCACTGAATGTGATGGAAATTGAATTTGTCAGGAAGCTGATTGATATCTAGAAGTGTTTTGTTTTCAGTGACTGGCACTGCAGAGTTACAACCATCTATCATCTAACAGGTAATTAGTCAGATTTCTCATCATGAGCCTTCAATCCTGCTGTTTTATTATTGAAATACCACAAACCAGTAGGCATCTGAATGCAGATAAAGTTCTCTGTCATGGTCTTAAGGACAAAGACAACGTTTTGTAACTCAGCTGTAGTAAGTTTGAATAAAAGTCACTGAAATGTGAGGCATGATGTTAATATATATGGGAAAATGAGATCCTGGAAAACATCATCAGTGTTGGCTTCTTTTTTTTCTGCAAAAGAACATTTAATATTAAAATCTTTAGTAGTGTTGTAATGTTGAAAAATATGTCCCTGTAAAGAAGGAGGTTGTCTGAGGCAGAAAACTTTTTGGAGCTTGGGAGGATAAGGTAGAAACTAGGGTCTGTCTCTCTGAAGCACCATGTCCCTGCCCCTCCTTGTCAGACATCAGCTCCTCCCATGCAGAGGCCCTGGGTCTTTCCTGGGGCTCCCAGAGAAGCCAGTCCTGCTCCTGCCTACCTCTGTGGTGGCTCCCATTTGCCTCCAGAGAAAGCAATGCACAGCTCACTGAGCTTGGCCCCATTAGAAAGCGAATAGGAGTGGCATTTGGGACTCAGATCACAGCTGACCCCAGAAGTTTATGCTTATGCAAAAATACCTTCATTGGGAAGTTGTTATAAACACTTCTTGTATGGTTGGTGCAACCAGTAGCAAGCTCCAATAAAAAGGATAAAATAAAGTATTTGATAACAGTTGTTACCTACATGACTGTGATATAACTGCTTTTTTTTTTATGCACCCATTTTCTTCTCCCCTCATCTCTTTGGAGTGTTCATTGTAGATGATATAACTGCAGTTGAACAAGAATTATGAGATAAAGATATAAAAAAGTAAAAATAAACTCTTACTAGAGTTTCAGGAAAATAAGAATGATGAACTGATTACACCACTAAATGCGTTGCACTCTGGATTCTTACTTTGTATTCAATGTCTACAAGGAAATTGAAAACGTGTTGCTGTTCATCCTTAAAATATTGCTTTTGTAACAGAAAACAATTGTATGAACTAATGTTAGTAAAAGCTTAATTAATGTTCAGTTTTGGGACTAATTAATGTAATCCAGCTGCACAACTCACTCATAGCACTGGCTTGCCAGCAATCTCAGTGACTTCAGTCAAATTTAAATTTTTTTAAGCTTAATTCTAATGTAAATTTTTTTTACTATGGAAGTCTGTTTTCATAATATCCCAGCCCTTCATAATGTCAAGACACAACACCCTTTAGTTCTCAAAGAGTCATAAATGTTATTTTCTAGAGAATTTCCACTGTTGAATATGCCAGTTTTATATACTTCTGTAATCCTGAGTTAGAAATGATAATTCATCATAGCTGATAAAGTGTTCTCAGTTTATGCTAGATACCAGAAAACAATTGCTAAGCAAGTTACCTAATCATACTAAAAAATGTTTTGACCCAAAATGTCAAAACATGTCTAGAACAAATAAAATATCCACTAGGTATCACGTGTTTAATGATTCAAAGAATTTGACAGTAGTAGAATTTAAATCACAATGTACATTATCAGATAACACATATGTGAATATCGTATTACAATATTTAATTTGCAGTTTTCTTAAGATTATCTTGTATTGCAGAGCCAAGTAATTTTGAATTATGAGTTCGTTGTGCATGCTTGAGTTGACATTGTCACATGTGAGCAAGAGGCTGAGACATGATTAACAGTGAAAGAGAAGAGTGTATATTAAAGAGACAGCTGAAATGTGAAGGAAGGTAGCTCTTGTTCCACTAAGTTTAGCACAGAGGAGGACCAAAACTTGAACGTTCTGAATAACACTGGACTTTCAGGGAGAGAGAAATGGAATTTACACTTTGTGGCTGAGACCCATCTTTCAAGTAAATGTTCCCTGCAGAGGGGATCAAATAACCCCTTGATGGAAAATGCAAATATAAACCTAACCATGAGCCACGCTTTTCTTTACTCTCCTTCAGTACAAGAGGTCTCTTTTACGTGAAATTTGGACAGCTCGTGTGTTTGGGCAAACTAACCCTGTCAAGCTGTTTGTAAACAAATCCCTTATTTCTTGTGCAGTTATTCTACAGTCCAGCCCTTACAATTCATCTGGCAACAAGGACAAGCTCCTGTCTTGAGAGGATGTAATGAAAAGAATTTGTAGATACAGATCAGAGTCATACATGAAATCAGGGTAATTGAGAAAAAACCCCAAACTGGCAGAACATAAGGTGACTGTCAAAGCATGGTGGAACATATTAGCAGTAATAAATAACCCAGAAATCTCATTTCATGGAAACAAACCAATGCAAACATGTAAGACAGCCAATGCTGAACATTAATTAGATATAACTGCATTTTCAAAATGATTTAATGGGTCAGAGAGCCATTCCCCTGCCCTAGCTGACACCTGGGCAGAGGCAGGCAGCTCCCCCTTCAAGGTCCCCAGGCTTTGCAAAACACCAGTGAGGAACCAGGGGCCAGATCAGGGGAACAAGAGGAAAAAAAATGTCTTCTCAGGCATGGCAGACCTTGGAGCCATGGAGCAATAGCAGAAGTTGGGATTTCTCTAGGTTATCACAGATTAACAAGGTTTTTCCAGGAACATTTCTAAGCAATAAGTCACAGGCTATGTTAGGTTTGCTGAATATTTGCAAATGTGAGTTATAGTCCTTGTCAGTGAACTGAGCTAGTCACGTGGGATGGAAGACTTGTGCTTCAAGTTGTACTTTGAAGCAGCTTGGACAAGTGGCTGATGTGATTGCTGACTCGGGCACTGTATGTTATAATTTAAAATAATTGATACTGTTTCTGGCTCTACCTTTTCATTTCATGAGCAGTTAACGGTTTAAATTTTAAGAGTTCCAGTGTACGAGCGTTTTGTTTCTTGCATTACTTTTCTGCCTTCCACCAAGCAAATACCTAGCTAAGAGCAGGAGACCAGGACTGGCCTCTAGTGAAATGTCAAGATTGTCTGTCTTATTCTCAGGCAATCACCTTCGGACAGTTGTCACATGAACACATGGTCCCTCCTAAAAGGCTGCTCACCATCATTTGCATCAATAGCAGCTCCACTGGTCTCTAAATGGAGAAGCCCTTGGCAGTCCAAATCCTCTGCTCTCTCCTCCCATCTCCTCCATGCCTGTGGTCTGTCTCCAGGCACTCAAAGTGTTTGTTATTCCACAGGGCTTTCTTCCGCCTGGCACTTGACCACCAGAGGTCTGTGAGCTCAGAGGACTTTGGCCAGTCACTGCCCAGTATCTTACACAGGCAGCCTGGTGTCATTGGCACAGCATGGGCCACAGGGAAATGTGGAAAGGGGCTACCCTGACTTCCTGCCCTCTCTTCATTCTTTGCTGCCAGGTCCGGCCATGACAGCGACCTCGTGACCACCCCCCATACAGCCATAATCTGACAGAACGGGCCTGTAACAGCCCATACCCTTAAACTCCCTCAGCTTTGGTGCTTTGTTGCTTGTCTCTCTCTGTACGGATGAATAACATACTTAGAGCTTTATTTAGACAAAAGTACAGAATAAATAGCAGTGATCAAATGGGCACCTTGCAGAGGTCTGGTAGAACAAAAGTGACCGTGGTGGAGGGTCACAGGAAAGGGTTCTTCTCGTCTCTGAGTTTTACATTCATTTTGATAGAGGCGAGATCGATTTTGAAATGAAGTTTCAAAGCACCAAGTCTTTAGAAGGACTGCTTGGAACAGATTATTTTCCTTTTGATGTTAGTAGATTAATTAAGCCGGTGAAATCTAAAGTGAAGGGTAAAGTCAAGCCTACCCTCAGCAGCAAGCATGAGCTGGCAAGTGTGCACTGGGTGCTTTTCTCTCACCTTTCAATCACAATTTGGGCTTCCTGTTTAGAGTGACGATGTGCAGGCTGTTGTTTCAGAAGATCCAGCAGACAAGTGCTGGTGCCAGAGCAGGGCACGTCTCCCAGTGCTTTGCCAGGTAAAAGCCCGTGTGTTCATCCTGCACCATCGGAGGTGTGTGGTGCTGCTGGTGCAGCTCTCATTCCCCTCACGTGGAGAAAAGAATTTGCCCCTAGTGGAGGGACAGAAGGGGATGAGAAGTGCTGGTTTTCCTCTCCTGTGGGTGCAAAGAGCACTGACTTCCACCCACACACATCCTCCCACCTCCAGGCACCTGAAGCAAATCCTGTAAGAATGGCAAGGTTGCAAGGGGCTGAATAAGCGGGGCTTAGCTAATACCCTCAGGGATAACGATAACTGACGCATTCCCAGGAAGAAATTATTTAAAGTTCAGTGGTTGTAAAATGGATAATATATTAACGTTTCGGTATGTTTATTAAATACTTAACAATGTAATTTTTTTTGAAGACTATCCTAGCATTGCTATCTTTTTGCATGTGCTTAGTTACCATTTTAAACAATTACAAAACAGTGACATGTGGTAGTGAAGATTTCCTAAGCATCCCAAAGCAATATATGTGTGTGATATATGACATCCTTCCATAAATCCTAAATTTACACAGTATGCTAATGCTTGATTCCATAATTTCTTTTAAAAATGATTATACCCTGCTGCTAAGAGCAAAGGCATACTAAAATCAGTTTTCTATGCTTTTCCAACAATGAAATGCAAGCCAGCACACCACATAACCAATACTTACCATATGTTAGAAGATAATCCAGTAGGCTTCAGACACTGACATGATTTGCTTAAATAAAAATCCCGTTTTTTAAGGCAGTAACAACAGCCTACCATTTTTATTATTCCTTTAGTGACCTACTACAGAAACACTAATATTAAATATAAATATTTTTATTGTAAATCAGCCTAGTCTATTTTCACTGCCTTTAATGTGGGATGGCACTGGCTTAGTTGCTAGGCTAGAGGAAAAAGAGCTGCAATTAAATCATTGGGTTGTTCGAAGAAATTCTCAAAACCAGCAAATATTCATCAGATCAAAAGAAGCCTAAAGAGCAGCTTCAAGATTTCTCTGGTATACTGGAGATGAGATGAAACAGTTCAATTTTGTATTAAAGTAATTAAATATAGTCTAGAAAAACAGCTATAAAATATTTTTGTAGGGCACTGATGTCTCTTAAGTGCAGTTCATGCCTTTTCCTTTCTGTACCAAATGAGACTTAATATTAAGCACATGCTTAAGTGTTTGCAAATTTGGGTTCTAAGAAAAGAAAATGTGAAATGCAATTTTTATAGTGAAAGGAATGAATGCATCTGACAGGTTAAGATTAAGGCTCTATGCACTAATGTGGCATCTTTCATTGTTACAGAATGATAAGAAAATAGAAAAATTGCATGTAGGAGGTAGCAAATACATGAATTCCCTTTTTTCAGACACACCAGGGAAAACATACTTGATCTCAAGTACTGCTTAAAGGTAGAAAATAAATTTTTTTAAAGCTGAGATACTTCCAATTTTTCCCAAATCATTAGGACATCAGAGCTGAACTCTCGGCCCCACTGAAGTCAGTGACAGATGGAAATAAAGATCTAAAAGAAATTTATAACTATTGTCACTAGACCATTTCTCTAACATCATACTTTTAAATACTGTTATAATTTTGAGTTTTGTAATGACATGATCCTTAGTAAAATATATTTGCACCTGTGACACAGTGCTTCATATTTCCTTTTAATGCAAAAATTGTGTAATAAATCTCAGCTTGCCGGATCTATTAACAGCCCAGTTTCTCCAGCTAGATGCGTTTGAATTTCTGGTGCCCTTTCTCTCAAACCAGACTGTTCCAGCTGGAGCAGTGGCTAGTTTTATTGAGTAATGGACTGAGCAAAACCAGTAGTTATGGGGATACAAGGAGTATTCCCAATGGGAGCATTTGGCAGTATGTAGAAATATTTGTAATAGGAGGATCTGGCATGTTTCCAGCATCTGCAAAAAATGTAGACTCCTCCTTTACTCCCAAAATATGCAAAGGGTTTACAGCCGAGAACAGAGAAATGTGGGAACTCCTCAACTTGACACATTGATCCGCTCCCAAATTGCCCACAAGTGCGTACGTGCTTTGGAACACCCTCTGCAAACCCCAACATTTGGATTAACTGTTCGTTAGTTCTTTTTCTAATTAATAGCAGAGTGAATTATTTTGCTCATTATGTAGTTAGCTATTTATTGGGCCAGATCCTCAGCTGGGGTTAATCAGCATAACTATTGATCTTGACGGAACTCCCCCAGTTATATCAGTGATAGTTTTTGATATTTGACTTTATGTCATTTTTCAATAATACACTGGAAATTTCAAATGGAAGTATATGTTTGAAAATGTATAGGTAAGTTAAATTCAGAATTTTGATAAGTACAATAAATTATACACGGAAACTAATTTTAGACTAGGTTTTGTAGGGACGAAATAGAATTCATTCTTTTAGCTGCTGGGATCATTTTGTGAAAATGTATTCAAAATTACTGAGACGATTCTATTGTGGCATAATCCCATTCAAATTAATAGCTACACTATACAACTCTAACTAGCCAACGATTTTTTTTTTTGACATTTGGAAAATATCACAGGTTATCTCAACCTTCTGTTCAGTCAAAGCTCACAGGTTCATTTTGTTGTAACCTACTTTAGAGACAAATCAAGCATATCCTTTTCCTTAGTATTGAAAATTAGATTGCACTAATTGTTTATAACCTTGGGTTATAAATGCACACCCTGGGAAAAAGGGCCAACAGAGGACACAGAAAATGATATGACTGTCCAATGGTAGGAATATTACTTTTGAGAAAATGTAAACTTTCAGTAATCTTAACAAAACGTATGACATGAAAACCTGGATGCCACTTTCAGAACATTCAATCATGTAATCCCTATTGCAGTAAATCCCAAATCCTGCCCTGTAGAAATGCAGGCTGAGAGCACATTTCAAATTAATGAATGAACCCACACGTGGTGATGTACTAGAATTTAGGGAGGATTTTAAAGCATACTTAGATTTCTAACTCACTCATTAAATCAAACCATCTAAATACCTTTAAAAGCTGTCCATTTGTACTGTTTACTGAAGGACTCATGCAATTTCAGGCTAAACCTTCACTTAGTTATGCAAAGATATATGTACTTGTGAAAGCCTTAGGGAATTTTGGGTTGAATAATATTTTCCAACAATTGCCATATTTCTTTTTCCTGTTCATTCTCTGAGAGCAGGAAGAGCCTCGGGACGGTTATGGGTATCTATGAGGAGAGGGAGTAACTTCCACATGCACTGTGCAAAATAGTGTGGCTTCTTGGAGGCATCTAAAGTTGCACTACTTTATGCCTTTGTGACACTCTCTCTTTCCAAAAAGGTGATTGATTTACACTTTAATGAAAGAGTGTCCCCCATAGTTACCTGTATCACACTGTCCCAGATGAGACTGATTAGTCAAAGACTGAGAGGCACGTTACTAGCAAACTCCTATTCCTGAATTTTAGTCACATGAGGATTTACTCTCCCAGCTGCTTCTAATGAGAGCTGTGTGTAGCTGAAGCCTAGTCTGCTCTTGAAGACCTTTGTGCAGAACCAAGAATTATTCTAGCAGCAAGAGAATTGGCTCAGAAAGTTGTAAATTAGATACAGTTTGTGATACAGTTGTGATTAGATAAATATCGTGTCCTTCCCAACCCAAAAGCAACATGTAGTACTCTAATATGGAAGCTATAAAATTGATTTTAAAGTATGGTGTAGAGCTAGTGGTCAAGAATGTATAACTATACCAATAAGATAAACTCAAATTGTAGGAGGTTTGAATAATCTTGCAACATGATGTATATCAAACGTATCATATAGCACTTGCCCCTTATTTTCCTGCCTGTACCGTGATATTTATACTTGTTTGACAAACAGGTAAACTGAATTACCTAGTAGTAGCTATAAAGCACATTGTATAAATACAACTTTCTACCGGTATTTGTGGGCTGTGATCCTGCAGTTCATTGAATGGTCAATTGTTGGAAAAGTGCTTTCTGGAGAATTTCAGTGGGCTTTTCTACGTAGAAAAAAAGGCAGCTTATGAGGCTTAGCAGACATGTGGAATAGACTGTGGTTTGTACAGGGACAATACCCAACCTGGGTACCTGGTACTTTAGTATCAATATGGAAACACCTTGCAGTCACCTGTGTATATGAGGCTTCTTTTCTGCTTCTTGATTCCCGACTGTTCTATAGAAAATTTGAAATACAGTCACTCAGTAGATCTTTAGTCATCAGTCCAACTGCAGAGTTCAGTTACACTCACTTTAATCTCTGGGAGAGAAGTTGTACCTAGAGCAACTCCTGAAGGGCGACGGAAGTATCTACTAGCAGAAGAAAATCCTCTTTGCAAAGACAGAAATTTTTTGATAGCTAACTCAAGGATTGGTCTACCTGTACAGTGCTTTGTTAGCAGACCTTCCTCAGGTAGACTCAATGTATATTGGCAAACGCGTTTTGCCAGCACATCTTCTTCTGGTTCCCCAACTGGAAAAACTATGCTGACAAAAGGACATCTATTGACAGAAGGAATGTTTGACCTTCTAATCTTATCAAAATTACAACTCCTGTCTGACAGAGATACAGCAACTAAAAAGTCAACTTGGAGCTTCTATTGGAAGTAAGAAACAAATCAAAACTTATCTTCCCTCCCAAGAACAAAGTGCATATCTTGTGTTGTCTTTGTTGGCATATACACTTAACACTGCATATTTGCCGTTTTAGAACCAGAGAAAAGCAGAAGCCTGTAACCCCAAATCCCACACTTCAGACAGCTCTTTCCTTGTGAAGGAGGAGCAACATGGAGCTGCCATGAATCATCGTCCAGTCTGCACCACGCAAAGCTCCATGAATGGTGCAAGATGCGTTGCAGCAAGATTTATACAGAGGACCAAAGATAATGCCACAGACACCCAGAAAAATAACTTCTGTCTTTGAGGCATCTGTGGTGAAACTGATGCAGATGTGTGCACATCTTAAACACAAAGTCATTTAATTTCTTCAACTTATATTTTGTTAATACATCCATGAAAAGGTATCTGATCCTTCTAGGCTGGGGCTGAAACACAGCAACCCTGGAGCAGTTTAGTTTAACCGGTCCTTGTTCAATAACAAACTTTCTCATGGAAGCAAATATCTTGCTCTCGTTCCTCCAGAAAACCTTGTCCTCTCATGTTTCTTTGCTTACCTGTCACTACATGAAAGATCCATCCTCACTGTAAGTTCTGACACAGCTTTCTCATTAAGCGCCATAGACAACTGTGCAGCCACAGAAAGGCTCTGTGCTGTATTTCATACTTCTGTCACATGAGAAACTAAACTGCTAAGTATGGTAGCCACACTTCAGTTGGCATGCTTTGAACATGTGATTGCCATCATTTCACATAAAGCCAGGCAATCAGCAGGAGTTCTAATCATTACTAGATAGTTTATTTTCACACTATTTTTCATATAGTACATTATTTTGGAATTCATATCGCTGAATGGGTTAGTAAAGATTAAATTAGACAATGTAATGATAATCAGGACATTGTGCTGACTGTAGAAGAAGTAATTTGATTCTCTGAGAATTTGACAAGGGGGAAGGAACAAGAACTAGAAGTTTAAAGGATCTCTGAGATTCGAGGAGGATGGCATTAAATGGTAAAAGAAGAAGACTGAAAAAGGTATAACTAGCTTTGATGTAATTAATCAAAAAATAAAAGAAATGTTTGAAAATTAAAATTGAAAACAGTGATTTTAATTTTTTAATTAAGAAAAGCAAATATTATTTTAGACACTTTTAATTACATATGAAAACAGAAACAGTCTAGGCTGATTTAAAAGCCTACATAGAGGGTAAAACTGAAAGTAGCAGAAAATAAAAAAAACCCCAAACCAAACACAATTAATAAAATAGGAGGGTAAGAAGCCCTAGAGAAGGAATTAATACACCCCTGTTTCGGCATTAACGCTTTCAAGGAAGCTCTGGCTGCCTGTCAGAGCCCCACTGGAATCAATGGGTTACTGTATGGGTGTGGATATCAACCAGTTCTGTGCAGTTTGCAGGCTCTTGGCTAAGATGTGAAGCTATCATCACCTTAACCACTGTGCTTGTATGCTATATCACATTTCCCCATCTGGATTCTGTTTTTTTGTCTCTTAAACCAGCAGCCTCCTTGGAGCAGCGACTGTCTCTTCTGAATATTCAGCACTTAGCACAAAGAAACCTTGATCCCAACTACAATTTAGAAGAGTAACAATTATTTTTAGTGATATCAGGTGTAAAGATTTTCAAAACAAAGCAGAATTTTATCACCAAAAATGCTGGACTGGCCCAATAAAATTTGGGAGTTATTTTAATAATTCTGTCTCAATATTTACAGGCTCAGAAAATGTCTGTAAGACTTATGTCAAATCCAAAAGTTTCAAAAATGGTTTTGGTAGTGTTTGAAAATACATATGAAAATTTTAATATAATTACTCACTTTGTATAGATCAACTGATCTCCTCCTCTTCAAAAAGATTTTAGTTGACCAATCATGGGGTAAAGATGATGCTGTTTGAATTAGATCTCTTCTTACAGAAAGTTGACAATGCAGATGACCACTGTAAACCCTCCGTGTGGGCTCCACATGATACATGCTCCACATCCTGTCCCTGGTGCTTATGGTACCACTAGTGAATGGTTCAAAAAGCCAGAGATGGCTCGTAATCATGCCACTTTTCCCAAACTGCAAAGAGGAATTAGTTTCAGGATCCTGAAGTTCTGAGGTGACCAAGTTAATATCAATTTAAAGAATTTAGGAACAGGCATCTTTTGAGTCCTCTCTGTTGGTACAAAACCACTCATAAGCATCAGTAATTTTTGAAAATTTTGACCTGAGCTTACCACAGATGTTGACAGAACAAGGCATACATAAAGCTCATTGTATGAACTTAGATGCCTCTATAGAAATCTTGTGTAGGCAATAGTGATATTTACAGCATCTTTTTACCCCTGGAGAATGACATTTCTCTCTGACACGGAACATTCCCCATCAAAGTACATCGAAGAACTGAGGTCCTTTGGGAAAATAATGGAGATATTTAGTTAAGAGCCATAATGGGTAAAAGAGAGAGCATCCCTGTGACTTTTAACTATGGAGCAGTGTGCTTACATGAATCCTGAAATTCATATTAATTTCACTTTTATGACTACATTTTTTTCATTTGGAAGTCAACAAGAAAAGGTCAACTGAATTAAAAGGAAAAAATAATTCTTATCGCAAAACTATATCTGCTGCTTTTACGGTTTTACTGAATCCATAAATTTAAGAACCAGCAACTCCTAAGAAAACAGCCATGGAAAGTCCGTTCTGAATGATTACAGACCTGATGTTCTCAGATGCAAGCAGAGTGACCTGGCAGTAGCTGTGTCTAGGAGGTACAACTGTGACTTTCTCTGCCCAGCAGCCTTGCTGTTTTGACACACGGCTATACTAATACTGCCATCACCCTTCAGATCCCTACAGCTGGAGAAAGGCACAAGCTAGATCTGCTTTGATTTAATACATAAATATCAGTTTTTAAGGTGCTTCATTCACATGGGCACAATACATAATGACTCAACAATGTAAAAATTATGAGATCATGATTTGTGTCATTCAAGACACAGTACACAGGTAATCCTAGAAAGCTGGAGACTGACAAAAAACATATGGGTAACTCTTAAAACTGTTCACTATTAACAAGAGAAACATGGTAAGCCACTGGGGAAACCTGACTGAATTTACATTTTTGTAGGGTTGTTGAAGATGTGTATCTGGACACATTGGAGCAAAATCTTACACATACAGCTAGTGTATTCACATACATTGACTAAAATATTCAAACACCTAGGATTAAAATTTAGTCCTAAATTGATATTAAGTTTCCTAATTATGCGTGGCTCTGGACCCTGTACTCATAACTCTCTGCTGAAGTCAGAGCTTCTAGTTGTGCACTGCCTGTGAATAATCAAGCGATTTTATTGAGAAGCCTAAATTTGGGTGTAATAGTTTAATGCTGTAGATACCTATCATGATGTTTGTTTTATTTGCATGTTTCTCTGTTTGAAATGTTAAGTATTCTAATTCATGTTACGATAATATGGCTTTCACTTTTAAAAATTTGTCTTATTTGGGGAGATCAGTAGAAGCAATAGGTGTAAAAAATGTGATCTAAAAACTCTGACCAAGCTGGGGTCTACTTACAGGGAGCTAGTCATATGTGAAACACTACAAGTGGTGATCTACAGTACACCTTGTTCTTCAATTAGTCAAAGACTGATTTGTCTAATGATACAATAACAGGCAAAATCTTAATGAGTCTACCTACAGCTTTGCACATTGTCTTCACAAGGGATTTTCATGATTAAGGCTCAGGAGCCGTGGGCCACACAGGTCAAACCACATCTTGCTGCATATGGGAATCCAAAGCTTCTCTCTTTATGTTTTGTTGGAGTTGATTCAAATTCACTGTGGTCCACATATGAGGAGCAGAACTTGATAATAGCTGAGTTGTGACAGGAAGCACAATCAGCTCTGTGAGTACTAATAGGCACGAGGCAGTGGGGCAGGCCAGTGCCTCCGTGTCATCAGCTCTGTGGGAGCAGGCTGGCCCCTGGTGAAGGTCCCCGGCCACTCACTGCCTGCACAGCCACCAAACCACTGTGGTCATTGTTGAGGGATCATTGTGGGGGGGCGATGCTGGAAAATGAAGCTTTTTATATCTTGAAAAAATATGTTATTGAGACCAGATTTACAGAAAGATGTATTATTGCTCTATGAGATTGGACAAGACAGTCAGGAAAAATGTGGATGGTTCAGTCCTTCTGTAGCAACTGTAGAATCCTTGTGTGCCTGGGGCTGGACTGCCTTAGTCAACCGCTGTGTTGGAAGGACAAAAAGGTAATTTTTCCCCTATTCTTCCTTGTTAATATTCTTCTGCCAGCATGCAAACCCAGAGTGCTGCTGTAGGCACTGTGGAGCAGAAAGGGTGGGTCACAGCCATGCGGATGCCGGGGAGAGGGGCACAGACAGCTCCTGTGGACATTTGCATTTCTGGAGTCAGGGATACCAGTCTCTGCCCAGAACAGGCTGTTTTCTCTGAGCTTTACAGTGATGCACAGGGATTTAAAAGGGTGTAACGCAGGCACAATGGTGGTTCCAAGTGACACTGCTGAGTAGCAGACCTGACCTGTGCACCACAGGTCAGAGGCGCAAGCCAAGGTTTGTCCAAATGCTGGAGAATCCCTGTGCTCTCAGCAGCCCATCACCCTTCCTCCTGTGAGGTGTTTCAGCCAGGGTGAATATCTTTTAGGGTACTAGTGTGAGTATTTTTTGTGTGAGAGAGCTGATGGGACTGTCTTATTTCTGAAATTTCTGACTTCATGATGAGAAACTAACATCCTCTATTTCTTGCAAAACCAAATGAGTCCCATATACTTTTTCACATTGGAGACTGATGAAATTTTGTAAAATGGAACTCTCCATTTAACTGTCTAACTCTCCATATTAAGACACATCTTTTTGCCTCTTATGCAAACATTCAGGTAGATTTATATTAGGTGCGTTATAAAAAGTGGGGGTAGGTAGTAAAGATGATATTGATGTACATCAGACAGAAGACAACAACACATGGAGAAAAAAGATATATGACTGGCTGGAAGCATTGCAAGCTAACACTTTGCTAACTTGCCACATGTGTACATCACATAAGCAGCTGAAAATATTTAGTAGCGAAGGCTCACACATCTACAGTGCATTCGGTTTAGGAGGAAGCAAATGCAGCTGTTACAGATTTAAGTAGTATTTTTTTTCCTGTTGGTGACTCTAAAGCAAAAAAGTACCTGTAACTGAAAGGTTATATATTAAAGTCAGGCTATAATGAGGCATGACATGGAAGTAAAAATGAATATTAGGAGGAGGAAAACTACTGCATTCTCTGAAAGTGCAGACATGGACTTTAAATACAGATAAACCTCTCCTTTGTCTCTCTTTGGGACTTCCTTTGCTTAAGGACTTGCTTTGAATGACTTTCCAAAATGGGCTACTAGCCCAAAATTTAATTTACACTATTATGAGGACACACAAATGATATTTTGTGCACCAAAACTTTCAAATATGCTATGTCTGTGATATTTATTTTTTAAATAATGATGGTTAAAGAACAAATGTTGTTACTTATAATGCTTTCAGTATCCTCAGAGCTTGCTTACTATAGTCTTTTCATTTCCCATACAATCGGAATCTAATTTAATTATATAAAAGCATCCTCCATAAAAAGTAGTGCAAAATGCTTTGCAGAGAGAGATAAAGAAAAGAAGGAATGTTTTACGCAGATTGTCGCAGTGACTCTCAAGGAGACGAAAAACAGTCTCTGAGGATAGACTACCATGAACATAAGAAAATCAGAAATAAAGAAGAAATAGCAGCAGAGTTATTTTTGAAACACAGATCAAGTTTAGGAGCCAGAGAAGAAGGAAAAAGGGAAGGGAAAAGAATGGAAAGGAAATGAGTTGTGTAACAACAAAAAAAGGAAAGGAAATTGGAAAGTTTTCAGATGAGATTTAAGAACAAAGACATTTCCGGGAGAGGGAGATAAGGCAGCAGCACAAAAAAGGGGAAGAACATCCATGCGGTGTAGGAAATCACAAAAGAAAGAAAAGTGGCTCAGTTTATAGTCAACCAAGCAAGGATTTGGAAAACCTGGATACCGCTGTCTGGGTGCTTTTTGTCTCTCTGGACTTTCCTACCTGTAAAATGGAAAACAGATTAGGTGATGAGGCATGAGGGTATCAATGCAAGAGACTTCTGAGAGAAAAGCCTTGAAGGGGCTATGGAGCTGCTGAATAAAAGTAAGATAAAGCCTGTTGATCATCCCTGGTGAGATACAAATATTCAAGTGTTCTTTATAGTTGATAGGTAAATTATTTTGTAGCAAATGACAAGTAGTAGGAAGGAGCTGTGACTAAGCCAACATAGAACAGAGGGGAGAACAAGCAGAGCTGTGATATTTAGAGTAGATATAGTGATAAAAAAAGATAGAATTAACAATAAGAAGGCCTGGGGGGAGAATAGGGAATACTGAATTTTAATGAAGATGAAAACTTCCTGCAAGGCAGCTGGATAGATAACTTTTGTTGTAACTGGAGGAAAAGCATACCAGAAACACTGAGCCAAATGTAGCCTTGTGTTATGCCAGCTTTTACCATCTTTCTCCACAACATGTATTCCAAAAAGAAATAAAATCCTCCCACAGAGAAGCTTTGAGAGGGAGATGCCCCACAGGTTGGCCAATGTTGACTGAACCCAGAAGGGTGAAGATGGGAAGGGACCCATCTGAGACAGGCAGAAGTTCTGTTCCTCCTGTCATGAGGAGGAAATGATGAGGAGCAAATGTGGAGCAATGATTTGCTCTTTTGCAATTTTCCTTTGAGGTTAGTTTCTCCTCCTCCTCTCTGGAGTGCCCAGAGAAGGCTGTCCTGCCCCACCTGCCAGTGCCTGCCTTGGCTGTGACACGTGATTTATGTTTGTGGTGTACTAAATAGTGATGTAATCTATGCTGTGTATTTAGTAAGATGAACCAAAGGAAATGGCTTTCTGCTGCAAGATCTTAGAATGTGCTCAGGAGATACTGAAACTTCCAAGAGCAGCTAGAGCAGAAGAGCTAAAGGGCTGTTTGACTCAAGATATAAACATCACCAAGCATTCACAGAAGTGAAGTCTCTCTTAAAGTCACTCTTTAAGCTATACTTTAACTGTCCTCATTTGGAATAAATTTTAGTTTGCTGTCCAAAAGCTACAAAGTACCATAAAACCTGCTGTACTCAGATAACATAATTCACAAGCATGGTGGATCTTTTCTGAGGACTTTCCAAACTCACTACTCTATACTTTGTGAACTTTTACACACACCTTACTTCTCTTAAAATGTTTCTTTTATCTTCTACTTTACATCTTATTATACCTAAAAACTTGAAAGGGATCACATTTAACAGTGAAGTCCGTTAAATGTGGAGATGAGAGAAGGAGAAATGGGGCAGTTATCTCTGTGCCACTGCTCCATCCACACTCTTTGAATAAGTCTGCACAATGACACTTGAATGAAAGCCTAAGTAAATTCTGGTTGATAACTGCATGGAACAAATGTGGAACAAAGAAGCTATGTTCTACTCTTTATACATTGGAAGAATGAACTTGTTGCTGCTTGATCAATTCCTTGTCCTTCACTAGTACTTGAGTTCCTCTTTTTGCTGAGAGAGCATGCAACTTTGCAGTGCAGGGTTGTGTTATATTTCCTGACCTTTGACACTTTTTTCCCCCCAGAGATTTAAAGGAGTTAATATGGGAAGCAGTTTTTGTCTCACTTTGGCTTTTAAATAGCAGGGTCTATTTATTTCTCGTTCAGCAAGCCTCAATTATTTGTTTGTAAAAAATCATTTGGTAACAGGATTAATTCATCCTTCATGTAACTACACTGGAAAACAATAACGTTACACAAGAGATGAATTTAACAAATATATAACTCTTGTAGGGACAAAAGGAATTCTTTCTAGAGCTGTGTGAAGGGTTTATTATACATGTCTGATTTAGTATATTTCTGGAAATCGGAATGTTAGAGCCCATTTGCCTTTCTTCGAAAGTACTTAATCTGAAACCAGGCCCAAGTGTTGAACCATCAAGTCCAATTTTAAGAAAAAGTGATTTGATTATGCTTGTGCTGAGGTTGTATAATGCTTGCTTGCTCCTGACATTCCTGGCTTGCATACTCCTGCAAAATACTTCTTTCAATATTTGCAGTGCAACACAAAGTTGGGTAAATCCATCCAGCTGCACAGCAAGAGGAGAACTCATGTGAAGCTGCCTAACTGCAGGTTCCCAGGGGCTGGGTGAAGTGGTGGTACTGGTGGGGAGATGGAGACTAGGCAGGGCTCCTGGTGTGGCCTCTGTGTCTGTTCTGATATTATGCTTTTTACCATGCTGCCAACCTGCTGCATGGACCTAGGCAAATCACTTGACCCAGATTCCCAAAGACAGATAAGCACCTAAGATCTTTAAATAGTGACGTCCAGGACAGATTTATCTGGAGTGCTGGATGCAACTTATAAGCAGTCCTACAGTGGGGTTGCAACTGGGTGACTGGGCAGCTTTCTCTCCCACTTTTAAGGCTATATCTGTTCTTCATCTACATTCACTATTTCAGCTCCATACAAATTCTGAGATAATGCATTTTGCAAGGAGCACCAACATTCTACTGTGTCTATGGAAAGCCATGGAAAAACTCATCTACGGCTGGTGGTCAGGAAGCCCTGAAGCTGGAGTTTTAAATTAGGTGCCCCACTGCCGTGAGAACCTGGGGTTTGAGGGTGTGCCTGTATTCAGAGTTTGTGTAAGATAGAGATTTAGGGAACATGGAGGCACAGAAGTGGGAGTCGCCTGGCTCATTTGTTAGTAGCCTGGGCTGGTGAAAATGCAAGTTCAAGTCTCTAATCCAAGCCAGAGATGCTAGGGATGATTTGGCCACAAATCCCAAAAAGTGTCTAAACCGGTAAACTACCAGAAATGCTGTGAAATACCTTTTTATTTTTTGGGCAATTGTAGGGTAGAAGGAAAAGCAAGCATGGTAACTGAGTTATGGACGAGTATTTATTGCTTAGAGTCCAAGGAGGCACCAGGACAGAGTGAACATACCCAAACACCATCTTTTAGCTTCAGCATTCCAGGCTGTTGTTCCAGCAGGAACAATAAAAAGTGTCAGTAAGGAGAAGAAAGGCAGCATACAGTTAAAAGGGATGTCTTATGTGTCTCTGAAGAACCACCTGTGTGTCCTTCTAGGGTTTTTTTTGTCTCATAAAGGCAAGGGACACTCTCTAGGGCATTATTTGAATGTATGGAGGTGACCTGCACACAGCAGATCTCAACCTTGGACCTTGCTGCCGCAACAGCAGGCAACACTTCTAACATTTGTATGGGAAGCTTCAGGAGAGGCAGGGGCACAAGGATGCCAGGCTCCTTGAAAAATCACAGTAAGAATGTATGGGTGGCGCACAAAATAAGCATTCATGTCATTCAGCTCTGGCCATGCTCTGTGTACTGACAGAATTGTGAGGGGCCTCTGTTTCTCATGATCAAAGTGGTGAAAGTATTCAGAACTCCTCAACGGCCTGCAGAAGCCTGGTACTGTGCAAGATGGAGTCCAGGTTAAAAAAAACAACGTATTTTATGAGTAGATCTGGAAGCGAAACAGCTGAATGCCTCTTTCAGCCAGGCTTTTATACATGGTCGTAGGGTATCTGGGAATCCATGAATCCACGCTGACATCTGCACACTTAGAATCATGATGCTGCAGGCCCTAAGTATATATTTAGACTGCATCTACAAACCTTGCAGAAAAACATTAAATCAGCAAAATGAAAAAAAAAAGCCAAACAAAAATGAGACATAAAAATGAGCTGGCTACTCTAAACCACAGATACAGTAATTATTTCAGTCTTTTGCTTAGGGGTGTACCAACTGTTTACAATTTACTGTTTGGCAAGCTGGGTGTTCTCATTTCCCTCATGGTTCAGGAGTCAAAAACATATGCTACCTTTAGTAATGAACTCTTCCAAGATTTGAAACTATCCATATTCATGTCACAAGAAATGTTTACACAAGAGCAAAATGCTCCAACATCAAAATAAATCAGTAACATCTCAGAGTTTATATTTCCATATGCTTCTTTGGCATAATAAAGCAGGCGAAGGGCTGCTGTTGTAAAATGGAGTTTAATTAAAAACAAAAGAAAAAAAACTTTATCAGAAATCATGGGCATCCAAAAATCATGCAGAATAATGCATAGCTTCAACATATTCTAAAGATTTATCATCTATCAATAGAAACAAGAAAATGCAATATAATCATATCCTCTACACACCTTGCATATTTTCCATATTATGTGCATAAATTATACATTCATTTTCATAATTATGGTAACATTCTAGTTTTCACATAAACTGCTATTACTCCTGGGTACCAGTAAGTTTACATCTACCAAGGCTACACACTAATTACATTTTCTTTTTATAATGTTATCTATTTATCAAATTTAGTTTCTTAATGGAAATTAATAGACTAGGTCTCTGCAGTAAAAAAAAAAAAAAAAAATCAGAGGTAACATAGTGTTTTGGGTATTTTTCAGCTTTCATTTTATTCAAGCTTAAAGGGCTTTGAATGCTTGATTGGTGATCATGGTGTATGAAACAAGTTATAAAACCAATGTCCAGGAGGTGGCTGGGAAGGAGTTAATGATTTCTCTTTTGCTAGAGGAGGTCCACAGCTGCCTGAACTGAGTGCAGAGATTTTCAGGGTAGCCAGCTGTGGGGATTTAATTGATTCACCCACCAGTCTATAAACAGGGGATACCACAGGGTGACTCTAAATCCCGCTGTGATTATGGGAGGAGGAGGTAGTTTAGGGTGGGTATTGTAGCCATGAAAGACCTAAGCAGGAATGACTAGATGGGT
Source organism: Falcunculus frontatus (assembly GCA_013398115.1). Classification (NCBI taxonomy): domain Eukaryota; kingdom Metazoa; phylum Chordata; class Aves; order Passeriformes; genus Falcunculus; species Falcunculus frontatus. Next base: position 949,170 of record VZRV01000506.1, on the reverse strand, counting down.
AAATATTTAATATTTTTTTCTTCTGAATGTCAAGGGAAGAAATGAGGAATTTTTTTTGTTTGTTTTTCTTTATTTTTTACATGTTTTTGAAAAAAAAAGTGTTATCTTTCTATTTTTCCAATCCTTTATTTTTCTGACTTTTAATGGAGCTCTGTAGTACTCCTGCTCGGATCTAAAGTTAGGGCAGCAAGAAAGCTTGAACTGAAGGGACATCAGTGGATGGAAGACATGCCTCAGCCAATTGCAGCAGACGAAGATGAGCGGATGGTTGTGGGCAGGAGTGAGGAATAATCCCATAGTGTGTGGGATGCTGGAGGAAATCTTGTCTATATATACAGGAGGGCGAGATCTTAAGCAGTCTTGGCTTCCAGATCTGCCGTGTACCTGTTTCCTTTTCAGCTGAGTGTAGTAGAAGGATGGTTTACTTTTCCCTGGACACTTGACTGCTTTTAACAACAGGGTTTATCAAGGCCTGGCTTATCCTCTGGGTGGGTTTCCCTTCTTTTTCTCTATCTCTCAATCAGAGTGCTGTCAGAAATCTGCAACTTGTTCTGCAGGGACAGCAGTGGTATCGTAACACCTTCTCTAAGAACTAGCTTGGACTCTATTTTGATTTGATCCTCAGCACGGTTTTTTTTCCTTCTTCACCTGTAGTGAGGGAGGAACTTTCCTTCCTCAGCTCCATCTGCCTTGAGGTTTTCCAGGTTTAAGAGTGGTAACTTACCTTAGGAAACAGGCTTTGTTCAGCTTAAGAAATTCTACATGAATGTAAGACATTAATACCTAGCAGCACCCTGTTTCGAACATTACAATATGCTTAGTCATTACTTATTCTATTTCTAACTTTAGAAATAGTTTGTATATTTCAGCCACTATTTACATCCACTTGCTTCTCCTCTGGCAGTAACTGTGCTATATTTTAAATGTGAATCCAGAGAGCAATACCACAGGTTTCATTCAGCAACATCCATCTAAATAGCATGTTGTGTCTGAGGAATAGTTCACATTTATGTCCAGCACCTCATTCTAGCAATTATACACTTACAATTACGTGATTATACAGATAATAAGGATCCCTAGGATGCTTTGTGCAAGCCTAGAAAAGAGCCATGAACCTCACGTGTGTGTTCTGCAAGGCATTCAGAGGTTACATCAATGTGCCATACTGGGATGGCTTCCAGTTAGCACGTCCTTTAACATGGCAGGTGTACTCCCAAATCTTATTGGAGTGAAGGCCTGGATGTGTGTGCATCTTCCCCACGCAACACACGCACTCCAGGACTTTTCTAAGTATTGGTGTTTAAAAGTTGGCTTTTATTGGTATTTTGAAACCTTTCACAAGGGATTTTTGTACAGTCCTGCTTCTATAGGCACAATGTGTTGACTCAGGGTATTGTCACAGTTGAAATGTTCTCAGACCATTTTTCCCCTCAAGATTTGAAAGGCTCACTTATCTTTTGCCCTCATTAAGGTCAGCTATTGCCTATGAAATACCTTATGTATTCAGAATGCTCAGAGAAGTGTTAATCATTGACACAGGAGATGTTCCAATTGTTGTGAGTACTGTGTGTTAGCCAAAGTCTCATCAGCCCATGAAATCTGTTCCACATTCTCTGGCTATAATTTATTGCTGTATTATTCTTTATTAATCCCTGATAGGGTGCTCTGCTGAGGTATGCAACAAGAAAGGAGATGGTAACTGGTTCACTTAAGTGGCAAACAGAACACAGAGAATTGATGTGGCTGTTGATGGCGGCCTATGTTTTTTTATTGGCCAAGATTTTCAAAAGGTCACTGACAGCACCTTATTCCACTGCAGTCTCCCAGGACTGTTTGAGGATACAGGGTAAGCACAGACTCAGAACCTCCCTCACAGCTCTTCAGCTTTCCCTCAAAGCCAAGGGATTATTCACCTACATTCAGTGTGTTTCTGAATGATCCCAGGCATAATCCATTATAAAACTGAGAGAGCGCCAGTCAGCCTTAAACTGTGTAAAACCCAAATTTTATCTAACATACAGGAATGGTTTAGATAAGCAGTCTTGTACATGTGAGATTATCTCTAAACTGACTTATATTCAGTTTGCCTCCTGCTATTAAAATCCCAGTCACCCTTGGATCATAGCAGAGCCCAACGAAACATCACCCTCTTTCCTCTCTCCCTTTGTGATAATGCTTTTTCAAGACATAGCATTGCTCACAAACATGAAGTGTGTCCTGAGTACTTTTTTTATAATGTTCAGAAATAGTTTTATAAGAGCAATTGCAGTAGTTCAGGCGAGAGCTTGTCTAACATTACTCTTTTTGTAACAGTGGCCAAAATTGGTTGTCAAGGGAAGATTATACAGCATGCTCAAGGCGAATGTGTAAAATCTGTCCACTGAGTATTTTTCTGGCTTCTAACTATTCTGGCTCAGGGACTTTAAGACCACTGTGGCTTGTCTGTTTACTAACCCTCTCCAGATCTCTTTTCAAGTACTTATTAAGCCTGCCCTTGAACCCAGGAAAGTTTTGTTTCTGCCACATCATTTGGCAAGGATTTACATAATTTTGCTACATATGAATGAAGAATTGCTTGTTTGCTTTGAATTGGGATCAATTGGCTTCCTTTGGCCACCATGTCCTGTACTGAAAAAAGGAAGGAGCAATTAGTCTCTATCTCATGGTTGCTCGTGGTTTTGTGGACCTTCATAATTTTTCCCCTAAGCCATCTCTTTTCCAGGATGAAAAGTCTTAGCTGACTGAGTCGTGACTTGCATAGAAACCATTCACCTTTCTTGCTCTTCTCTGCATATTTTCCAGTTCTAGAACATTTTTCCAGGTGGTGGTCTTATAATTAACCACAGTTTGCAAAATGTAGGAGAAGCATGGATTTGTACAATGAAAGAATAAATGAATTTATTCTTGTTTTCTGTTCCATATGTGAATGACCTCATTGTTACCAAGTACTTGAGTGACATTTTCAAGGTACTATCAAAACTCCAAGGCTTCCTGTCTGAGCGATGCTGACTACCCCAAAACCAATGATATTTTAGACACGGAGCAAGCACTGTTTTCCCCAACAAATATTATTTTACCTTAATCTGCATATTAATAATGTGGTACCCTCAATTATTGCTTACATTTTCCTGAAGTATTATCTTGATAGTCGTTCTTTGACTTTCATTTTCAGCATATTTTGTGAGTTCTGTAGTTTCCATGATTGCCTTAAACTGTATATCAAACCCAGTTTTCACAAACAGACAAACCCCCCAAATATCTTTCTGCAGTATGCATTTAAACCTTTTTTATAAGTTTTGAAAAGAAATATTTTATAGAAATAATTCAGTGGAAAAGAGTATTGGTGCTCGAGAGCTGGAATGGATTTTCTGTGTAAAAGTAGCAACATTTAAAAAAAATTGTGAGAGAGGGTTATGAAGAAGCATTAGGGAGAGTGGTGTGAGAAGAGCACAGCCAGCAGGAGGTTTACTGTGAGGAAAGGAAAGCTGACACACAGGAAGGACTGGTAGAGTGCGGTGCCTTGAAGTAAAGATGAAATACCAGAATATGATACAAAAGGTGAAGGGGAAGCCATTGAAGGAACGTGAAAGGGAATTTGTATGCTAAGAAATGGGGAAAGATGATGTAATACCTCTTGATTTCACCAGGAAGGAAGCAGATTCAGGATAATTTTTCAGGTATTTTACTAGTGTTCCAAAGCACAGATAAGAGTATAAAAATGCAGCACACTAAAGTAGTGCCTCGTTGTGTGGGGCCCTTAAGAGCTACTGTGACAATATTACTGCTGAAAGGTTTGATGCTTGGCTTCGGCTGGGGAAATCTAAAGAGATCTGCAAAATGTCATCTGCTAGAAAACACAGATTTTAGAACGTCCTTCCAGTAAGCTGGACACTATTGGAGAGGGCAGAAAACATCTGACTGTTTTTGAGGGGGTTGTAGCAAGCTGTCATCTGTATTCCTCATGCTGAGGGTAGATCAGAACCAGGGCTCATCTTCATCACTCATAAAAAGAGCCCCGTGGAAGATGCTCTCTCTTCCTGTCTTTGCATTCCCCAAGACAGACTTCCCTGACTTCAATCATATTCTTTGTGATACTTGGCTCAAATCCTGTATACGTGGACATTGTCTTAGCACTCATTCTCATTTGATGATTCCTACTTATGCTTTTAGTTAGGAAATTTAAAGAGTTTTTGAGATTCTCAGCTAGTGTACATTGATGTAGACCTGTAAGCTTGTCATCTTTATCATATCCGCATCGTGGTTCCTCTATTAGAGGAAGTGGGAATGATGGAACCACCTGTAAAATGCTTTGATGAAAAATGCTTGCGAGAACTGAGTATTTTATTATTTTGACAACTTTTTCCAGCTGATAATATCCATGAGCATTTCAGTATGTTTCACTTCACCTATTGAAAATGGGAAGAGATCTGGGGTATGAGGAAGGAAGAAGCAATTTATTACTAAATCTGGTCATTCCTCCTTAATAATGATATACTAAGGACCAGCCTTTTTGACAAAATATAACTGAAGAAAAGACATGTTTTCACCAGATGCATAGAACATAAACCAAGGTATTGCTGAGATATTTGTCAAGAGATTATTTGGGATACTAAATGTGTATTTGAGGTGCTTTTTGTTTGAGGATTTTTTTATTTCTCCTTGAGAGGAGAATAAAATACCTTTAAAGCCATCTAAGTATTTTTAAAAGGATTTCAGACTATTAAGACTATATTCGAATTATCAAATTCATACTGCCCCCAGCCTAAATGTCATACCGGGTGGTGAGGCAGGAATCTATAGGAATATAATGTTTTCTATTCACATTTTGATTAAACTTTGAAAAAAACCATTTTTCTTAGGTAACTGTTTTAATTTTTTTGGAAAAGTACAAAAGCTTTTTTTTTTTTTGCAGTGTTGTGTTAGAGCTCTCACTGAAATAGATTGATTTTATTGGCTATTCAGTACTCTAAAAATCAAAACACTTTATTCTGATCTCTTGTAATCTTACCTCTAGAAACAGAACAGAGAAATTACTAGAGCTTTACATTTAAAATAAAACACCAACAGATAAAGTGCATAATGTGGCAAAAAGGGAATAAAGCTGAGGATTGGGAATATTTTACAAAATATTGAAAGCCTGCAACTCATGCATGCTGCATAACAGTGTATGTAGTTATGTTTCTGTACTGACTGGCACCACAGACCAAAGTGTTTATATATTTGGCTGCCTTTAAAAAGCGTATGAGGCATTAGGTCTTAACCTTATCACAGTTACTTTAATGATTATGTTTTTATGTTTAACTTAACTGTAAATCACGTTAGTGGAGTTTTGACTGCATGTCAGAGAGCTTAAAAACTGAGCTCAAGTTATTTCAAAAGCTAAGAATTTGTCTAGCCTGTGAGGTTTAGTCAATATTATCCACTCAAGTGTGGAGCTGTCAGAAGGGACACCAGCGGATGGTGCTTAATCTGTTCAGTTTTAAAGGGAAGTCGGACGGAGTATGAAGTTAAATTTTTGATCTCTGTTACTGTTAAATAACCAATTTATGGATTTGTTAAGGGCATTAAGGGAGTCACAATGGCCTACAAAACACTGTGCTGTGCCATAGTACATTTTCTAGTCAGATATCCATGCAGTGTTTACTTTTGCTGTATGTGAAATGATTGTTTCAGTTTAGTTTATTCACTCTGGTGTCTCATACAGTGCTGAGTAAATACTTCAAAAACCACATTGGCAAATGTTGGTTCAGATGAATCCTGCATGCTCATGTCAGCAATCATGAGGCTTTCTGTTTGCTTTCTTTTCCACAAGCATTCACACATTCAGTTTCCGTGTAGTCCAAGAAATATAAATTCAGAATGACTCTAGTTTCTGCTGGAGCGTTCTTGTAGATCCAAAGTCACCCTCTGCCTTCCTGTCTCTGCTAATGTGCTCTTGATCATGTGTGAAAGACCACCTCCCTTTCTTATTCTCCATATGAATTAAAAATAAAAATATTCCTGGGGAAGCCTGAGGAGTTTATGCTCAAGACAATGACCAGACCGAGGTGAACCTCTGGAAAAATTGTGCTCTCTCACCACTTTCTCACCATGCAAATCACACACTCTCAACAACCAGATTTTTTTTTTTTTGCCTCACAGGTTATGAATATGCAAGTCTGTGCACCAGGCTATGAAATAAGATCACATGTAGGACATTGGTGGCGCTGCTTGTGCAGGAAAAGCCTGTTTAGATGATTGTTTGTGAATGTGTTTTATGGGGAAAAGGTTGAGATTTAAATGGCAGTTTCCCTGACATGCTATTTCACACAATGTTCCAAGAGAAACTGAAGCAAAACCATCATGGATCTTGGAGGAAAACAAGAAAAATATGCTCCCTATCTTTTTGTAGCATTGTCTAAAAGGTCTTGCATTTAAGAATAAATGAGTCGAGAAATGTGGTGAGCCTAGGTTTGGGTTTTTTTGCTTGGTTGTTTGGTTGGTTTCCTTCACCCAACCTGCTCTGAACCTTTTGAAAACAGCCAGCTCTGAACTCCAAGCTGTGGGACAGCAAAATTTCACATAGCAGATTCAGATGATGTTTTCATCAAATATTAGTGCTTGCTGAAAATCTGGTGTGGAAAATATTTTTACTGAGTTTGAGTAAGCAGTATTTTCACCGGTGAAAGCCATCAGTTTATGGAGCCTACAAGGACCTCTACCTACAGCAAACCTTTTAAGGTTTATTAACCATCCAACCCACTATCACTAGATAAAGTTATACATGGGTGGATTCAATGATGGTGGACTGTGTGTAAACACCGTGTTTGAAAACTTCTTGCTTCTACCACACTTTGACATAAAAGGGTTTTAACCTAAATGTATTGGGAATTAGACTCAATTAAATATTTGTATACATTTTGATTCATGAAAGTACTTGCAAGATGTCAAAATGAATCTTGAAATTGCTGAAAGTTGTCCTCTTTCCTGGCCCTGTAACATTCTTCAGTTTTCATTCTTATAAGTTACATGATATTGTCTAGGAGAGAATTACACATGATCTTAATCTCCAGGCATGTTTTTTCCAGGGAGAAACCAGTAGAACATTTACAGTAATTAACATATTTTCTATCTTCTCATTTTGTTAATGATATCTCTTTGAAGGCTGTGCAGTAATTACTGCCCACAGAGGTATGTACTCTGAAAAAAATTAATGACCAATGACCAATAATGATTATAGATGTAATCATCCATTGTGGAATATACGCTAAAACAGATACTTGGAACAGTGTTGGAAGCAAAAATAAACTTCGCTGTTAAGTGCTGCTAAAATTATTTTAGAAATTGATCAGAAAAATATAGAGTAACTTATTTTCTAATCATATATTAATTTTACTTATTTTTCGGTTACTATTTCTAAAACATTTCCTCAACAGACTGATACAGTAATAAGGAAAAAGCTAATCATACACAAGCTATGTATTTTTGGTGAAACCTACTTTAGAGATATGAATTTATTGTTAAATGTTCTTATTTGACAGATGAATTTTCAAACCAGAATTAGAAATTAAATTTCATTTCATATAAGAATGAGTTTGAAAATATCAACCCCTAACTTCTTTTTCAGCAATTTCACTTGTTAAAAAATACTGCAGATGAAAAAAAATCTCCTGCCTGTGCCTGTTCAGTTTTGAACTGATATTTGCATACAGGATTAAAAGGTTTAAAGGTAGGGAGTCTCCAATAGACTAATATGTTCTTACCATTCAAAGGAAGCATAAGAAATACACCCAAAGTTTCTTAAAAATCAACATTTAATAAAGCAAGATCTTGCCTTTTGTATAAGGGAGCAATTTTTTTTTTTTTTAAAAGAGAGTTAAAAAAAAATCCAGTGGTAATTCTTTAAAACCTACACTAATTGAGAGCATGATTCTTTTTCAAGCAGTGTAGTTCAGAAGCCTTGTTGAAATCCAATAATTTGGTTGTTCACCAGTAGGAAATAGACATCTTAAACATCTTAAATATTTGACCCTTTGGCCTTACACAGCACATTTTCACTTCAGCAAACCTTAATATGCCCAGGGTGGTTTGGATTAACATCTGTAGAGTTCTTACCTGTCTTTAGGCATCTTGGGTTAAAGAAATACAGCTTTAGAAAATAAGCTCACCTGGAGGAGTCCTGTACTTTGCACACTACAGCAATAGGCAGTGTAAAAGTGGCCCTTTTCTTAAATCTTCAGTGTTCTCATCTTTGAAACTAGGAATTTTGGAGGTATGTGTAAAGGAAGAGACGAATACCCATTGAATTTTGACCCGAGACCTTTATGTTCTTAAATTTACCCAAATTGATGGATTTAGCTGTATTTGAGCACTAGTTAAGCAACACTATCTCACAGTGGGTTAGATTCTGATTTTTCTTTCCAAGCTAATGCCAGCATAAATAGAAAACATGCACTGCAAGTGAACAATATGGGAGAGGGAGAGTCTATAAAATCCAAATGTGCATATAAGCAGCCACAAGTCCATTATCTGAAGTGGTTATGTCATCTTACACCAGCAGAAAACTCAGCCCCTCTACATTGGATTCCTAAATCTCACCTTACATCAGATGTTCAAAGGTTCAGATGAATAAGATATGTCTCTGTACAGTCTGTTTTAAATTAAAACCTAGTGAAAAGCATGTCTCTCGATTTCTGGATGACAGTCTTGGAAAATGTGTTTCAACTGGCAGCTGCCCTCTTCCTATTTGCCTCCACCCTCACCTAGAAACCAGTATCCAGCAATGTTAGAGCTGATACACTTGACAAAACCAGTAACCTCTCTTTGCTGCTTCTTCCCTGGTTTGTTCTGGGTGCTGAGAGTGGCTTTGAAAGGGCAGCCTGTACAGGGCAGAAATATTTCTTGAGGGTATGGGAGGTTGTTCCTTCATTCGAAGGAAACCAAGACTTCCAACTGATTTTAATTTTATTTTTAATGTTCATGGGAACCAGTCTTACATGCCTGACTGAATTCAGAGTTTGGATTTTTGGCAGGTTTTTATTTGAGCCCAGCTTGGCTGTTTTTCAAAATGTCCAGATTGCTCACATTAAATCTGAATAAGCACTACCCACTAGTTTAATCAGAGTCATCTGGTATACCTCTAATTAGTGTTAGTTAAAGTTGAAATTCTCAATAACACAAAATGCTGCATTTTTGGGATGTAGTTTTTAAACTCCTGATCGTAAAAATTGTAGGAGAGAAAACATCTTTTGCAATATTATTCAAAAATTGGAATATATGAATTATGATGACAACAACAAAATGGTAACAAAATAAGGCTAAGTTCCCAAAAAATGCCATCTTTATCCATTTAGGCATGCATATAAGTATACAGTATTTTTGATACAAATGCATTTATGAACTTTAGTTGTTGTTCCTGCTAATTGTCTGTAACTGTACATTGTGCACAATTCAGTAAAACACGTAGACATCTGGGAATATTTCAGCAATTAAATAAGCATGTGACACTGTGGGTTTAGATGTAAATTGTTTCCTGGTCTTAACCCACTGCAATAAATGATATGTAAACAAAGTGTTATAAAAGTATCTTTCTGTTTGAATTCAATCTATGTTTTGCCCAAGTCAGGAACAGACTATTAACGTGTTACTGCAGGCTGTCAAAAATGAAGCTTGAAAATTATTATACTTGTGCAGTTGTTGGCTCCTGAAGGATCAAGACCCCCTACAAATCTAATTTTTTTGTATTATGATCTATATGTATGTGGTGCTTGTTTATGCTGAATTCTTCCCTGAATTCTTGCCTTTGAAGATGTTTTAACTTTTATTGTGTCGAGACATAGACCAACTAAAACAGCAAGCCCTGCAGTTTGATTGTTTTATTAAGTGTTCTTCAAATCAGGAATGCTAGATTTGACTTTGATTTTTCAGATGTCACTTCTAAGTCCTAGAGAACTGGTGAACCATACTCTTATATTCTGTAGATGAGCTATTGTTTTTATGTTTGTAATGTAACAATAGTGCAAAAAGCATCTGTTTTCTCAGATTTATGTCTTCAGATGTTCTTGTTTCTCAATCATGCTCCAATTGATACTCTGGACATAGAAATATAATTTATAATTTTCTTTTTTGGACACATTTCAGCTTCACTGTTCAAAGATTCAATGGATTGTGATTACAGAGTTGTTTTTTTTTTTTTTTCAAGGGCATCTGTTCTTAGCCACAGCTGAGGATGGGGCCCACTGAGCTGACTGGAAGGATCCACCTAGAATTTGTTGAATTAAGTCCTTGCACCTGGATATAATTGTCATGCTGCTGTGCTGGGGTTTTCTTAAGCTACTGGTAAAACAAATTAGCTCAATTTAAACTGGCATCCAGTAGGGAAGCAACAACTCACCTCATATAATGTTTTTCAAATAATTATTTTTCTATTGCCAGTTTTCCTTCATGAATGTTTTCCTAAAGGCAGAATGGATTGTTAGATTTTTTTTAAAAAAAAGCTAAACACAAGAAGCAAAAAAAAAGCATTCTATTCTGTGTATCTGCTGAGTTACAACTAGCATTCGAGTGCTTTGTGATTATTCATTTTGTGACTGTCTCTTAGATATATATATATATATATATGTATAAATAATATATAAATATATATTAAAAGGAAGGCAACAGCAGATAAAACACATTTAAAAATGTAATATCACAGTGACACCTTTACCCTTCCAAAACCCCAAATGCAGTCTCTGCACACACACTTCATGTGCCTTTTGCCAGATTTAGCACTATAATGGTATAAACACTTCTACATTTGGGAAAGATTCATGCAAGTTTGTTTTTTTGTTGAACAGTAGACAAAGATAGCCATTTATGTCTGACATGGGAATTTGTATAAATACCATGGGACCTCATTTCCTTATGTATTTTAGAGCTGTTTGAACTCGGCAACAAAATTCACAAGCTTCCTGGAAGGTCCACAAAGGTTCGTTGCCTCAGTTGGGCTTGCAGTGGCAGGACTTCACATGAATCCCTGGAATGTGTGCATCTGTGTTAGCTTCAGCTTTTCGTAATATTCCCCAAATGTAGACTCTGGAGGAAAACAATGAAAAATCACCTCTGCAGCTGAACGTTTCAGGATGACTTCTGAAATGGAAGAAACAATACTTTTACTTGTACTCTAAATATTGCTGCTCTTTTATTAGTAGGTGATGTGGTAATTTGGAGAAGAGAGGAGTATGTTCACCAAGCTTGGAGGGTGCTTTCGGATGTGCCTCTAGAAAAAGCCCAGCTTCAGCTGTTACCAAAGATGCTGTTTTTTGACCTGGTCATGTCCCTGTGAATACCAACTTAAATTGCAAAGATGCTGCTCAGTTGGCTAAAAAATAACATACACTGAAGCTACCTCTCGTTTTTTATATTTTAAAGCAAATTTAAGAATATAAAAGGAGTCTTGGTCATCCTCTTGGATACTGTGGCAGAAATATAGATGTACATAGTATTATAAACCAGCCTCTAAGCTACACTCTCTTTTAATATTGGGTAGACTCAAATGCACCAGGAATGAGAATCAGGAAAGCAGTGCTTTTCTAAAGGATGGCAAAACGTCCACAGATCAAAAGTTAAATATAGAAGCTGCTGCCAGTCCTTCAGCTGTGCAATGAATTTCAGATTTTGGAGAGTGTATGTGTACAGTGGCAGGGGCAAGCAGGGACATTTCAGTGGCTCTCAAGAACAGTTTAACTCATGCAAGCATCAGCTTAAGGTGATCTCTGTGTGTCACCAGTTCTGTTACCTGCAGAGCTGCTGTGTGGCCCTGAGGCCAGTGGGGAAGTGCTAAATGCAGATTGTCCTGCATGAAGGCCACTTTCAAACAGCACCTGATTCCTGACTCAGGACAGTTTAAAGGTGTAGCACAGTCGGTCTTTTTAAATTGCCTCTTTTATTTTAAAAAAAAATTTGTTTTTTAACTGCTGAGTCCAATTCCGGCTTGCAGTTCAGCCTGTTTCGTCCAATCCAGCAGTGTAACAGGCACACTTCCATGGCATGGATTTGCCATCACTGCTCCAGCTGAAGGCTCTGCATAGACGTGGGATGCAGAAAATTCAAAGAGCAAAAAGGGCCAGCGCATAAAATAACACTGAATTATTACCCTTCTTCTGTGGAAGAGCAGGTCAATGGAGAAAGCTACCATACCCTAACCCCTTGTACTGGTGCACACCAAGAGCAAAGTTTTTCTTGCAACTGAGGTAGCCCTGAATCAATGGATACGAGTGGGCAAGCAAGTTGCTTTCATATAATATTCCTTTTTATAAGTTCATTTCTCGTGAGCTTCAGGGGAAAGAAAAAACCTTCAGTCTTCCCTCAGAGAAGAGGGTGTAACAGCTGCGGCTGGTGTAAAGGCTGCCTCGACTCCTTTCTGTGCTCCCTCTCCTGTCCTGGCTTCCAGGGAGGAGAAAGTAGGAAAACCAGTAACAAACTGAGTTTAGCATTTTTTTTCCTTATGTGATAATAATCCTAGGACTACGCCTAGAGAGAAACTTCCAGTGGGAAATTAAGCTAAACTGAAAAGCATGACAAAACCCAAATGATTTACAGTGGAGGAATTCTTGCAGTCTTTTATTATTTAATGCTTATTAATAGAGACAATACCAAACCCTTTTTGTTATAGCATGGATTTTTGTTTAGTAAACTCCATGTCACATCTTCTAATTTAATTATTGAACTCGCAATGTGGATAAACGTACAGACATGACTAATAGCATTCTCTTATAATTTCGTTACAGAGTCATAGACGTGGTTTTTCAAAACTGATTTTTTTCCTTCTGTTACAGAATGTTTGTAATATAAATGAACTCTCACATCCTGCCTTCTTTTTCTCTTCACCCTCTTTTAATTTCTTTTTAGATTTGATTCACAGAAAAATGCGAGTGATGGGTGCTGTTGATTTGGGTCATCTGCATGCAATTCAAAAGAAAAAGGTGATTTTAATTTTTTTTAATTGCCTGTCAAGTAAGTGGGAGAGGCATAGAAAAAAGTGGATTTATGCATAAAACAGAAAACTTCAGGTGAAAGAATGGATCTCTTTCATCAGTGTAGAAAGAATCCATCTTCAATAATTAACAATCAGACTATCCCCACACTATGTTTCCTCATGACATCTGAGAACTGCTGCACTTCTTGAACCAATAGCTGCTATACAGCAACCAGCATCAATCCTGAATGAAAAAATTGTCCCAACTGCTGGTGAATGGCACTCAGTGGGTTTCCCATTGAACTATGCTGCGAAACAATGATGCACATTGGTAAATCACCGTGTGTGCCTTTCAGTTCTTATGCATATCCCATACTGGACAGCTTCCATTCACTCTGGCACCCACTGCAAACAAATGTAAGTATGCATCAGAGATGAAAGTGAAAATGCATATGTTAAATCCCAAATGGAAGCAGAACAGTGTAATATATACATAGTTGCTTAGCAACAAACATGTTTTGGCCACAGGAATGGTGACATCAGTCAGAGAAGCGAGAGGGAAGCTGCTCTGCCCTCCTTGTCTCTCTCCCCAGAAGCTTCAGAAAGGTCTTTTCTTATTTCTTTCAGAGCAGAAGAGCAAGGGCTATTGTAGACATTTGTTTATGCTATTAATGCAACAGACTGTAGGACAATCAGGCTTGGAGCAGGGAAATCTGTTTTCCCTCTGGATGTCTGCTGTAATGGCGCAGGCCCTCCCGTGCGGGCAGGTGCTTCCATCCTCGCTGCACGGCTCGCGCAGAGCCCCTCTCGACTGAAACACTCCAAGGGGAGAAATGAGATCTGAAAACAAAAACTGCTGCAAATAAAATCCATTTTTGGCATCACTCTGCCTTTGACCCTATCATGTCTTTCATGCTCCTATCATGGGTCTCTATTGTGAACCTTTCAAGCTCCTAGAAGCTTTTATTCTACTGGTATTTCACATTCATTAGGCTCTGAGATTTTTCAGGAGTGCAAGTAATGTTTATTTCAGTAAATCACACACTGTCTATGGCTAGCAGACAGGTATTTATTAATTCCTCTCATTTCAGATGGTTTGAATTTCCCTTGTCTCTTTGCCCTCTTCCTGCACTATCCTGCCTGCTGCGATGGGAGGCAAAAGAGGGAGCTGGTGAATCCTGGTTCCAGTAACGTCCACCCCTCCATGCGAGTGGCTCCTACAGACACAAGTGTAGCTCACACACACTGTGCCTCGTGCTTTCAGCAGCCTGGGTGCTCCACTGGCCCATAGCACCTTGCATGTATAGAGAAATTGCATATTAGGGTTCAAATCCATCTGCCACTTTGGATTGCTGCAGACACATCCCTGAATACCTTACTATTGAGTGTTTCCTTTTTTATTTAAGGTAACTAATATGTTTGTTGGATCCCCAGTACAGGAAAGAACATTTCAGGTATGCACTTCTCTTTGTAAAGAAGGCTTTCTTGACCACATAAGTGATGTGTAGGAATGCAAGATATATTGAAGAACTCAAGCAAAATCAAAATAATGGATGAAAGCAGGGTTAAAGAATCATTACGGTAAAACAAGTAATTTATTTCCCTTCATGGAGCTTCTATGCAGATAGTTTTCTTTGCTCTCATTTTCAATGAATTCATGGAGACCCTTTTTCACACACTAGCACATATCAAACTGACAAGGTATAACCAATAACATACCACTTACAATCAGATAAGTTTTGGGAAAAAAGTGTGTCATTCTGAAAACATGGCAGAACTTGAAACAAGGTGTGGTGGTGTCCCTGACCAGAAAGGTAAATTACATCATCGTGGCAGGTTGGATCAAAGCAGAACAGAAAGACAAAAGACTGGAAAACCAAAAAAAGTGTGTCATTGATTCTGAAGAGCTAGAATCTTTTCTCCTCTTGAAATGCCAAGAAAAAGCACCAGGAGGTATATGGTTGATGTCCTCAGCAAACAGCTGAGGTGAATTCCTGTCTTTTTTTCCCGTCTGTGACTTTAAGTAATTCTCCTAGCATGGCTTTAAGCCTCAGCAGCAGTCCTCAGTGATCCTACAGCAATTAAACTGGCATATGGATCAGAAGTTCATGGCTGGCTCCTCAGTTTCACCATAGGTGAAACTCGGCTCCCATATCTGAATTTTGTGAAGCTAGCAGCTTGAACAATGAACTAAAATTGGTTGCCTGAAGTTCCCCTCAAGAAATTCTCCTACCATGCTACCATGCTTTCCCCGAGTATGTAAACTCTTCTTTATTAATTTGTGAAATGAATGACTATATAGTTGAAAGATAATTAAACTAGCAACCAAAATAGATGTTTTAGAGGCCTGTTAGATTGCTGGTATTTTAAATGTGAATAATAAAAATTTTTAATGGTAATTGCTGTCATTGAGTAACACAAGATTTTACAATTCACATTAATTACTGAACTCTAATTTATTTCCCAACATATACATTTCAGTTTATATCTCGGTGACTCTATTCTTTAAACATAGGCTCAGTTGGTTGTCAGGAGTTGGCTTTCTGAGAAGTATAATTTATAATTTTCCTAATGGAATTATTTTCTTATATTTAACCACATAGATGGGCAGGTAGTTTCCTTTTAAAAAAGATTTACCTCCCTGTTAAGGAAAGATTATGACTGTATCCATGCTTTTAGTAGTTGTGTTTTGAAGCTCTAATCAAGTGTCTGTAAAAATATATTGAAAGTTATTAACAAGTTCATATCCCTAAAGTTTGAATTTGAAGAGTAATAGTAAGAGAAAAGCTGGGATGGAACCATGCACATTCTGAGTATGAGTCAGTTTTCTGTCCCTCCGTCTTTCAGGAGGTGACATCTCTGCCCCACCTCACTGCATTTGTCTTCATGACTGCAATACACCCTGTAGGATATGTACAGAGAGTACTTTCATGTCAGTTGGAGTCATGGGTATATTCTTAGCAGCTGTCCTCGTCCAGTAACATGATCGGGGAACTTGGCTGTAAGTAAGACTTCTGAGACTGTTTCACTATGCACACAGGCCTCATCAAGAATTATTAAATGACTTATAGGAAAAATTGCGAATACCTCAAACCCCGTTTAACCTCTCCCTCTCTTGATAATTCTTGATAAACTCTTTAAAAAGCTAAGAAAACATAGTTTTGATGAAACCTTCCAAATGATGGGTATTTTCCTGGTTGGAAGAATATATTTGGAGATCAGTTATCAATAGAAGTATCATCACTGTTCAAATGGAAATCTGCACCAAGCAGGATCCTGTGCTGTGGTCTGTTCTCACTGATTAGTGTCAGTAGTGTCCTGGGTGCAAGAATCCAATATGCTCACTACAACCAAAAAGAACGTGAGCCTGGGAGAGCTGTTGGAGGGTGGAACTGGAAATCAGACTGGAGAAATTGTTGGAAAAAATGTTATTCATCGTGGAGAGAAAATAAAAGGTACTTACTCTATATACAGAGGAAAAGCTGGTGGCAGAATGGAGGGTAAAACATTTGATTCTAAAGAAAATAGTAGAGAAGTTATGATGGATTAAACCTGCATTTAAGTCTTCAATGACACAATGTTGTAAAAAAGAAGAAATGTACCACTGAGAATTTTTTTTTTTAATGAAACTAACCTGGAAGACAGGTATATATGCCCTTCTACCTTCCTCAGCACAGGCAAGCTTTGGGCATTACATTCCAAAAAGGACATGAAGCAAAGGAGAGAATCCTGAGCCAAGTGGTCAGAACCATGGAAACTGGAAAGATGGGGGGTATTTACAGTGTACAGAAGGGAGCATGAAAATCTTCAAATACCTAAAAAGGTATTGAAGAAAGGAAAGAAATTAGTTAACATTTTTTCCCCTGAATTGATAAGAAAATATAAACTTAGTTTACTTCAAGAAAAATTTAGGTTAGGCATTATAAAAGTCATAATTAAAGAACAGGTCAGATGGCATTGGGAGAATATGTGCATTTCCACCAAAGTAGTTAAATAAAGAGCTGTCAAAAATAGCATAGATACAATTGATTTTTGACCTCTTAAAAACTGTTTCAGCTCTGCTTTCTATTATTTTCTCCAAGTGGATTCTGCCTCTTGGATGTTTGTTGGTAAAGCCAGCAATCAAAATAATGATGTAGAAACAGAGGCCTGTAAACACAGAGGATCTGGTATGGTATCCAGCCATGTCATTCAGCCTCTGGTGGAAAGTGCCAAGATATGTGCTTTGGAAGGCTCATAGGACACATAGCTGCATGTCAGCCTATTTCAATTAGTGTGTTGAAATGGCGGATTACACATCTCTATAAAAATTAAATTGGTCTCATCCCTGAAATTATAAAAAGCCTGAGGTTCCAATGGAAGAATGAAATCTTGAGCACCTCGATTTCAGGGGCCACTGAAATGCATTGTACCACTGTTTCCGTGGCACCCCACTGCCATTGCTTGTCCTCTCTGAATGTCCCCTCTCCCACAGAGTGGGGTCACAGAGACAGGGAAGCACGGATGGAGAGCAGTCCCTAACAGATGGCTTTCTGCTCGCACTGTGGTAGCTGCTGAGATGTCAGGGAGCCCTGGGAGCCTTAGTTCTGCAGTTTTCTGAAGACAGTCTTGCTCTCTTAAGCGCTCGTATTCAGACTATTTAAATGTGAAGCTTAGATGGATTTTGAGTGTTTAATTGTACTACTGTCCCCTCTGCAATATTGAGTTTGTGGCACACTGTAACACACCATCCATTCACTGTTATTCAGTGCCCCAGCTAGGAGCTCAGGTGAGCTCCTGGTTTCCCTCGTGCTCAGTCGCTTCCCTCTTTCAAGTCTTCTCCTTCCAGTCCATCTGGGTCTCATGCCACCAGCCAGCACATTTGCCTCCCTCAAGCTCTCAGGGGATCTATCATGAGATCTATCTGAGACAGAAAAATTTCTCAGATTTACTTATTTCTTTATGCCACTTAAGGGCGCAGTCAGTGTCCCTGAAGCTGTTGGTCACTGCTGTTGGTCACCACTGTGGTCCCTTCTACCTGTGCTGTAGGTGGGCAGCAGCCCTGGGCAGAGGCAGAGACTCAGCCTTTTATGTACCCATTCCCAAGGCAGCCGAGTCTTTCCTGGTGGCCCCTCTGTCCCTGCTGAGGCTGCAGTGGTGGGTGAGTGGGTCATGGACAGGCTCTGAGAGCCACAAAACTCCATACTGCTGTCCAGAGGGAGAATGACCTCTGACAGACCTTCCCACCCTGTGTTGGGTGGTGAGTAATCCTAAGGGGAAGGCGAATGCAGGGAAAAGATTGGGCAAAGTTCACACACCTCCCCTGGGGAGGGAGCTTAGCCTTCCATGTGTGGATGCATGCTCTGTACATGATTACAGTGACATTTCTGTCTCTCTAACATCTCCTCCTAAAACTGCTCCAGGATGTCTTGCTTGTCGGATGTGGGTGGATCTGGCATCGCATTTCTTGTGGACCAAGGCACAGAGTTCTTGGGAAATGGTCTCAGGAGTTGTTATTTCCATAACTCTCATCCTCCAGGGACTGGGGGAAGTGGGGACAGGAATAATTGTGAGACTAGCTATTATAAAAGAAAAAAAACCACCAAAAACCAGCTGTCTCTGATGCTGCATGCTTGAGCTCTAAAAGTACTGTCTTCTAGATGTCTATAAAAGTCACTGACATTACCATATCACTGGATTTGTTGGCTCAGCTTTTAATTCTTTTTGTGGTGAGAAAGACACTGAAGGGTGGGGGGACAACTCCAACAACTTTTACCAGCAGTCCTTAAGCCTGGCACACCGGCTCACCCTCTCCCTCCACCCGCCCTCCTCCCCATCCCTCTCAGCCCCCATGGACCACAGCAGCCATCACAGGGAATGCAAAGTGTTTTTGCACAATGCCAGTGTGTCAGGGAGGGCTGCCACACCACAGAGCCCTTCAGATGCAGTTTTAGGTGACAAGTGGGAATCACAAAAGCTGAATGCGCAGGCTAGATTCTCTCTGCTTACTCCTGAGCTGGGTTTTGATTGACAGACAAGAAAAAAAAGGAAACATGTTTTAGGAGGTGCAAAGGCAGTAGTGGCAGCAGGCCTAAGGTTCAGGCTTTCAGGACTGTAGTTCAGTTTTCAGGAGAGGAGCACTGGTGGGATGGCAACAGACTGAATTGCCACCCTGCCTGATATTTTTCTTTGCTTTTCTTTGCTTCTTTTTCACCAGGGGGAAATATTTGGTGTGGGTGCTTCTGAAAGGAAAAGCTTGGAGGCCCATCTTCTGGCCTCCAACAAAATAATTTGTATGTCTAAAAATTTCCTGATAAATGAAACTTCTGAATTATTTAAGGCAACATCAGTGTTCGTGAAACAAAATTAATTTTAAATTGAACTGTTTTGAAATGAAAATGTTCTTTTTTGATAAGGACAGAATAAAATGCTTTGAAATTTTTCTGGTCTGGTTTAGAAAGTGCAGTATAGCTGAAATGGACCTATTCCTTGAGGAGTTTTTTATTTTATAAAGGAGCTTTTTCTACCTGAAAAGCACTGCCCCTCTCCAGTTAGAAGCCTAACAGCTGTGGTGTCTTGTGGTGGGAATTTTCTGAGGTGCATAAATAACTTGGGTAGTTATGAACGCTTTACCCAGAACCAGATTTATCATATTTAATGTCTTAAATATTGGTGAAACAACTCATATTAAATCCTATGTACTATAATTTTTTCCTGATCAATTCCATATTTATAGCATTAATCATTTCTCTGCAGTTAATTAAGAGAATTGATGGCTCTTAGGCTTCCTTAAGCTGATTCTTTAAATAAATATATCATACAAGATCTCCATTACCCAGATCAGACTCCGTCACAATAGCTGTACAGGGGCCAGAGACAGGAGCACAGATCCGGAGAGCATCCACAGGGACTTGACAAACAAAAAAGTGATATTTCAAGCTTGTGTCTCAGTGGAATGGGGAAATAATAGCAATGTAATCAAGGGAGTGTTTGTGTAGCCCTTATGGTTTAAAAACCTTTTGCCTCAGCCGCGCTAATACTCTGAAACAAGGATGCTGATTATATGACCAATTGTTTGGCATGTGTTCCTAAACTGGTTTATAATTACCAAATTAATCTCTCTGAGGTATTAAAAGCCTATTTGCACAATCTTTGTAAAACTAAAAGGGAAGTGAAGCACTTTACCTGTGTTGATACAGAGCCCTGCAAATAGCAACTATTTGTTTTTGTAGCTGTTGTGGCTCTGGGAACAAGTAAATATAAACAGCAGGAAACACAAATACAGAGGCAGTGCAATTGGAGGCTGTCAGGAAGCAGTATGGTGGCTTCAGGAGCTGAATTCGGCTTGAAATAAGCTTTGTCTCAGTATGCGTAAGAGGCTTTGGCACTGTATCAGACCTCTGGGGAAGCCACTCAGCAGGGTGGGGATTACTATAGTTTGTGCTTCCCAATTCACAGCGAACTTGCTTCTCTGTCATACTCGTGCATTAACTCTCTCTGTCCCACCTCGGCGCTTTTTGTGGGGATTTGTTTGCTTTCTAGCAAACAGCCTGGCATCTGCTCGGGAGAGAGCAGAGAAAAACCCCCAGCACACATGACTGAGCGGCTGCAGAGCGCGTCTCCTCGCTGCCGAGGGAGGGAGGGAGGCACAAAGATGGCTAATTTTGCCAGGCTGGATAATTCTCCTCCGCAATGCATGTGCCGTAGTTGCTCTGACAATACCATCTAAAATGCAAATGAATTATGCCTGCATCGAAGAGCTGGCAGTGAGTGTTGTGTAGACCTGCTGCTGGCATAAACTTCCTCCTAACGGGGATTTTTTTTCTCTCTCTCTGTGTGAACACATGGACTCCACTCTCTCGTTTGAGGTTTCACAAGGGTTAATTCTCTCTTAGCTGTGGGAATATTTTTGTTAGGAGCAACTCGATGGTTATTCCTAACACATGACTATCAAAGAGTCAGATTAGCCGAGGGGGAGGGGAAAGACTCCTGAGTTTGCACTTCCTGTCTCTTAATAAAGCTGAGATTCCAGAAGTATTTAATATCGTTGTGGTTTACATAGGAAATTGTCTGAACACTCTTAGTAAGTAACTGAATATATGGCTGCTATATTGAATACCATTTGTCCACGGTCGTTTTTCTTTCAGTTATGTTAGATATCTAGAAAATGTTGTAAAAGCAGGATCTTGTTATGGTGCACAGCTAAATGAGGAACTATAAAATACAGTTTTAAAAATTTAAATATCTAAAATGTATTGAGAAATGTGAGGTGCACCAGTACTAAAGAAACAACAGCAATTGTTTTATATGCACTGCTAAGGCAATAAAATGTGGATTCCTTATGTAGGTCCAAATGTAGCAGCTGGATTTGGCTTTATGAACCATGAAAAATAGTTCCCATCTGGAAGTTGATGTTGAATAAAGATGCAACAGTAAGGCTGCATCTTACATGTAACATTTATATGTTTCCAACTCAATACGGCATTAGTGTTGGAGAGGAAAGAGTGAGGGAGAGGGAATGGGAATATACAAATCAGAAGCCTCTGGCCAGCATTTTAATATGTGTTCTCTGATTTAGGAGCCTCAGGTTTTGGCTGCGGGGTTGGGGTTTTTTGTTTGTTTGTTTGTTTTTTTCAGAATAACCCTACCAATAGTCAACTGTGTACAAGTAAAAAGGCTTCTGAATGTCTTCCACTACATTCACTGCTTCAAAGATCATCATCTCCCTGTCAGCTAAGAAAGTGATAATGTTACTATTCTGTGATATTCAGCCCCCCAAGCCTCCCTACAGCCTTCCCACCTATCAAATTGGCATTTAAAAGTGCATTCATGGGGCCTGCAAATCAGGAATTCTGTTTCAAAGTGGCTGGCCCCTTGCTCTTTACCTGCACCCTGCCATGAGCAGTGTTTGCAACATGCAAATCCCTCATTTTCATATCCCAAACCCCCAATCATAAGGTGCCCAGGAGATCCTATTTCCTCTCACACAAAAATGTAAAGGTCCAGTTTAGAGATCTTTTTACAAAATCTGGCCCCAGACAAAACTCTATTAATTCTTAAAAGATTTCATCAGATTCATGATGCCCCCAAATTTTTTAAAATTCAAATTGCATGCAAGTACAGTCCACGCTAAAATCTTACACCATAAATTAGGTTGTAAATTCTTATTAATAACATAAGGCAACAAAAAGTCAATAAAGAAATGAAGTTTGAACATTTTATTGGCTCTTTTTTTTCTTCCTCGAGCAAGAATTATTTCTAATGCAAGATGAAGTGTTAGGAGACGTGATGATCCCCTTTTTGCCTAGAAGATGTTGTGAGGTTTCTTTAACTGCAAGACTTTCATGGTGGCCCCAGTGCTGCACTGCATCTGGCTGAAAAGATTTCCTGTATTTTTCTAAAAGGGTGCTGTTATTGTTCCTGCTGCTCCGGTTGCTTCCATGAGCCTGTAAAACAAAACCAGGTCCCACACCAATGTTCTGAGGCAGACATTTTAAATGTTGGTAAAACTTTAAAATCAAAGTTGGATTTTGTAGGTACTCTTCATCAGACCATGGGAATCTTGAAACACCCTTAATCCACATTTACCCTTCATTTGAAATAACAACACACCCCTGATGCTTGCAAACTGTATTTCTTTAACATAGGAAATAAGAACCACATATGTTTAATATACTGACATGTGCAACACTCACTTGGTACATGTGGCCCACTGATGTGATCATAGGCTTTCCTCAAGACAGCTCTTCAAATCAGAAGGCAGTGTCACCCTTTCACCTCTTGATATCCTGAGATCCCACACCTACACTGCACCCTCCCACTTATTCCGATCCCCTGCTCAGTGTAGCACTAGAGCTCTGGTATTGGAGAGGAGAGAGAGAGATGGAGGGGGCTGATGGGAATATACAAATCAGAAGCCCCTGAGTAACGTTTTTATATGTATTGTCTGATTTGGGAGCTTCAGGATTTGATTGTTTGTTTTGTTTTGGTTGTTGTTGGTTTTTTGGGTTTTTTTTTTTTTTGGTAGGATAACCCTACTACCAACAGTTAGCACTGCACAAGAAAAAGGCCTCTGAACATCTTCCACCACATGCCTTGCTCCAAAGTCCATTGTCTTCATCTCCCAGCCAGTTAAGTAAGAAAGTCATGTCCCTATTTTGTGATATTAAACCCCTCAAACATCCCTACAGCCTCTCCATCCACCAAGTCCCTTGCTGGGGAAGGCTCTGGAGGTTTGTCCCTGGAAGGTGTGTGGCTGTGCGGGCCCAAGGGAGGCCACAACCCCTTTGACAGAAATTGTGCCACAGCCTGAATGTCTGCCACAGCCCTTTTTGGGGAAGTTTCTGAAGCTGAATTCAATGTGTGACTCTAGCAGTGTATTTTCCATGCAGGGATCTTGGAGTTTCTGGCGGATACTCCTCAGGGTGGAAACCAGACAGCTTGTCTGAGTACAGAGAAAACGCTCTCCCTCACTCCTCAAAAAATTAGGAAAAGGCACTGTATCTGCTGCTCCTTGGATAAAAACATCCCTAATGGTGACTGTGGTCTGAAAATAGCATGATGGGCCTGCTTCAAAGGAGAGTCACACTCATAGGTTTAACATATCAACAGCAGCCCAGCCCCTGAAGGGAAGGGGGGTGTGGGCTGTGTCTGCCACCTGAAGCAGGAGCATGAGGGTGGCACTGGGCTGGGGCAGGTGGGCAGCAGAGAAAACGGACAGAGTGAAGGCAGATTTGGGACTGCCGAGTGGGAACAGGGAGGTCAGAGGAGCCAGTGAGGTTTGAGGAGGAGGGAGAGACCTAACAGCCTAACCAACATCCTCCTTCACTCCCTCCCCTCCATCATGGGGCTGTCCCCGCTCTGCACTGCAGCCCCTGCACGTGCTCTGCGCACCTTGGGCTGGGAGGATGAGGGCAACCAGACTGGGGGATGGAGGGGACACTTCTGCTCTGTCTCTCTGCCAGTCAGTGGGCTGCAAGTCTTCAACGTCCATTGGCCTAGCAGGAAGAGGAAGAATACAGGGCTGCATCCACAGGAATGGGCTTTTCAGGGTCAATGATCCAGTTCCTTTCTCCTTTGCCCAAAGCAGAGCAGATGATAACCATTACCCACTTTGTCTATGCCTTGAGCATGCTCTGGATTCAGTACAAAGACCATAAACATTCATTAACTTCCCTGTCCAGCCTCCATGAAAAAACCCCAACACCTGGAGTAAGCCTATAATGTTGGCTATGGCATACGGAGAGGTGGCTGCCTCTCTCCGCTCTATATTTACATTTATTGTTCAAGTTAGTTTTGTTGTTAAAAGGGCATTAAAGAAATTAAATATCTAGGCTTTCAAGTTCCAGACCCATTTTTATTCCTAAACTTGCAGGGAAAAAAAAAAGATTTTTGCATGGAGGATATTTCTATTCCCATTTGCAGAATCTCCAGCCTTCTCATTGTTTAATTCACGTGCATGCAAATGTAGGGATTGTGCAAGCCTTGGCAGGGCATGCTCTGGAAGTTGTATCCACTGCTGAACAATTTAAGCAGCTAGGTTTCATGGAGTTTGGCAATCCCTTCCAAAACTGCTGAATCTAGGCCAGGATTTGGGATAGACTTGCATGGTGCTGTTAGAAAACATAGGTTGTGTGCAGTTAGCCTGGGAGCTGGAGAGCAGAAGTACAGTCCTGCTTCTGTCCAGTGGCTTTAATAAAGAATTCCATTTATATTCATTACTGCAACCAAGTCCTGTCTCTAATCTATCGCAAGGGACACTACAGATATATTATTTCTTTGTAGTCTCAAAATGCTCAGATGGTTTTTAACCTTATTAAATCTAAACCCCTTAAATGTGCTTCTGAAGCAAAAGTTTTAGCAATAAGCCTTCCAAAAAGTGCAAGATTTACAAAGCAGATTTATGGCTGTGTGGTGAGTTAAGTAACGTTTCTCTCAGCGTATCATTTGCCAAAATTAGAGGAAATTCCCTGCTTCAACTGAACAGGGAGCATTAGGAATGTCTATTGTGGTGGTAGATCAGGTTGTTAGTGCTCTAAGAAGCAAGACAACAAAGCGTTAATCTACCTAGATGATGTTCTGATGGCTGTTGCATTTCAGGAAATAATAAAACTTTGTTTGAATTACAGAATGCTCCAAAGTCCTCAGGATTTCACATTTACTATATGAGAATAAAATTGGTCATAACCTCCCAGAGTCTCTATCTCTGTTTTTTAATAGAACCAAGAAAACAATTCTTTTAAAAGGTTAAACAATCCCATGTACTGTGGCTCCATGCAACTATGTGATTGCTTCTAAGTGCGCAGGTGCTATCTTGGTGTTTACAAGTAAAGGATCAGCCCGGGTCTTTCAGAGCCCTGTGGTACATGGTGCAGCATCATGGCAGTTTACTTCACACAAACACGCATAGGTGCAGAACTTATAGGAATTGATGAGTCAAAAACTGTAAGACAGATCCTCCTTGTCAGCTTAGGATTTTTTTTTCTGGTCAGAAATGACATAAATAATCATTAGTTGGATGAGAACCTTCAGTGTTACTAAAATAATATGCTGTCAGGTTTTTACTATATTGTGTAATAACTAAGCAGACTTTTTGGCTACAGAAAGAGCAAATAGTGCATAGACTGGACTTTGATTTCAGCATTTGGTAAACAGTATGATAATGCAGATGTTTGCTCATTTTTCATCTACATTTTGGGGCCGCATGTTTTCAGTCAAGTTTTGGAAACTTATTTTCTGAGCTAACTGCATTCTTGAGATTATTATTTTAGATAGAACCAGCTGGAAACTAAGGGGGAACTGCCTAAGACCACCTCTACACTCACAGTACTCAATTATATTGTATCAGTAAAAGCAAAATTCTGTGAGAGGGTATAGAATTAGAAGCCAATCAATGGAGGAAAAAAATGGCCTTAGAAACACCAGTGTCAGCATCTCAGAGGCAGAAATTCCTCTTTCTGTATTCTAGGCAAAAAGAGTTCTAGAGTGGAGCCTTCTCCCAGCACCTGGCCTGGGATAGGACGCGTATTCTGGCAATGTGGCTAAATATGCAAGCTGAAAAATGAGTGAATTTACACTACAAAATCCTGTAGCCAGATGTAACAGGAAAGCCAATTTGTCTGTCTCTAGGCAGAGTGGTACAAAATGCATTTGAGGGATATCTTTTCCCTAGACAGAGAAAGGAAAAGTTGGATGAGTGTTTACTCCATCTGCCTGTTTTGGACAATAGTGTTCGAGGTGACCAGGAAACACTTCAAATAACATACAAGTGTTCCTCTGCAGGAATTTCTGTATGTTTTAAGTGCGTGTTCCTAATTGGTGGATACTGATTTTATATCAAGGAATGTGTCCCCTAACAATGTGAGGCTACTGACAACAGGTTGGTCTCATCAGTATCTTCTGAATACCAGTCACTGGCAATTCCAGAGAGAAGGGATTTCCATGAGTCACAGTGATTTATAGTATGAATCCATCCAAAGTACATTATTTCCGTAACTTTTATATTAAGTGGAAATGCCTTAAATGCAGTATGAACAAATTTCAAGTGGATTTATAATATACATTTATATAAATGTGAAGTGTTCACAAAAATTAATTTACAGAAAATTTGAGGTCAGGTCTGTATTTATTTGAGGTTCTTTTATGTATTTTTTAAGGTACTAGGAGTTAAAATATCCACTTTTGAAATTGTATTCTGGGCTATAAGCTTTTAACTTGGAAGTAGATCCATCTGGAATGAGGTCTGTATCACTTGAGAGAGAATCTTGTTCTAAATATGTATTGCCTTCAAAGCAATAGATATCATCCTTGAATTTGGTTTGTTAATAATTTCTCAAATACTTTGAAGAAAGAAATCTCAGGGTGCATTCGCAAACTTGGCACTTGGCAGAAAAAGGATTGTGAAGGCACAAAATATTGTAGTGTCAGGTTCTTGGTCTCATTTCAGTTGATATCCCAAATGCACAAGGGGTAAACCTGCAGACTCCCATAGCGATTAATCAGTGGAAACCAAGGACACTGATTTATGTGTGACTTGCAGAAAATCCATGGGCATATCCAGCTGCCTTTCTAGCAGAAGCAACCCCTGGAGGGAAAGGCAGGGTGCACGTCTCTACTGGTCATCCCCAGAGACAGCTTTAGGCTAGTCCCAGCTCCTCTCTGTTGGGGTCTGTGCTTCCCAGGAGAAGGCTGGTTGCACCTCAGACAAGAAACCCCCAAAGGCACAGGCTCTGCTGTGGGGATTCCCTGCTGCGGGAGCCCTTTAGACACCAATACCTGTTTTCTTTCCTATATGGAAACTTAGGAAAAGGTTGAACTACATCTGAGGGAATTCTGCCAGATATTCATGTATCTACATTTTCTACTCACTCAAGGGGAGCAGTGGTAACCAATGTACTGAAAGTCTTCAAATGCTGACAAATACAATTTAGCTTTGAAGGCTGCCAGCAATTCTGTGGTAGTAAATCCCATTTGCAATCAAAGGGTGAGTCATTAGCCTTGACATTTGAGAAATGGAGATTACTATGAATTTATGAAAAAGGTTCCCTAAAATGTTTCCTTAGCAACTGCTGCTGAGGAGCCTGGGGCATCTCTCAGGTCCCCAGGCTCAGGAAAGCCGGCAGCGGTGGAGCAGATGGTTTCCTATCCACTTGCTATATGTAGAGCTAAGGGTTCACTATACCTTTCCACTCAAGTCTCATCTAAGTGAGGAAAAATTTTGTTTTCTTATATTCAGTTATCTTTACTGAGCTGACTTAACACAGCTGAAACGATTGCAATGGACACAGCCTATTATACAACACAGGGGCTTGAACTATATCCTGCACAGGGCTATGAGCATTTTGGCCAGTTCCAAACACGACCCCAAGAGAAGTGATATGACAGCTTGTTACCACCATAACAAGCATAACATTTTTATTTTAAAAGAGTTTTGTTTAAAAAAAAAAAAAGAATTAGAGAAAGCTATTAGTTTTCCATTTGTCCTCTGTTTCTGAAATGTTCTGAAGTCCTCTAGTCAATCTTTTCCTTACAACCACGAGTTTTTCTTCTTGGTCAAGAAGACAGAGTAATGAAGACCTTCCATCTATAGGGAAACAACAGAGTATTTCTTGACCTACTGTAAAATCACATCTATCAACAATCTTATGTGTTTTATATCTCAGTCGTAACTTAATCTCAACACATTTAGTTTGGTTAAACCAGAGAAAAATAGTTTGCTCTTGGCTGGCTACCACACTGACAAAAAAGGTGAGAGACCTCAAGGGGAGCATGTGGGAAGGTGGGAATGGGGGAGAAAGGAACAAGGGCATGTGGAGAGACCTGGGTGCTCCTTGGAAAGGCAAAGGGGATATCGGCTGGAGGCAGCAGGCACTGGGTTTATACAGAAGGAGGAATCCCTTGAGAGTACTACAGCAACATCTGTGCCTTGCCTCTGTCAGGTAGGCTATGAAATCAGAGATAAATCCCAAGAGAAGCTGGATGATTGCAAAGCCATGAAGGAATATCCTTATCTCATGGCATCGGCATAGACCAGTGCAGAAGGTTTCTTCCGGACTTAGGGAACAGGTCTTAGTGAAGAAATGTGCAGCACCTGACTGGCACATATGGTATTCTTTCTTGTTGTATTAAATTAATTCCTTTAGTAAATTAAATTCTAATTTTCTGTCTCCAGTAGTCAATATTCTATTTGCATGACTTCCTATGGTGGTAACATCTCATGAGTTTCATGTGCATGTGATTTTTTTTTCTTCAGGATTTTTCAGATCTAAGTGAGACCAGTAGAAAATCTAACAGCTTCTAAGGAAAAGATACTACTGCTGGTGTAACCCACAACACAAATATGAGCACAGTTCATATACACAGTTCTTTGCAATTCTACTGCAGAATATTTTCAGGGGAGTGGTTCCACTTCATGACATTCTTACAAAAATATGAAGAATATTAATTTTTTCCAATGGAAATAAATCCTTTCTTCTCTCCTCTGTGAAACAAGACACTCCCCATATTTTTATTGCTCCTGTGCTGTACATCCACTGAGAATGGCCTGTCATTCTGCAAACTCTCATGTATTTTACAGAGTCAACATTGCTATTCATCTCATGCAACTGCAGCCAATCTTGGCTGCCAGGTGAAACACGATGTTGAAACAGAGAAGCAGCCTCAAAGAAAAACAAGCTCTCAAACCGGGAATGGCTTCGTGGATCAAACCCGGCATTTTGAATTACACCTGGAAATGAAGCAGAGAGCGGCAAAGTCCCCGGAGCGCGGGTGCAAGGACGGGGAGGAGGAGCGGCGGCGGGGCCGGCGGTCCCACCCTCGCCTGCTGAGGCTTTTGCAGGTCGGCTCTGAGCACATCGGATATGATTGGGAGCAGCTGCAAGCTGAGCCCAGTGCAGCGCTCCCAATACATTCCAGATGATGAATATGATGCAGACTTACTGGAAGAAAAATATATTTCTGAAGAGAAAAACAATTACTTCTCAAAGCAAGACAATGAAGCTGAACTGAGACTACGTGGGCATAAAATAGAACAGAACTTTGGGGCAATGGCTTTAACTTCTAATAAATCACCCACCTGGAGATCCTTTTGTAGAGTGAGTTTCAATTTATCAGGCCCCAAATATTTTCAGAGGCACATAAAGTTAAAAAACTATGCATTTAAACCTTGATTTCTCCCCAAAGGGACAGATACTTTGTTGTGTCATAGCCTCCGATTTTCATCTTAGCAGAAAGGTGCCTTTGGCACTCCAAACAACACGTGGGGTGTCTCACGGAAGTTATGTAAAAAAGGCTCGGAAACACCACTTGATACAGTGGGTTTCACTGTCTGAGTCTTCAGAGAGGACTTGAACGAAATTTGCAAAAACATGTCAAAAGTTAAGTGGCGAAAATCAGCTTAAATGCCTAATTTTAATTTTGTTTGTGCTCTTTGTTGTTTCATTGTGGAGGGAGGGAAGAAGCTGTCTTTTTTCTCCCTGTCCTTTCATTTTGTTTGGGAGAAAATGGATGTTGGTGAAAAGAAGAGAGCTCTGGCAGGGACTGGAAAGAGGTTGTTTATACTGTTTTGTTTTCTTTAGAAAGGGGCAACTCTTCTAAAAACTGGTGATGATCCAGTTAAAGGGGGACTCCGGGTGGGGAAGAGAAAAGAAAACTAATAATCAGCCTCTAAATGACAAGTTTTCTCTTGAACAAAAGAGCAACAGGAGGCAGTGCAGGCAGGGGGTCAGTGCCCAGGGGTAACGTGACCAAAACAATGGCTGGAGAATGTGTGTAGCTTTTGCCACTCCAGAAGCTGCTGCCCCAGTGCCTTCACTGAGGGACTGCAAGGATCAAACCTGACCCAATGCTGGGCAATGTGTGGTGCCACTTCTGGAGTCCTCCAAAGAGGAGGCAATGATTGACTGTGGGTAAGGCAAGCAAGAATTGAAGAACTGTGAGAGAATCTCCCCAGTTCTGAATGACAGGTATGATTGAACAGCCCCAACCAATAAGGCAGAGCCCCTGCCAGCAACTGGGCTAGAGGTGGGGTTTAAAGTGACTTCAATTAAAGATGGAGACTGCTCGGCAGTGTCTGTGCTTCTCTTGCACTTGGTTAATTGTCTGTTGGGGAAAGCCAGCGGTGCTGGATAAACTGAAGAGAGATGATTTTAAACTATTATGAGCGTTCATGCTAAAGTTCATTCTGGTTTAGACTAAATTGGTTTTATTTTCAATTCATGTAACTTCTGTGTAGACAGGGCCTATGGCTTGCCATTTTGCAGCAATGGTGAATTTATAGCATATGTGCTCCAAATGGACTATCATGCAAATTCTCCTGGTATTTGCTCCAAGTCCGGTTCCAGCTGTCGGTGGAGATGGAGAAGCAGAATAGACCACTCACATGGCCTCCCATGTAATGCAGATTGGATCCATTGTCAGTCAGATGGACTGGTGGTGTGGGAGCAGTGTGAAGCCAGTTCTTTCACTACATGGTGTGTAAAGCAATGAGGCAGACAAAAGCTGGATTTAAATTAGGGAATATTTCTGCCAAATTTCATTCTCTGAAGCAGAAAAATAAAACACTTAATGTGTCTGGCAATGTTTATTCTGTGCACAGTGTTTTAACTGATCATAAAAGAAAAGCTACGTGTGAACATTGTCTAGCAACTTCATCATATTCTGAGGAGATGAGAGAGTATGATTCCACCGTGGTCTGAAAAAGTATTAGACTGAGAAAGTGGGTACAATTTGACAAGAAAACAAGATGGCAAGAGAAAAAGAAAAAAACGGTTCTTTTTGATTAGGTAGGAATTACCAGTTGTAATCACAGCAAAATCATATCTCCCACAAAGGCTCCATTTTGGAAGTCCTTGGTGTCCTCAGGGTCCTGCTCAACGGCCAGAGGCTTCCCACTTTGCCTTCTTGCTGCTTATTCAAAGGAAAGAAAGATTTGAATGGTTGGAAAACGTATGTGCTGCTCATGCACTAACTGCATGTGCATGAAAATAAAATCATTCCTTGCCTGTGCACCGTGGGTATCTGTGCTGATAAGGAGGCAGTAACTCTCATTACGTGCATATCGGCCCTTTGAAGATTTGGCCCTGAATTCCACTAGTGAAGTATTTTCCATGACTTTTCCACTCTATCTTCTTAGAGGTTTGTGCTCCAATCATCCAATACCTTGACAGAAATAGAAGACAGTGTTAAAAATAATCCAAAGAAATAATACGAGACCGTTTTTAATTCCAAATGATTGAAAGAGCAAGTATCAGCTACTGTGAATGAAAACATAGTTGTGTAATCCAAGGAAGAAGAATGTCAAGAATAACTACTTTGTAAGTTGATTTGGAAAAAGAAACAATTCTTTCCTTTTTTGCATAATAAATGTGATGTGGGTAGCAAAAAATAACATTTTATGAATATTGTAACATGTTTTTATTTCCACTGGTTCAAAGAAGCATTTGCTTCTTGAAATTAAATGGAATCTGATTGAAGTTTGTCCTTTTAGAGCCTTGTCTGCTACAAGGTAATGCATCGACTACCCTATTGATATTGTAATTTTTCTATTATACATAGAAATTCTCATGTTGCAAGTTGCTGAGGCCCTTGATATTTCACAAATTTGGAATCATTAAGAATGTTTTCCATGTCAGAGCTATACTAATTGTGACTGTGTTGATGACATCCACCATTCTACTTAAATTGAAAATTGCTGCTTACTAAAGGAGTTGGACCCTGAGCTTAAGTCCTTGGTGACTGATTTGATTAGTCCATTTGAGTGAGAATAGGGCAACACAGGGGCTATGTTAATGGAACTTAAACAATAGGCCATCACTAATCAGAGACCTCAAGGTTGAAGTGAGGTTAATTGTTATGCGGGTGGTATTTGAAAAGAAGTGTTGACTGGTGTAATGCACTATGGGACTGTAGCATTTGAACATGCAGCCCTAAGGCCAGAGGTTTTGTTTAGTTTCCCAATGAAATTTAAAGCTACATTATGTACATCTCTAAACAACAGCCTATATGCTACTGCCTTTTGATACATCACAAGAGCAACAACTAATTGATAACAGAAATGAGCCCCCAGGCACAAAATTCAGATCCGAATCTGGTACCAGATTTTAATCCCTTTCTAAACTTGGTGAGGTGGGAATTGATTGAGTTTTGATTAAGCCCTTTATGAAATGCACATACAAGATGAAAATGACTGCCCCGCCCCCCGCCCCCAAAAGTTTAGAATATTTTAAATTCAGTTTCAGTTTAGTCCTAGAGTGCACATTTGGTGGAACCATATGAGCTGACAACTACAATGTCAATGCAAAAACATTTTGGCATAATTGGGAAGAACTGTTATTGATGTTGCTGTGCAGACAGGGATTTATATCTCAACACGAGTGGCACGAGTACTAGCTAGATTTCTGAAGAAATGCAGCTTGTATGAAAATATTGGTATTTCATCCTTCCAGAAACTGTGAATCTGTAGAGATGAAGTCTCAAACTTTGTGAAAATAGCCTTAAAGGGCACAGAGATTCTTAGTGATCCCACTGAAAGGGAGGCTGCAGGCTTGGCAGACATTACATGTACTGTAGACATTAAATTAGCCTGCAATTCACTGCAATAGAAACAGATCTTGTAAACGGGATTGATACGTGCTTAGGCTCTTTAGAACTCCGTTTCATGTGGTTCACAGGACTTATTTTTAATTAAATAGAGTTTGGACCTCTGGCTTGAATACCTCCACTGCACATGTGATGTAAAATTTTCTATAAGGAATGTATTAGCTGTGCACTGGAAGACTGGCTGATGGTGCAGCCCTCCTGGTTGTGACTCAAATACCACTTTGGTGCTGGAGTATGGCTTTAGACTTAGTTTTCTCCAGAGGAATCTGGTTTGCAACCACAGACTAGTGGATGAAGCTGCTCTGCTGTGAATGCTTTCAAGGAAATGAATGAGATGAGAAAGAAAATGAACCAAACTGGGGCAGGGTGCTGTGAGAGAAGGGGAATAACTCCAAAATCATTCAGAAATAAATACGACTATTGTTTCTTACAAGACCTGGAAAATAATGACAAAGACAAGGGGACAAGAGGTGGTATAGGTGGGAACAAGAGACTTCTTCCTTCTTTTGCTATAAATCAACCAACCATTTTTTTTCCAGAATGAAATCTTTTTCAGGAAAACAAGTTTTCCATTTTTGTGCGTGTGAAGTGGCAGCGGAGGAGCGGCAGGGAGAACGTGCCGGCACACATAAAATTCTAGCATGAGCATGGGAAATGTAAGGACATTTAACACAATCACATAAGGAATTTACAAGGTCCTAAGTCATGAATAAGTGACTTATTCACAGGAAGCCAATATTTTGATGTATTCCCATGGCAGAAACAAAATGATGGCCAAGAAATGGACAGACACATAATACACACTCCAGTTGTCCTTTGCAGTCAGTGCCTTTCCCTAAAAAGAATCCTTTCTCTATTTTCATTTCTTCTATCTAAATAATCACTCCTCCCAAGCATACCCAACACTAGCAAAGTCTTTCCAATGTGATCAGAAGAGTTACTGGGTGCTGTAGACAGAGCAGCTGGGGGCCTTACAAAAACCACTGATTCAAAGTATTTTAGCATAGTATCCCACACACCAAATAACTACTGAAATGAAAGTTTAATTGCAGCCCCTAGGGAAGGATGGAGGAAGGGTCAAACTGTTAGACACATGTGCTTTGTTCTTTGTAACAAAAGCCTTTGAGTGTAAATAAATGAACTCTGAAAAATAAAACGAAATTGTGTTTTGATGTTTTGGATATTGACTATATGGGAGGAGGGCACACAAAAGGAAACAAGGAGCAAGTTAAAAAAAAGCAGTTTGTTATCTACTGCACCATGTACCTTTGCTTTAAAAATCCCAACAGTGTTCAAACTACCTGCTTATATTGTACTCTGGACAAATTCCGGGCTCAGGGTTAATCTGGCAGGGATTCGTTTACTCGCAGCTATTGCAACGTTTAAAAAAATCATGTGTTTTGGGTAGTGTCTGGAGCTCCACACTTCCACAAGGACAGAATGTGCTCAAAGCTGTACAGATGCAGAAATAGGGTCCTATTCTCAAAGAGCTGAATGTTCACAAAAGGACCCAGCAGCCGACAGGTGGTTGCAGACTGGTTTTCTCAACAAGCATCCAGCCCAGCCAAGCGTGCCCTACTGAAGATTTGTCCCATTGAAGTCAGATGAGAGTATTTTCAAGTTCAAATGAGCTTGAAAATTGCAGGGGACATTTCTCACTGTGTGGAGGCACTTTTTTTCTGAAAAAAAAGAGAGTAGAACTGTGCCTCCTGAAGACGTGAAATCCTTCTCCCCTGCATAAGGCAGGTGGTATGAAGAATGAGGAGGAGATGCATGTGGCAGAACAGGTGGCTTGCTCTCATTGGGATTAAATCTTTCAGGTCCGCCTTTTGCTTTGGAAACTACCCTTGCTTTCCATTCACATGGCCTCAGGGTGAGTCTGTCTTTCGTTTCTCTGTGGTGCTGTGAATGATCATTCTAAATATTGTTAGTGTTTGAGTTTCCTCCACACCTTTTCACTCTGCCCACAAGTCATTGAGCTGACTTTCACAGGGACATTCAGGAGAACTTAGATGGCCTTGGTTATCTGATCAAGTGCCACTAATTGAACAACTATGGAGATGCCAATAATATCTCTTTGGAATGTATTCTGAATTCTGGTCCCTCTATTTATGCAATTTCACTCCTTTGGCTTTAAAGATGTACACAAACAAGTGTTATCCATGGCAACTGATGGAATAAATAGACTTTCTTTGGAGCTTGAAACTTTCTTAACTTTATAACCTACGACAGCCCCAATGCCAGAGCCTGAATTCAGAAAGCTCCCTGTAAATAAGAAATTCTTAATGGCTGCCCTCTGTAGGGCTCCCTTATTTTAAGTGCAAAATTTGGGTTCTAAGTTTGTGTTCCAGCAGTTTTACCACTGTTCCCCTGGCAATGAGAGAGGTAGAAGCCATCTGCCATTGTTATGAACTGCGGCTGTTCTCACTCCAGCCCTGTCACTCCAGCCTTTAATCTCACACAGCTTTTAGATGTGGGGATACCCATCTCTTTGCCAGGAAAGGTTCTTGGAGCTGTCAATTCACTATCTAGATCCATCTTATTACAATGTGAACTCTAGCCTCAGCCAGAACTCCCACAGGATTCAGGGGCAGGTCTGATAGTGCTGAATAACTTCATGGCTTGGCCCACGTGCTCATGCCGAAAGGGTGACAAGAGAGGCATTACATTTAACATCCTTACATGAAAGAAGAATGCTATAGTGTATATGAGCCATGCCAGAAGTTCTGGTCCCCTGTCTACCTTATGTTCTTTTGCAAAAAGCTTCAAAATAGAAAAATTTAAGTGTTCCAGACATCAGAAGTTTATCTAAGGATTTACTTTAATTTGGGGATAATCAAAACTTTCAGTAGTGTTACATCTTTTAAAAAAGCAACAGAAACTTAAGAAAGATCCTTCTGATTCACAGCTGAGCTCTCAGTTTCCTCAGTGCACCACTCACCATAACTTTGATTCATTGTCCAATGTCTGTAAAAGCTTTCAGATGTTTTAACTAACTAAATATAAAAATTATTCTCTCAGATCTAGATACCTTTTGTGAGGCTGGTTTTGGCTGAATCATCTTATTTTTACAACACGATCAGCACAATCCCAGTAATAATTTTTGGCTGCTGACTTGTATTTGTTGTTACTTTCTTCTGTCTCATATGTCTGTGTTTCCAGGTAGTACAAAACCCCTCAGTAAGCAAGCCAAGTTTAAAAATCCCCCAATGTTTTCAAATCAGCCTTCAAAGATACTGTTTATATCCCTAAATTGCAATCGAAAAATTAAGCAAACTTTTCCCTGAGGTGAAGTAAACTCACACTGGACAGCAGACATTGCTAAACATGCCAGTGTGCCTGCTATATGGCCAAAGTGTTTATTCAACAGAAGCTTGGACGACAGCCACCACATCAATGTCACAGCCTCTCAGCACATGCGAAGAAAATACATGTGATACATAGCAAATTAGGTGTCCTGCTCTAGAAGGAGTGGAATGGGATTGATTTGCCACTTTTAGCAATGCTCTTTTACTGTCAGCTTGGCTTTGAGAAAAGCATTAAAGATTCTTGTCACAGATGTTTCTTTCATAAACTGTTGTGGGAGAATGACATTCTGCAAAAATGGTTTACTACTCTGCTTTCTTCTCCTGGGAAAACAAAGTGCGCTAGTCAGCCCAGCCAAATGGGCTCAAGGAACGCTCTTCAGTTATACCACAATAGCATTAAGGATCATGACATTTACAGAGCTGATCTTAGAAGCTCTCTTGGCAAATGTACAGTGTGGAGGTATTTATCCAAAGTGTGTGCCATTGAGCTTTTTTTTTTTTTTTTTTGTCTTGCATTAGTTCAGTGGGGTAAAACTGGCCGGTTGGGTGCTCAAAACAGGGAAGATAAAAAGGACTGAGCTTACACACCATGTATTAAGTGAATGGTTCACACTGCATTTGAGTAATTAATCACCTTTAAACAAAGCAAAAAAAAAAAATAAAAGGAGGGAAAGGGAAAAAAAAAGGGAAATCTACAACAGTAGTTAACATATGAAGCCTCACCAGAATTTACTCAAAGTTACTGGATTGCATAAAATATAGCTGTGAGGTGAAATCACTTTTTAGATCACAGAGTAAGTCTTTGACCAAGGAAGCATAATTTTAATTTCTTATATCTAGCTGAGAAAGATGGGAGAAGGGAAAGACAATGAATCTATTGTTTTTAGGTCATAAAGTTTACTTGAAAACATTTTGAGAATGCAGATTTTCTTACTAAAAGTCAAAAGGTTTTGTATGAATATTTGCTATGCTGTAAAAAGGAGTTACTATAGCAACAGCAGCATCATATAGAATCTATGACTTGTAAAACACATTCTGGAGAGAACAAGTTATCCACATGCCACATTAATTTTCATACTTTACATGAAGTTAAATAAGCAAAAAATCCTATAATGTCCAGGTTTTTCCTCCTTTTGCAATATTTACTCTCTATGCAGGCCTATATTTGCACAATAATTTAAATTTGAAGGTTTTGGTGTTTCAAATATACCCCTTGTTGTTCTCCATACAGCTCTTGGAGTTACTGAACTAATTCCTGCTAGACTAGGGGAACATGAAAGAAATTCCAAGTTTGCTGTGATTATGAGCAGGATAACTGCTTTGCAGAAAGGAGCATCCCTTTGTGTTTGAACAGCCTCAGCACAAACCTCAACATGTGATCCTGGGCTGCCCAGAATTGCTGCTGCTGAGTAGGGGCTGTTGCTGGAGTGAGTGTGCAGAGGGAGAGGGAGTAGAGGTTTGCAGATTCTCTCTTTCTCTTTTCCTAGGGCATTGCTTAAATAACATCATCATTAATGCTGCCAAAGTGCCTGAGGCTTGATATAGAAAAAAATGCTTGTTAAAATAGGAGTGTTTTGGGCAACAGCAGAAGTCTGTAGTAACTGCAGGCCTAGCAGCAAGGTAAATACTTAGAGGTGGGGTGTTAGGAAGTTGTTGTACAGGTTTAGGGCAGAGTTGCACAGGTATGTGATAAGTTGATGAGACTTGATTTTGCCAGTAAGACAGTCTAGCACACATCCATTAAAACAAATGGTTAAAAAAAGGTGATTCAAAGTTTTCAGAAGAGAAAACTTGGTGGAAGTCATTCTTTCCCTGCCCCACCAGGTGGAAATCCCAAAGGGACCTCACTGTACTCCGGCTTCCAGCACTGTACAGGTCTCCATCACCAGCTCTCTCAAAGAGTATCTGTCTTTCTACAAGCAGATGTGGTTTGTTTTGTTTTTAAAGGTACTGCATGGTGTCCTAGAAAAAGGACAGTAATAGACAGATTTTATTTAATTTGAAGCTGCGACCATGTGGTCCTGTCATTATGAACACAGTTATACTGAAAATATAGGTTTTAGTTTCTTAGCTGGCTTGATTCCCAGATTGCAATGTGGCAAGA
Organism: Falcunculus frontatus; assembly: GCA_013398115.1. Lineage (NCBI taxonomy): Eukaryota > Metazoa > Chordata > Aves > Passeriformes > Falcunculus > Falcunculus frontatus. Next base: position 910,745 of record VZRV01000506.1, on the reverse strand, counting down.
CTTTTGATTTGAGATATTAATCAAATGACAAGAATTTCATGCAAGATTTGCTTCTATAGAGGGCCCGTGTAATCTATATCTTTCTTTTCTACACCATTAATGTATTCAGGGGAGCCACTTTTTTTCTCTATCTAAATGTCAACAAGTCTGATTAAGTGTAAGCAAGAAATCAGTGCTCCTTCTTCAGTAGTAGCTCAGTGCAAAGAGGACTTTCCAGCGGAGACAGTGTCATCACTTTTAGACAGACCCTTCCCCAAAACCAGCACTTCTGGAATTATGTCGCAGCTCAAGACCGGATTTCAGACTGGGGTAAGGATAATTCCCTGGCTGCAGCCCACAAAACCTAGCCTTGGTGAAAATTCCCCAGCCTGAAAATCAGTCTATAAATGCCTATGAAATAGTTTCAGTGCACACTGACACAGCTCCTGGGGAGCATCAGCAAACAATAGCCCACGTTCTGTCCGTGCCTGTGCTGGGGGCAGAAAGAGCAAAATGAGCGTGTTCATTCCTCCTGCCACACGCACGCATGAGATAACAGCTGACAGTATCTGACAAGCTGCAATCACAAGTACCCCCAAGCACATTGATCGGGCCGTGGGTGACTTTGCCATGAGAGGACGGGCACCACGGCTCCCGTGTCTGTGAGCTGGGTGCACCTGGTGTCACACGTGGCAGGGAACTGCCCGGGCACCGTGTGCCCACGTCAGGGCTTTGCCCTGTCACCTGAGCACGAGGCACGGGGCCTTTCATAAAAAATCTCCCAAGGAAGTGCTGAATGGTTAAAATATGTTACATGTGCTTCTGTGGGAAAAAAAAAAAAGAGAGAGAAAAGGATAAGACTAGAGGCTTGGTTACTGAGCAGACCTATCTGGTGACATGAAAGCTATTAAAGCTGGATTTCTCCATGAACATCAGGGATAACACCAGGCTCTAAAAATCAAGGAAACAAAATGCTAGCATACTGCTGTTGACAAACCTGGAAGGAACTGCATCCCTATTCAGCAGTCCTTTTTTCCTTCTCCATGTTTGATATTTCATATAGTCTTCCCTTATCTATATAGTGTCATTTCCTCAAAAAATTTTTGAATGGGCCTGTCTATCTTAAAAAGTGCTTGAAATGATTTTGTTAAATTAGTGATACAAAGCAGACACTGCTTGTCTGAAATTCCTTTCCTGGATCTGCTATTTTGTCAGGTAACAGAAAGGGGAGAAAATAGCTATTTGAAGGCTCTTGAATGATGCCACCACTGAAAATAGTGCAGGAGCATCTAAAATAATCTCAGTAATAATATCTGTCTGGTTGCTTTTCTTTTATTAGTTTATTCCATATCACCATTTTGTCTTCAGATTTATATTTGGTTAGCACTTAACATACGATGTTGATAGAAAATTTTGATCCTTCATTTAGAAAAACGGTGTCTATTTTAAATAAAGTAAAATGAATTCTGCAAAAACACTGAAAATATCCACAGATGTTGTAAATTGTCTTTAATGAAGTTCATAAACTTGAATTAAAGTCCCAAGTGGCTGTGTAGTTTGTCTACAGTCATCCCTCTTTTTGCCTCTGAATGTTTATTCAGGAGGGATTTTCCTGAAGGTAACATTCAGGAACAAATATTCTTTAGCTGAAGTCCCAAATTCTCACATACTGGCCTGAAGATCACTCCTCGTAACGAATTGCTCATTATTAGACATTAATTATTCATTCATTTTTACCAGTTCCCCTCTTGCAGTCTGTCCGCACAAACAGCAGAATGTGAATTAAAAAAAACACATGATGAAACAGATACAAATACCCAGCGGTTGAACTTTGAAAGCTCTGTACTTGTTTACAGATTTACCGCTGACTCAGAGAAGAATAGACTGGGGGAAAAATTGCCTGTGCATAAATTTTCTTTCAAAACAGAAAGAATAAGGGATAAATACGGCTGATAAATTTTTCACAATGAATGATGTAAATATACATCTACTTCAACTGTATTATCTCCATTGTTAATGAAACCAGATTTCAGGGTTTTGTGTCACTATGTGTGCCTTTTGCTTTCCATGAAGCCCTCACTACATGGCTGTTGAGTCTAATGCTAGCTGGAAAACCAGCATAAACTCAAAAATGATAGACATCTATATTGTAATGAAAAGGTCCAACCAATTGATGAGTGGGCATAATGCCATTCAAGCAGATGGGTCTGAACAGCAGCAGCCGAAACATCAAGTAAGTCCATCAAATGGAGATGTTGAGGCTGGGTACATTTCACAGCCAGGAACATTGAATGTTAAGACTGTGTAATTAGCAGAATATGACACTATTAAACTAGCTCTGGGCTGGATTAATTTGGAAAAATCTAATAAATACCTTCCACATTATGGAAGGGAGGGCCTGAAAAGATGCCCGCCTTTACTAGGATATGACAGATGGAAGTCAGGATATCCGAGCTGGGAGTTTGAGGTTTCCCTTTCAAGCAGATTCATAGCATACTGCTGTATTTAGATTTTCCCAAGGCTATATAAGGGCAAACTCTTGCTTGCCTAAAATGTATGGCATGTTACTGTTATGGAAGAGGCTTCTTCCCACACGAAAGTCACACTTAACAAGAGCAAAGCTCTTGCTCCTGGCTAACGTTTGCAGAATAGCAAAGTGTCTGAACACAGCTTCTAGTGATTAAAGGGTAACTTAATATACATAATAATTTAGTCATCCAATAAGAGAGTTAAAAAAAGAAAATGTGACTTTAGCTAAATGAATTGTGAAAATTATATCTGATAAACCCTACAGGAATTCAAATTATATTTCAATTCCATAAATTTGCTGCCCCGGAAACTGTGAATTACTCTGCTTTTCTAACACAAAACATATTTTCTATGAGATTAATGGGAAATGTGCATTGTTTATAATAACTCAGATTTCATAAATTAGTAGTGATCATATTCTGGTTTCCATTTGCATGCTTAGTTTTTTATGCCTCCCAGGGACACAGAGAAAACTACTGCTCAGATACTGGCCAAAATGGCAAAGAGATGCACAGTTACTTTGAAATTGCCACCCTGCCAGGGTTCTTTCTTGGAATGGGAGCTTTAGACTTGACTCGTGGGTTTTCTGGAGAGGCACTGGGAGGAATAGTCTCAATGATACCTCCCCCTGCTGCACTATCCAGCAACAAATCCCAAGGCCTTAATGAGTGAGCTATAGTGAAACCCCGTGGAAAAATCATGAGTGGTAAACTGAAGAGTGCTTTTAAGAAGAAATTGAGTGCCCAGAGTGTATTGGTCAAACTGGAGGAACCAGAGCCTTGTGTGCAGTCACAGAACCTCACCGTTGCTGGGATAGCTGAGGCATGATGGAGAAGTTGTGCAGGTGGAGTGATGTGATGGATGCATAAAAACACTCCAGGAGGAGCATCAGGCCAGGGGCTGCCTTGATGAGGAGCAATGTGTCAGATGAGTGGATACCCTCTGTGGGATGGACAACACACTGGGAGAGAGTTGGAAGATCAGGGCGAGAAGGGAGGTCAGTGACAGTGTCATCATGGTGGTAGTGCATTGCAGGCCAGACAGGCATGGTAAAGGTCTGAAGTGCAGATCAGAATCCAACATTTTCTGCTAACCCAGGAGATCTGTGCGGTGCTACATGGAAAGGTAAGAGGTCCCAGGCACTCTGAGGCATAGACCAGACTTCTGTTTCCCTCTATGACCAGTTCCTGACAGAGTGTGGTTCTCTGGCCAAAGAGCATAGCCAGACCAACAGATGAGGTTCTTGCAATGGATGCTTGTTCTGGCTGCCCTGAGAAGTTGCTGAAGAGTGAGGGACATGAGCTGCACTGAGAACTAAAAAGGCATCATTACTAAGAACAGCAGCAAAAACCAAAAAAAAAGCAAAGAAGTTTATTCCTCTTTATGTTTTAATGCCTTCCTCCTCCACCCCCAACATTTATGTATATCCTTAGTCATTTAATAGGCTTATAATATCACCATAGGAAAGCAAGATGCTACAGCCACAGTGCACATTAATAGACCACTAATCACAAAGCAGCAAGAGTTTGGTTGACCTGAGGATATTCCAGCAAATGGTGAATATGTACATTTTTCATTATTTGTATGGCATTAGGTTCACATGTAATTTTCAGAAGCAAAAGCCAAATCCCGGTCTGGCCCTAAAATGACCTGTTGAGAATGAATTAGCAAGGCTGCTCTCAAAGGTGGTTTACAATTTAAGGTGAGGTGTGACATAAACAAACCTAGCACAGCATGGTGCAGTCTTTATGGATGATAGTATGTTAATATTAGTTTTTCTAGAAACTGGAAGCTTGAGAAACCACAGAAAAAATATATTTTTTAAAATGTACACTACATTGTTTGATTTGCACTACATTGTAGGTGGAGCTGAAGTGGTGAGGGTAAACCACTCTTAATTTTTTCATCCACTAAACCAGTCTAAAACATCCTGAAGAAAGCATAATATCGTTACTGTAACCATGCTGAAGGACATTTAACCTTTGTCTTTCTATTTCCCAGTCTACCTTAGGTGTAGTGATATTTTCTTTGTGTCATTACCCAAATTTATCTTCTTAATAGCTCTAAAGCTTCATCTCATCCATTGTAGGTTATGCTAATCACATGGTTTCTTCAAGAAATGTTTCAATTGAGTTATGTGAAGGAGAAAGAATAAGGCAGAAGACTAATTTAGAGAAATTTAGAGAAAAGGGAAAACTAATACTAAAAATAGAAATTATATAGCATATTCAAGATTGCTTTAAGAAATGTACTGGGAACAACTTTGGGTTTTGGCAGGATCGTACATGTTTTAAATTGAAACTTTGATAAAGCAGCTTTTATTTTGAATAATTAAGATGCAAGACTAAACCCCACTAGAAGATAGAATTTCTATCTTTTCAAGACCCGAAACACACAGTTTGCAAAAGGTGGCCTAAGGTCTTCTCTGCTTTACTGCCACATTTCTCTTGAAATCATTAGTGGAGCTTCTATATAGACTGTTTAATATCTGGCTTATGAAAAATTAGCACTGCCCTTCATTTTTTTCATTAAAAAACCATCCAGCTGCAGTATGTGATCCGTGTTGTTTTTTGATCTTTGTGGGTTTGGGAGAATTACCTTGTCAGCTGTAATCCTGGCACCTGGCCGTATTCCTGGGAGCCATCCCAAGGTCACAGCCTCTGTCCTGCTCTGGTTTGCTCACCCCTGCCTTTGCCTCCCTAAGACTCACCTGCCTTGCCCAAACATCTTCAGGATGCAGCTCCTTCTAACGGCACAGGAACATCTCATCAGAGACTGTCTTTTGAAACTGCTTAGCCACAAGGACACATAGCTGCTCTATCACTTCAATCTTTAACACAAAAAGTGCCTGGTTTGTATTTAATGGACCTATAACAAGCAAGAAGTATTGTAAGAGTAGAGAAACTGTTTTCTGTGTCTCTGCCTTATTATTTCATTTGTGATAAATAAAATGGAGCTAGCAGATGAGTTATTCATATGAAGGTTGGAAGAAATATCACTTTTAGTTCCAGAACCCCTGCAGATATTCACGAATTTTACCAAAATATTTTTGTAGATTCCTATTGTTTTTTACTTAAAAATATGGCAGAACTGAACGAAATGGATAGGTCTCTTTCAAGAATAAAAAAAATTCAATTTCATTGCCTAGCATGTAACATTTTTCTCTGTGTTTCAAATATGCTGTAAAACTAGATCTCCATGTCTTTCTAATAGAGAAACTTAGCACTTTGAAAAATCACAATAAAATATGAGAAGACTGTTGATGATTCAGCTTTCCATAGTTATACTATTATGATATTTTTCTACTTTGTTTGCATTGTTTTGTTTTCAGCAAGTTTTGCTTTAACTGCAGAGAAAATACAGGCTCTCCAGAATTAACTTGTGCTTTAAATCAAATATGGAATAAAAAGCCACATATACAAGGATGTAAGTATATGGCTGTTAGGCAGATAAATCCCTTCCGCCTTATGTGGTCCAGAGCTGGAGGCCAGGATGACTTTACATTTCCTGTAAAGGTTATTTAGGCTTACTAACACTTTTATCTGAGATCTGATATATCTCCTAACAGGAAACAGCAACAAGCAGGGAGAAAAACTCCTGAAATTATTGATTTCCTTTGTTGGATACTCCACTCTAGGAACACCCTGATAAGACCTTGTCTATCAGAATCTGCTGAGAATTCTCCAGTGATCCATGTTAGGAGTTGCGTTTGGACTTTATCCTAGGTCAGCTTGTTATGGCCTTTCTGTCTAAAGCACGAACTTTGCATAGTACAGTGGTCTGAGGAGTGGGAAAACATGCTGTTCATATCAAGAAGCAGCACCTGTTAATTTTGAATATACCTGGAATTACCAATACTTCCAGGTCCATAATCTAGTATCTAGGGAAAATTGAGAGTAATCACATTTCTTTAAAAAATTTAAGCATTTTGGAAAGCAAAACCAGTTTCTCTAAAAACACTATGTTTTTACAACCATATTTAAAATTGTTTTCCTGAATCCGTGACCCGTTTTATTTAGTGGGAGACACTTATTATTTGCTGCATTTTGATCTAAAATTTAGTAAACGACATTAAACAAAAAGCATCTGCCTTCACACTTCTCATGAAGTTTCTTTGAATATGAGCTCTGCTTGCAATGGGTAAAGATGACATTCACTGAATTTTTTTATGCAAAGCATAAAGACTCACTTCAAAACATATTTAGTGCTTCATGCAGCCATGTCCTGTTTAAAAATAAAATAAAATGCAAAATCTGGTTTGGGTTTGTGCTTTTAAAAAGGGCAGTTAAAGCAATTGCCAGGATGTTGTAGTCCTGCCTTTACTGAGGCTGGGCAACAGCAAATACAAATCCCATTTCATTATCCCTGCAGTGTCCTCTGAGCTAACAAAATATTATCCAGCAAAATGTGGGCAACCTCCAGACCCACTCTGTTCTTGTCTCGGCTGTGGCTGCCAAGGAGAAAGGCAGCTCTTGCCAGCAGTGGTATGAGAGGCCCTTTGGGAAATGATCTGAGACTGCTAAACTTGTTTTCTTTCGGCTGTTCCAACCTGTACAGCCATACCGAAGCACAGATTCTTAACTCATCCGGCCTCTTGGTCCAACAGGGAATTGAAGGACAAATAAGATTCTTGTTATTTTGAGGTGAATCTTGTGGTGGGTGCTTAGTTAAGAGTTTGTTTTGCCTGAACAGCTGTGGATACTTAGCTGGTTCTCCAGTTATTTTTTTTAGCAGTCTGCCTGAGGGTTTACTGTAGGCTGTGTGTTTTCTTTTTGGTGGGCTTTGGGATACCTGCCCATCCCAGCCCTGGATGGTGCCGGTCTCTCCAGCCCTGGATGCCTGAGCTGGCCCTCCTCTGCGAGCTGCCTGCTCGGCTTTGTGCTGCTTTTCATAGGACTGCCTGGGCTTAGGTTGCTCTGACTGACCATCTGCTCCATCTCCCTCCATCAGCAGCTAATTTATTCAAATCTCAAGCCTTGTTTTGCTTGTAGTTTCTCTTCCATTGTTTCCATCTCCTCTCATTCCTGCACTGATTATTACTAAGCATTGCACTAGCAATTGAGAAAACTGGAAGATGCTGCTCTTTCAGTGCCCAGTGAGAAGCAGAGGTTGGGTCGTACTGCTTTAAAGAAGAAACACACAGGACGTATCCTAGATAACATCAGACATTGTCTACTGCCCCAGCATCTCTGCTTGTTAGGGTGTAGTACCTCCAAAAGGTACGGAGTTTGATTAGATGCCTCTTAGCAGATGCCAAAGCAAATAGGAAAATGTCAGTGGGACAAAAAATTAAAAGATGAGTCGAACTGCCTACGGTGTTTTTGTGGAATTTAAAAATCTACTGGTAGTTTCTAAGATACAATATTCCATGATGCATTTTACTAATTACCCTGCTGGTTTTACAGAGAAAACCACACTGCTGTGTAAACCTGGGAAATTATGAATCCGATCTTGATTCAAACCTCCAATCTGAGCAGAGAGGTGATGACTCAGGGAGTGTATGTACACATCAGTCCTTGACTTGTTCTGGAGAAAATGACACCTCAACGGCACGAATTTTAAAGTGACTGGATGCCGGTTCTCATATCTAGGACCAAAGATTTCCAGTATGGCAAAGTGTGCCCTGGAAGGCAGTGACAGTGAGAGGCCTGAGGCCCAGATAACCATGTCCCCATGACATTCAGTGTCATGTACCACAGACGTGGCCTGAGCTATATAGGTCAAACTGAATGACTGCAATTCTCCTCTTTGTCTCAGGTTGTGTTAACTTGCTACTTGGAATATGAATCTGTTCTTGAAATCAGAGGACATTGCATATTAGCAGCAATGAACACAGAGAACGGCCAGAACTGTGAAATTTTTGTGGGAAAAGACAAAAGGACATTTTCCAAATTTTAGTTGAGAGGTCTCTATAATGAAGGACCATACATCTTTCAATGTACAGATCAACTTCCTTCCCTTCTTCCAATAAATTTCCAGATACAGAAAACCCATACTGCATATGCGTAAGGATTGTCTCCCTGGGTACAGTGCTTTATTTTATCTACCAGTGATCAGATGGTTAAGATTACGTGAAGATCCACAATGCTAACATAGAGATATGAATGCTGCATCCTAGACCTGAAATAGACTACAATATTTTTTTCTTATTCCCTGTTTTCCTGTATTTTTATTTCCCTACAGGAAGTGGTTTCACTTGAAGTAGGTATTTTTGATATGGCCTTACTTGAAAATTTGATGACAGCGGTAAATCAGGAGATAAAAGGAAGCTTTGAACAAAGGTGCTCAGCATTTTTGTTGATAGTTTGAACTATGCATGAGTGCACAGACCTTCTCTTCATTTTAAATCAGATAATAACCTTATACTGGGTGCAGCAACCACTTCCACTGCACTGCAACACCGTGTAAGGAAGGATCTGGATATATGTTTATTTCCAGCTCCTAAATGCCATGCAACCTAAAGAAATGACCATGACAAGGAAGTCTTTTTGTGGACAGACAGTGGCCCCAGACTGCAAACAGAGGAAGCTTTTACAGTATGCATTTAATTTTGTGTGTAAACTTTTCAAGACCATTTCAGCCTAATAGTCTGAGCTGCATTACTTCGGAGGGTATTGTCATTAAGACTTAACACACTCAGCTAATAAATTACAGTGATGTAGCAGCTTTTATGTCAAAGGATCCTGAAGTGCTTTACAAACTTTACAGTCCATACATGCATGAATCACTTCACCCACTATTGAAGTATGGCTAGGCCAGGGATGAATTGTGGCAGCTGTTTAACAGCACACAGCAGTTCAACACAATGGGTTTGGGAGAGCAAAGACAACATGCTCTCCCAGCGCCAGTCCAAGTAATTCAGAAGGACAGTGGAGAACACCTTGGGAGAGAAAGGGAGGGATTTCTCCTTCATGGACTAGTGCAAGGCATTGTTGCTTGACTTTAGTGTCTGGGGTTGTGTCTGTCATCTTGTACCAAACCTGTTGCAAGAAAGTCTCCCATTCGAGCTAAAAAGTCTGTGAACACACATGTAAGCATGTAGGGTCTTGAAACCATCAAAGAAATTTGTGTAGGTAGAGTTTTCCTAGCCAAACTGGAGCTAATCAGGATTTAGTGCTGCCTCAGTATGGAAAATACTAAAAATATGCTGTCTTGGTTTAGGCTGCTTTTCCAACTGGGAAACTGAAGGAAAAGCAGCAGTTGCACTCTGTACATATCTGTACATCTATTTGAACAGAACCCAGATCTTTAAAGAGTTAGATAGGAAATTAATTTAATTCCCACTCCCTTTCTGGTTACCAGCTGTCTTCTAACATAAAGTGATGGTCCCCATAAAGGCCTTCTGAAGAAACAAGCAATTTCCTGAATAAATCAAGTTGTCCTTTCCTCCTTCCCTTTTTTCTCCGTTTCAGTGGCTGGTATCTTTAGTGATGATCCTGAGCAGTCTTGTTACCAGCTGCTGTAATCTAGGGGGTTTTGTCATTTCACCTTGATATTTCTTTCCTTATTGTTTTGCCTAACTGCACAAAACAAAGCCTATGAGTGCTGCGTGCAGGGCTCAGAGAAGAGGGAGAATTGTTTGCAATGACACACATCAAACTAAGGCTGGCTTCTTCCATAGGAATAGATTTATTTTTTCCTTGGAAAAAATACCTTCAGTTTTTAACTTCTGAAAAGAGTGTTATTTGAATAATTTATTGTTTCGTTTTCCTTTTTCTGTATAGATCCATGGACACCAGAGAGAGTCAATGCGAATGTGTTGGCTGAAAATAGTAGTGACTAATGCCTTATACAGAGTTGTTTGCATTGGGTACTTAAAAGGTTGCTAATTCCTCCTGCTTAATAATGTAATATTTGCATGATTTGAGACCCTAAATGTATAGGGCTGTGTATTTCTATCCAAGAGTTCACTGTAGAAATAGTCATCAAGAGGCCTCTACCTTCACTCTTAGTGCCTAATTGTAAACCTTCCTCTTCCCCCATGGAGGTTTCTAGTAGGATGGCTCAGATGAGTATATACCACTCACAGCCACAGAGCTGGACCCTTGCAGCCCTGAAATAGAGCATTATAAGCAGGAAGAAAATACTTTAGACAAGAAAGTCCACTGATTTCTTTAAGCTGTGGATCCAGCCCACAAAGAGTTAAAAATAAATAAGCATCATAGAGCAGTATCCTACTTATTTTGTAAAGACTGCCAAAATTAATTCTAAAACAGAATATCTAACCAGGATTTTACATATAAAGTACTCTAGGTATTGAACCTAGTTTTTGTGCATCAGCTCTGTGCTGAATAGAATCTTTTGCTTGTAAATGCACTGAGCCTTAAAAGCAATTTCTGTCATATTGCCCTTCATATTCCTATCTCTTTCATCACCATCCAAAAGGAAACACTTTAACTTCAGGCAATAAGAAGCTTTTAATTCAGATACAAGTTTACATGAGCTATCTTCATTACTGTGTACAATGTAAAAAATGAGAAAATTTAAAATCATATTTAAAAATTTAATTAGATCATTTCTGCTGTTTTGCCTGTTTTAAAATATATAATAAAACTTCAATAAATTATATTCTGGGTCATATCAGCTTCTTCTCGAGAAAATGAAGTTAAATCTTTGTAGTAACCAGCAGCTTAATTTTCATTAGGCTAGCTATTTGATAATTAGTCATGCACCATAAATCAAGTCCCCAAGTCTTCTCCAGGTTTCTTAATTGAAAATTATTGTTTCTTGGCTCTGTGGCTAAATGTGCAGCAAGTCTGAGGAGTGATAGATGCTGAATCTAGCACAAACAGTTTGAAACAGTCAGAACTTGATAGATCATTGCCCTGAAGGGGCTTGTAATGGTGGAAAGACTGTGAATTTCAAAATTAAAGGTTTGTTCTTAAAAATCACAAGTGTAAAAGCTAGCTGTAGTTTACCAAATAGCTCCTAACCTTCAGCCACTTTTCCTTTCATTGCTAGCTGGATTTCAGTTGCTTTTCCGGTGACAATTGTCATGGGTTTGTGTGGCTATATTTGAAAAGTTAAAATGTTGGCTTGGAAGGATACAGACTGAGAGTATTTGTGTTCTTTTTTTTGGTGGTGTTCTTTTTCTGGTAAATCTCATTAACAAATATGGAAGTTGTTTAATTTTTGGCATTTTCAAACACTGAATGAAATGGTGGCAATCCTTTCAGAGCCACTATGAGAGAACAGATGGGCCTGCTACGCATGCCTCAGGTCATAAAATAATTTCAGATATGATGCAATTGTGGCTAAGTAAAATACTTTTGCAAAGTCAGAAATATATTACTTCACTGAAAGAAGGGAACCCTTTATAATTTTTCTTTGACAGCCTAGCAGACTTTGCACAGAGCTCAGCTTGTGTTTGCCATTCTGTAGATAAGGATAGCCACAGGGTTTTCTGCCATTCATGCCTTGCTTTCCTCATGATCCAACGGCCAAAACCTGATGATGACCACAGCAGGAAACAGTGTGAATGCTCCATAAATTTAAAAGTAGGAATCAATTGATGCTAAAAAAAAATGGGCCTAAGATTTTTAGGTGAAAATTTCCAAACCACATTGGTAAATTCATGCTGAAAACCTTCTCAAACCTTATTTAAGTGATGAACAAATACAGACTTGGAGCTGAAGAGGGCATTTGTTTGTTGTCGGGTACACCAAGACTTGCACTGCTGTTGTTCTACCTCTGCAGCCCATGACAAAACAAAGCACCACGTTGCCAGAACAAGGTGCTGAGCTGAGGGGTGCAGCACTCAGCAGGTGCTCCCCATGGATGTCCTGTACTGTCCACTGTGGTGCATTACAGATGCATTTCTGCTCTTCGAGATTCATCTCCTTCCAAGATCAGCTTTGTACTGCCAGTTCCAAGAATTTGATGTGTGTGGAACAGCTTTCTGAATGTGCTCCTCACAGCAAAGTCAGGGGTATAGGAAGAGTAATTAAACTCCAAGGAGAGAGGGACTTAAAAGGCCACATTGTCAACTAGAAGAGACTTTATTAAAATATATAACCAAATAATTATTGTATTTGTGGATCATGTTCTTTTTGGGGCCCTGAGATGACTGTGCGCAATCTTATTTTTGTAGAGATTTATTCTTGGAAGGGAAAGTCATTTGCCTAAGGGATATATTGATTTCAGTCAGCTGTCACCATCCCTTTGTAAGATGTTACAGACAGAAAGCCAAATTCAGGCCCAACTTTGTTTTATTTTTGCATTATACCAAATATAAATATGGTGCTGCGATTAAAGATGAGAATTGTTTTCCCATCGTTCGCTCCAGTTTTGCACTGGACTAGATTGCAGCGCCGGCTGGGTGAGGAGCAGTAGAGGATGGGGGACAGCAGAGGATGAGCGAGTGAGCGGTGTCTGAGGGCACTTTTGTAGCCTCTCTTCTGGGGGAGCTCCCTCCTGGTGGGCAGCGCTGGTGAGGGGCTTCACACAGCCCTCGTGGGAGGAATGGAAGGGACCCAAAGCCAGTGTGGAATGAGCTTTCCATGATCAGGTCCCTCACTTGCAGGCAGTGCTGGGATGCAGGGAGCAGGCTTTGCACTGGGCTGTGCTCTCATACACAGAAACACGAGCTGCAGCTCCTGACAACACAGGGATTGTGGTGGTGTAGATTATGAAGAAAGAAGAGACTATCCAGTGCAACTGCTGTGTGAAACAGGAACTTTCCTCATTAATTAACGAGAGCCGATGTGTCAGTGCTGACGTAGGGTCTCCACCAGCCCCCAGAGGTGTGGGTGTGCACTGAAGCTGTGCCATGTGGTCATGGCTGCTCCTTAATCAGGGCCACTTCGTTTAGTGGCTTCCTGCTCACGATCTTTTGGGGCTGGAGGCCCTTTGTGCCCCTCTAGCCTCAGAGGAGAAACTAAATATTTTATTTGAGGGGTGGACAGACCAGAATTTACTCTGTTGACACCTGGACTGAGCTGAAAGTGTGAAGATCAGTGTGTGGATCATCCTGATTCCACTAAGGTTTATGAGGGATCAGCAGATTTGTTTTTACACAGAACCATGGGAAGAGTTTGTGGCTGGATTCCTTATGAAGTAAAATCAGGCAAGCTGTTTTTATTAGATTTTGATGCAAAATTGTAGAAATATCAAACTATCAATTCTTGACATGTTTTTCATTTGCATTTATGAAGACAGTTTTTCTAGCTAGCATAATGTTCACCTGTTAAAACATTAAAATACTAGCATTATCAGTTTTGTCCATCTTTTAGACTGGTACAAATAGATCCAAATTCAGAGTTGAAATGCCTCCTACTCTCCCATCCTTATTACAAACACACACACACACAAATAAAAAGGAATGACTGGTTTTTAAGATTATATTTTAGTTGATTCTCAATTGCTATGAACTTCATCTCCATGATGCTAAAACTTCAGGGCTACCAGTCATATTTTCTTAAGGCACAAAGAATGAACACACTGTGTCATTTCTATTGTAGGGTTTATTTTCAGGATGCAGAGTGTGTATATTCTATTTCACTAACATTTTACAGAACTGTATATAGATATGAATAAGATAAAATCTTTTTCTCCCTCACACTTCATCCCACAGTCAGAATCTGAGCTTGTGTACACAAACCAGAAAGGCGTGTGGCTGAAATGGTAGCCTTACACTGTTAAAGTGAAGAAGATCATAAAATAAAAATCCTGTAGCTGTTGTTTCTCACAAGATGTGAGCTCATTGTCAATCTGTACATCTAGGTAGAATTAGTGTAATATATATGATGCAACAGCAACTAGTGGATAGATGAATTTGAATGGGGCTGTGTTCTCCATGTAAGGAAGAGGCAGTGCTTACTCAAATGCTGTTGAAACTCCCTCATTTACAGCTCCTGGAGATGAAACATGCAGCAGATTGCCTGTAACCATAGCAATTGGCTCCGACATGAAAGATCTCCAGCACAGAGGTAGTGGTAATGGCAGAAGCAGTGTGGAAGATAAAGGTGTACGGATAGAGACAGTGCCAGGTGGAAGTGAACTACAAAATAAGTGAAGGCGAGGTGCCCTGGATGGATTCAGGCAGGTGTGTGAGTCTGATGGGAAGGTTTGGGCTGGCAGGGTGTTGGAGGAGGACAGGGACAGCTGAAGAGAAAGCTGAGATTTTGTTGCTAGTCTGGTGTAGAGGACAAAATCAGAACAGGACTGGCAGAGAATATGGGGAAGATTATGCTGCTGGAGGCTGCTGCCTCTCTGGTTCTTGCTTCTCAGCAAGGGTAGCTGGAACTCAGGGACCCCAGTCAGATCATGGAAGGACTCCACACAAGTTGTTGGCTCTTGATGATGGGTTGTGATGTGATGAGTGGTGTCAAGGTACAGCACTCAGAAAAATGTAGCTATTCCATATCCCAAAGCAGTGCCAAAGTCGTAGGCCTGTACTTTGAAGATGTGGAAGGAAAATGCCCAGAAAAAAAGCACAGCTAATAGGTGGGGGAGTTCAATTGCTTTGAGTTAAGAGCACTGGTAAAAATAAAATATCTGAGATATTTACTTTAATATTTTCCTTGGTGTCCATTTTTAGGAGCTTTTTCTTTGGGAAATATATAAAAGTTGTTTCCTCTTATTATTTCTGACAAGCTTAAAGGGAACCACTTCTAAGAATAAAGGCCCATGTACAGTAATCCATAGAATCATGGATGTGAATAGTTTTTATATAATAATAATAATGATGATTGAATTGGCCTATGAATTCCAGAGAAGAAGAATCCATTTACAAGAAGAAAGCCATACCAATGAACTAAGGACTGCAGGTCAGGACTCTTTAGCTTCATATATACAATTTACATCTATCCAAAATGAATTTATGGAATCATCATGAAGATTGGGACCAAACCTCTCAGAACCTATTCAGGTCATCGCTTTCATCATTTGTCCTAAAGACTTTTTCAGTTTTTACTGGAAAAAAATCTCAGTAAAAGGTCTTCAGTGTGATTACGGTTTAAATCTGTCTGATTAGGGATAGCTTCATTTGAGCAACTGAAATGACACTTGGGTAAGAGCACACAGTCCAGCAGTGAGAGTCCCTGGTTGCAGGACTGTACTCCAGGACTGAGCTGGCTTCCTGAGGAAGAGGCTCAGCTCCCACACCACAGCCAGTAAATCTACCACACTGAGCAGAACACATAACCCCCTTGGTCTTCCTCACTCTGACTTTCCACTACTTTTTCTTGGCTTCTAAAAGTCATTTTTGGTCAGCCAGGCACATCTTTACAGAAGGCAGAGTAAATATAAGATTTATACAGCTATGTGTCATCTTTAAATCCACTCAACTCCCCAGGAAAAAAACAGGATCACAGCAGTGAACATTTTAATAAACAAGCAAAGATATTGTACAGAAAAAAGAGAACAGATAGAAAAAAGATGTTACAGCTCAACAGCTCCTATCTAGGCTGGAGAAATGAGGCTGAGGCTTGTATGCACATCCCCATTCTGGAGTATTTTCTGCCAGTGTTTGGTCCTGAATTAGAGCTGTAGGTGATCAGCTCTAATTCATTGTTTCACTCTTCTGATTTTGAAGCAATCAGAAACTTGTGAAACCAGCTGACTTTGCAGGATTTGAAGGCTAAAATCTGATTAAACAAGGTTGTGGGATATTACCCACCATCAAATCACTGGTTCATCTTTTCAGTGTATCTTTAGGAACATATGATTGCCCTGAGATATCTGCTGAGAGAGAGAAATTCTTTTATGTGTAAGAATTAGCTGACACTGTTATTGCTAGTATCTGGCAAAGTTTCACTTTCTGCTATGATTCGTGCTTCTAAATTAAATTCGGTGTGGTGCTAGCAGCTTGGGATAAGCACCAATTATAAGTTCCGATAAAAAAAATAAACTATAAATCTAAACCTGTCTGGACTACTAGCTAGATAAGTTTCCAAAGTTTATCTACACCTACAATGTACCTCAGCCCCAGATAACACCCTTTTACATCATCACTTTGCAAATCTAGATGGTCTTCAGATGCTTAAATTTTAACATCTGCTAAATAGGGTTAGCATCACTGTCAAATTGGAATGAGTCTTCAGTGACTGGGTCCAAGTCTGCAATCATCAACTGTCTAATTTGGTAATGGCAACTTCAGCAGAAGCAGAATCAAGACAGATAATTTCTTCCCTATCAAATTTATGTTGTAATGTAATGTATGTTGTAATGTAATGAAAACATTCCCCAAGGGGATTTCCCTTGCGGTGCATAGCACACAATACCGGTTGAACACTTTTCTTGCCCCTTTTTGTATCTTATCTACTGATACTAAAGTGTCCTTGAGAAATACCATGGCTTATATAGGTGCAAGGTGCCTTAAAGGTCTTTTACTGCCTTGAAAAATGTAAATATATATTTAGCCTTAATTATTGGAAATACTATACCAATCTTCCCTCCTCCATCAGGAACTTTGCCATATAAATGCGTTCTACCTGGAAAACACTATAAGCTAAAATAAAAATTTTCATTTAAATACTGTGAATCCAGACATATCTGAAAGGTATTCCAATTCCTTTAAGGTGTTTAGGAAGTCAGTATTTAGAGATTAGGCTGGAAACTCCAGCTGTCTGGTAGAAGAGGTAAATTCCAAAAGGGAAAAAAACCCTAAGCTTTTCTGCAAGATGTGGGTTACTTCTAAAATCTGTGGGGGCATCAATTTTCCACTCTCAGGTCAAACTGTAGTCAACACCGATGTCAGGCCACGCAAGCACATATCAATAATGACAGTGTGGCTCAGCCAGCAGTGCTCTTACCTCTTGGCTAGAAGGTCACAAGTTTAAGTCTCCCACCAGGACTTGGGCTGATTCTTAATGCTGACATGGCAGTGCAGCTCTGGGGAGGTGTTGAACTGTTTGAGGTGCCGTCCTTCATGAGATGTTAATCCAAAATCCCTTTCTCCTGTCCCTGCTGCCTGTCTAGGCAATATCGCCGTGGCACTTTTGTGAAAAGAGGCTGGCTAAGCCTCCTTCCCAGCCAAAACTCGCTGTCACACGCCAGGCTCGGCTGTCCAAGGCAGAGCACAGGCCATTGTGTTGTTGCACCACCATTACTATATTTAGTTAAGTACAATGGAAACATTGTTAAGCGTTTGAGGATACACAGGATGTGAAGGGCCTAATGCAAAAGCCAAAATCTAACGCAGTTTTCTAAATTCTATTGTTTATCATGTCTCTGTACACAAGCACACAAACACATTATATGTATATTTAGAAAGTGGGACTCTGTTAAAAATTATGTTCAGCTTGCACCCATTCCACTTATATTACGTTGAGCAATTATATTCCTTCCCTCAAACTGATTTTTTACCATTTTGAAATAAGAACTCTGCATTTAATATCACACATTCTTTATTATAGAACCATATTGTTTAGCTTGTCATGATATAGAGTCGCTTTTCCATAAGTACATTAAGCACGGGTACTCAGGGGATATTTTCTTCAAAGAAAGTGGAAATTCTGGGAAGAAACGTGTTATAACAACTGTCTATGGTTAAGAATGAGAAATAGCAGAAAGCTTGGATGTTCTCTGAGGAATAGGGTGCATTGTGGAAATGCCATCTGAGGATGGTTATGAACTAAAAGACTGCATGCTCCATTTTATTTTATTTAATTTCATTTTATCTTATTTTACTTTATTTCCCCTGACACATTGAACTGGAGTGTTAAGTGTTTATTTTATTTACAGTACAACACTACTGATAAATGCATGTGTGTGTGGCTTAAACCTCAGGAACTACATATACAGAATTAATATGGAAAAGATTATTAGGTAGCTGCAAGTTTGGGAGCATATAATAATAATGCAAGAATTTTCCTCCCCCTCAAATTAGAAGCTCAATGTTCTTCTGAAATAAAAGTACCTATTTAAAAAAATTACAGTAAACCAGGGAGTAAAACTTCAAAATAATGGAATCGCCTTTTTTTTTTTTTTAATTCCTTTTGCATAATATAAAGTCCTTAAACTCTTTTTGCAGCAGTCCTGCTGGCTTTCTGTTGCTTGATATTCTGACCATTTTTGAACCCTTGAACTCTGACAGAGAGGAGGGACTTGGAGAGGTTGTCATCTGATCTATGTAAGAAGGCAAAAGGAATAGCTTTCTCTTTAATAGCACTCTTTTCTGCTTAACAGTTGGTGGGAGATTAAAATGATCTAGGTGGATAAGGCAGGTTAAAGGTCAAGGGACACCACAACTCCCCCTCTTCCCCACATGTCAAAATATAGACAGGTCATTAGAAGTTAAAATTTTGTGCCCCTTTCCAAAATATTTCGGTTTATTTATTATAATTTATATTATTTATGCGCTAATTTTTATTGTAAATTCCAATTCTTGAGGGGGACTGGACCCCTACTAGGCTACTGTCCAGCCTGTATAGTCGTCAGGTGCTGACATTCTGAGTTTCAGCCATATTAATTGCTGGATAAAGGCTATAATCCCCTCTCTTTGAAGCCCAACACTGATTTTTAGGCAGTACTTCAAAAGCAGCACACAACTGAAGAGGCATATTTCCTACTAGCACTGAATCAACATGATTTACTCTGTTTGCATTTGTCTACATACGCCGTGCATATTTGGCTGCACAACAAAAAGTTGGCTGTAATATAGTCTAAGGAGAGGTTTTTCTCTCCTGAAGTTGATGTATGACCTCATCTGAGACATACCGTTCCAGATCTTTGCTTTAAGCATCATTTGGAACATATAAACTCCTATATCATGCTTTTGTTACCAATGAAAAATCTTGCCTTACGTTGCTAGAATTTTTTTTCCCCCACAACATCATATTAAAACTATAATTTAGAGTGAGGCTGTTTCTTAAGCTGTGAATAAATAAGGCCTGTATTTTGTAAAAGCAAACCTTTTTCAAAACATGGATTTTAATATCTTAAATACCGCAGCTTCTTAATTAAATGAAGCTGTGATCCAGCAGCAAATATCCATTATTAAGAATAAATAAACATATTGTTTAGCTTGTTTTTGGGAAAAGGAAATGGGGGAAGAGGTCTTTGAATCGTAAACAAATTTGTCACAATTGCAGAGCTCATGGCTGAGTGTCGGTGTGTTCCTCTCTTGTGGCTGTGCCTCTTTTTGTGGCGGGGTGTGCTTGGCTTCTGGCTGGCTGTCCACAGAGCCGCACGATGGGGACTTTCTCATCCAGGATTTGCCAAGTATACTTAGTGTTATGTTTGAGAAAGATTAACAATATTTCAGATCAAAGGAGAATCCTGCTGCACGGTCTTACAAGATTGTCATTCACTTCCATTATGGCTCATTTGCACAAGATTTTCATGTAATATGCGCCATTGTTTTGATGGCAGTGATTTGACGTAAAGACAGGGCCAAAATGCATCTTGGAGCCCCACTCTGCCAGGCTGGGGGGTAGCTGGGGCGCAAAGAACTTGCCAATCATAAAATGCCACTTTGTGTCAGTTATATTAAAGCCTTTATCAGGTGGGAAACTTTTGAATGAGCATTGATTCAAGGAGAAAAACTAACAATGGACGGTTTTTATCAGAATGTAGGCACTGTTTTAGCCAGGTAAAATTTGGCTAATTGGGAATACAAACCTTATGCAAAGAGCAATTTCAGCCACGTATTCTGATGGTTTTTTCTTTCTTTGAAGTATGGAATTTGTATTAATATGTTTTGCAAAAGTTGGAGAGCCCCATGGCAAGAATGACATGTGAGAATTTTATTTCTCCCAAAATTTATTGTTTAACCTAGTAGCTTCATTTTAAAAATCCGATTTCCCAGGTGGATGTTTTGCAGACCCTTTAAAATGCAGATGGATTAGACTGCAGTGCAATACAGGAATCAATAAAATTTATTAGAGGAGAAAAGTAAAGTATATCACATAATTTTCTTCAATTCCTTTCTTTCAAGTAATAACTTTTTAGGTAAGGTCAGATTTTATGGGTAAATAAATGTTGAACTTAATAAAGTCGCTGGAGCAGTTTAGTTTGATTTAAAGTCACAACTTGGGACTGGACAAAGCCTGTTGCTTTGGCTTTAATACACCGTGTTGGGCTTAGGTAGCACAGGAAACTCAGTACAGGAGCTGATCCAGGATGTCTGATGCCTGAATCTGTAATTCCCACTGATGTCGAACTTCCAGTGACTCCAGAAAAGGACTGCAGGATGACCATCCTTTCCTGTCCAGCTAAACACCTTAGGTACAATTATTCAAGTTTAAACCAAAATTTCAGCTGTAACTGTAAGTTTCCTGACTTTCTGTGGGTCTAAATTGTCATTAAGATTTTTTAATTATGGGGGTTTTTTTCACTCTTTTTTTAGGCAGGGTAGTTTTTTCCATAAGTGGGAGGAAAAGAGAAAATGTGAATGCATGAGAAGATGTAGTACATTGTATAGGGATTTAGAAAACAATTTAGTTCAAAGAAATAATGATGTCTTTAAAGCTGTTAGTTATGCGTGTGGAGGTATAATGCTAATAAATGCATACAGAAATCTCAAAAGAAAAGTTATTGTGCAGATTATTTAAAGATGTAAATGGTATATTCTACTGATTTTTGTGTGTATAATTAGTTTATAATTTGTTATGGACAGAACACCTGAAACAATTAGTTATGAACTGCAAAGAATATTTTAGAAAGAAAGAAATACTGAAGAATGCCACTGAAGTGATGTGTTTCAAATTGTGTTCACACTTTGCATTGCAAGTTACACTTAAACACATCTGGTGTGCTTTTAAAATAAAAATAACTGAAATATCCTTACATGAAAATGTGTGATGGAAGGAACCTTGTGGCTGGGTTATAAAATCTTGGTAAATGGACTGTAAAGTGGAAACAGTGAAAAACATTTCACTTTAGTGACGATAGCTGGCATCTCCCTTCTAGACTGCCACGAAAAGGATTTATTTCAGGAAACTCATCACATACCGTGGAAGGTAGTATCTATATGTCAGCAATTCCACTGACATTTTATGGAAAGCTTAGAAATATAAACATTAAACTGTTGGATCCCTGTTTTTCTCCCTGCTCAGGAAATGCTTGCAGAATACACGAACAACAGCGCCCTCTGCACCTGAAACCCCTCCGGTTATCAAACCCAGACGTTCCTACGTGCTGGAGGAGCCTTTAATTTCAATTACTGCTTTTTTCAGCTGCTGGTAGGTATAGCTGGGCAGCGGGGGAGGGGTGAGACTATTCAGATATATTTTTAAGTGCTATGTAACTTTATAATATTACCTGAAAGCTTCAGCACCCTTAGGTATAAAATTTACAGTAATGCATAATTTAAAGTTGCGTAGAAAAAAACCAAGCACAAAGTAGCAGCAGAGATGTTGCACTTCTGCATTCCCTACAGCATAATTTAGATCCCCAGTGTTGCATTTTTGCATTCCCTACAGCATAATTTAGTTCCCCAGTGTGTCATTAACAGTGAAGTACATCACAGTCCGGAGTTTTCTTTCAGTACAGGTTGACTGTATTGTTTTAATAATTTTTGACTCTTCAAATATTAGGTAAAGAATCAGAATTATCTGTTTCTTGTAGTGCTTAAAGATTTATTCTGAGGAGTTTCCAGAAACCAGTAGTAAAGCCAGACACTGATAGGACAGTATTTCAGGATTAGTTTGACATAATGATGCATTTAAAATTGGAGAACTAGCTGTTTTTGCAAGGCGCAAAACAGAAATCTGCAAGAAAATAATTATTATAAAAATGTATTAATTTGAAATAAGTATTTTATGTTCCTACAACAATACATGTAAGAAAATGGTCGTGTGTGAAAAGTTCTTGCATAATATTTCTCGATGATCAAAAAGAACAAAAATTAATTTCTATGTGCTATTTATACAAGCAATTAGTACAGCTGAGATGCCAATTAAGCCCATAATATACTTTGCTTATTTCTATAAAAGGCATTAGATGAGCTGTCCAAAAAGCTCACAGCAGAAACGTTATATTTCTCTTAAATTAAAGCAGCAGTTTTTAGACACTTTCCACTACAATTTATTTCTTCAAACCAGAAGCAGTGAAATATTAGATTTTACATATATATATTATATATATATCCCCGAACTATAGAAATGTAGCAGGATACTTTGAATTTTTTTAAAATAGATTATCTTCTTTCCAGTTTTTCATCGGGGATAATTTAATTCTCTGCTATTTCTCATCCCTTCCTTAGTCAATAATTCCTTATCTTTAATATGAAAGTAGCTCCTAATTGCAAGTTTTGTGTCTGAAATATGACTTTTAGAAATGTTCAGGGTTATTTCTACACGGATTACAGTTTATGGATTTAAACAAAAAATGAGTGGATTGTATGGAAACTATTATAAAGGACTCACTTTATAAAATTAAAGTAGTAAAGTTAACACCAGAGAGTGGTACTCCCTTGCCTTAATAGAAATGGAAGTAGATCTACATCTACAACATAATATTAGTGTGCCAAAATATGTTTTTAAAATTTACTCATTTAAGAAAGGCAAACTGTCTTTGTCACAGCAATTAAGAAGTAGAAAAGTAGAAAGCCTAAAACCATATCACTTCTACATGTGAACCAAATACTTTCTAAGAAAATTCAAAGACATATCTGAATGCTAATGTAAGCTTAGATTATTGATGTGAAAGGGATTTAACAATCAGAAAACAGTAGTTCTTTGTTACATTTCTACTTTTAAGCAATTTAAGATGCTGCTTGGAAAGATATGAAGTCTCATGGAATTTTCAAAGACAAAGCACTAATGGCTCTTAATATCACTGTGTTCATTTTAAGAGCAAATTAAAAGAGCGAAAGAACGGTGCAAATAATTGTTTCATATGTTCTTTGCTTGTGACTGCTGTAATCATCCAGGCTGATTTACAAATGTAGACTTGAAGGTTTCTCAGCTTCCTGCAGTGTAGAAGACTGTTACTTTGGCACTCACACTCATGCCCTTGTAATCACCACTCAAAACTGTGCCCTGGTACTTCCAATTCCCAGTGTCTTGATTGAACACCTCATTCTGTGCTAACAAGGTGTCCAAGGTATTTGAACAGGGGCTGCAGTCAGAAAATTGTTAATGGTTTCACTCATTAAGAGTTGCTGCACTAGTTTTGGTAATTTGGTAACTGTCTAAATTGCAAGTTGATTTTTTTCCTTCATTTTAAATAATGATGCTAAAATTTGAGACCAGGAACACTAACAGCTAAAAAACCCCAGAAGGGTGCTTAAATCACTGTATTTGTATTAAAGCAAAGGGTTTTCATAGCAGAAAAGGTATGATTTTATTTTTGAGGTTATGTTTTAAAATTATTGAGAAATGCATAAACAAGTATTAAATAGAAATCTAAGGACAGAAAATGCATAAAAAGGGAACAGTAAAGTGTAAAACAGCCTGAAGTTCTTAAAGAAATTATTTAGGAAGCAAAGCTAATATTAAAATTACAAACAAAAAAGTAAGGAAGAATTTGCCTTGGGCCTGGATGTATGGTTTTTTTGGTAATTGGGATGAAATTCTTTAAACCAAAAGGATTTATAGCTGCAGGAAACTGTACTATATGTATCTGAAAAAGGCCTTAGGAGTCTTAAATATTTTTTAGCTGTATTGCAAGCTAAGCAGAAAGTAAGCCAAGATCAATGGGCCTGATCCTGCAATCCATACTTAAATTAGAATCTTTGTCTTTTTTACTTTTCTGTCTTGCTGAGAGCAGCATTTAGAAAGAAATGTATTCTCTGAAAAAAAGCAGTAAATTGTTATTAAAATTCATCAAACAAATGATGTGAAAGAGATTTTTCTATTTGTATCCTTGCTGTCATCTGGGATCAGTAAGTTACTTTCTTGAGTTAGGAATATTAAAGAAGGGAGTAGGTTCTGTTTTCAGACAACATTTTACACCTGAAGAAAATTTTCCCCATGGAAATTTAATATTTGAAGTGGAAAGAAAACTTTTCTGGAAAAAAAAAAGGGTGGAAAATCATAGTTTGCAGGTTTTTATTTAATCCACTAAAAGTTTAAGCCATGCCTAAAAGCTTGCAATCTACTCCTTTAAAAACAAGATTAAAATTCAGTGAGTCGGCCTCTGCTGCATCTTTTGGCCAGGTTTTGTGGTTTTTCAATTACATATATATATATATCCTTACAAATAATCTCTCTGTGGTTGTGAAAGTTGCACACACAAACGAAGGGAAACTAAAGGAAACGCTAACACTGGCCACACAGAAAGCACTGTCAAAAGCACACTATAAACAAACCGAGGAGATATTTTTTTTCCCTGTTGTTTTTCTTCCATTAATTTTAAATATTCTTTGTAACTTTAGAAAGCAAACTACTTCTCAGCACAAGTGCGGATAATATCTTTGTGGTAGGTGGTTTGAGCTTGTTCTTTACCGAACAAGGATACACTTTAATAAAAATCATGCTGGAAAATGTAAAAATAATATTGTAAATATTTTGCCAGATTTGAAATATGATATGATTTGGCCTTCACAGGAATATTCTAACCAGCAGGCAATACTCATCTGATTTTGTTTGAGCAGAATCTCTCATACAGCTCCTTTAACCGCTGTGCTTTCATAAAGTTATGCTACCCACATCATTTGTCTCTCAGCTGGCTGGGATATCTCTCCAAGGTACACGGCTCTTGCCCACGATGGAAAAAAAGATTGCGAGCAAAAGAGCAAAATGCAAGCGGTATTTACAATGCTGCTACGGTTTGCTTAGAGATGTGCTGTGAGCAAACAAGTTAATGTGAGCTGTTGAACGGAACGTACTGCTTGAACATCAGAGAAGTGCAGCGTGTCTCTCTGGCTTACTTTAATTCCTATCTTTATTTAGATTCATGTTTTTAAAAACTTTTTGGCATTTCTATTTATTCAATAGTGGGAATTATACTAATGTATAAAAAGCAGAGGGCCTATTAATATATCAATGTATCAGTTTTCTTTTGTGTGCCTATTTTACTCTTCTCTGATTGCAGTTGCAGAGGGTGTGCATAAATAAATTTTAGAAGAAAATATTTTTGAGTTCTGTTGCATGATTGGTGTATTTCTGAGCTAGACAGTGGAGGGTTTTTTCCTTGTGGTAGTTAGGTTATTCGTCTGGAACTGATTGTGAAAATAAAATCCTATCTATATAAATTGAAAACTTTTCTTTTTGAACTGGAAGCTGAATACAGACCATGACTTTTCCATGGAAAAATTACAGAAATAATGACCCCTGGCTGTGGAGGCATTTTTTTGTTTTTCATGAATCAGGCACAGAGTTATTTAAATTAATTCTGGTCTCATCACCCTAATAGAATATCATTACTGATCTTTAGAAAAAATATTAGAAATCAGCAGTGTATGGATGCAATAGCAATAGCTGTTTGACCAATTTTCCCAAATAATTTTTTCTTTATTGAACAACAAGACTATTGATGACAATACTCACTCATGAGGCACTTGCTTCGTGCATTTCACACATTATCTTTTTATGTTAATTGCATGGATCAAAAGTACTAACTACTCCATTGCTTCATGATCAATAGAGGCTAATTTATTTACTGTCTTTTGAAAGCAGTCATTAAATAATAAGTCAGAAGAAGAAACTGTTAATATTTCCATGTAATTAAAAAATATATGGCAAAATAAAAATTTTACTACCCAGGCTTAGTCTATAGCTATGCACCACCTAAAGTGTTCCACTCTTCTGATTGGATCCACTACATAACTTGTATTCAGGTATGACTACATGGACTGCAAGAAAACAGATTTCATTTCTCTGTGACTGCTGCTTAACAGAATGCAGGGTATCAAGTACCACAGCTACAGCATTTTAAGTGCTAATACTTCCTTAAATGTGAATATTTTGTTAATTTTTCCCTTCCTCCTCCTGACACTGACACCTCTCTACTGACACTTCTGTACTTCAACAGTTCCTATTTCAAATGTGTGAAATGTCCCTGAAATGAGAGCCCTTCCCCTGCGTGTTCCGGATTGGCCCCTTTGCCAAAGGATGAGAAAGCTCAAGGTTGTATGAACCAGTGGATCCATTCCAGATCTGGCACACTCTCCAGTGGCCTATTTCTGCCCTTCTTCCGGTGCATGGGCTTCCTACATAACTCCTCTGCTCCTTGATGAGGTGGGACTTTGAGACTTTGGTGGTCCCAGGTGTATCTTGCCCTTAGAAAAGACTCTGATCTTAAAGTAGGGGCAGAATCTATACTTTTAAGACACTCCTGAATGAAAAAGAGTGGTGCCTTACTTTAAAAATGAATGCAGCAGCTGAAAGATAGCCAGTGTGCTATCGTAGCACTGCCAAAAGACAGGACATTCTTTCTGACAACCAGTTCTACAGAAATTTGTCACTAACCAGAGCAGAAAGAGAACTGAGGTCTTCAGAGGATCCACTCATCTGCTCATCCTACAGCTCAGCACTGTGCTCCTCCCATCCAGCTCTGCCAGCGATGAGAGTGCTGAGAAGTGCTGAGTTTCCCAGGCACAAGGACTATGAAGGAGCAGGGACAATGGGTGATGATGAGAAAGCTTCTTGACACTAAGAGGAAGCACCTTTCATAACGTCCCCATGCCTCCTCTGCAGCACAAGATAAAAAGGGCTGAGGAGAATGGTGAGAAGGAGGGTTTCAGTGGTGAGTAGGTGGCTCTAATGTGGCTAAGCCCAATCCTTAATAAGGAAGTACAGTAAGCATTTAGGTTCAGCATTATCCTCACTGGTAGCTTCAGCCCTCCCTTTATTCCAGTATCAGATTTCTCTGCACTTCCTGTCTTACTTCTCACTTTGTTGGTTCGTACACAACACTCAGCATGTGCTTTGTAAAAGTGGATCACACAAGACAACGTGGATTTAAATAGGTGCAGTGACTTTTTCAACTGTTGATGGATTCTTCTTGACTGTGTTCAAAACCTCCATTTTCCAGCTGGAGTTAATGGTGGCAATGGAATTCATTACTGGGAAAATTCTTACACGAGTCAGAACACGATTCAAAGCTATCTGTGTTTTCCATGTTGATTGTTTATTTTTGATTGTGTTAATTTTCCTTCTCCATGAAATATCGAAGATGTGGGCATGATATTTCAGCACAGGGCATCTAGTCCATCAAAAGTATCCATAAAAACTTTTGCAGCAACTTGCTGAGCCATGGCAATTTCTCTGATCCATATCACAGTGAATAACAATTTCAATATAATAAATAAACAATGGGTTATCAATCTTGGAAAAACACCGGTTGGATAGGTAGGAAATAGCTCAGCACTGACATGGTCCATTGCTTTTTTTCCCCATGCAATTCTTAAATTATATGCATTTTACACAAGCAAGGTCTTTCCCAATCCCTGATGAGTCCATCTTCCACTTAGGAAAAAAAGAGCTGTGGGTCTTTTTGAAGTTTTTGGGGAGTCAGGACCACTTCAGGTTTACTGGCAGGTTTCACTGGCTCTCAGGGGGATGAGTGTCACTATAATGATTTGCCGTAATCAGAGGAAATGAGTTTCTGGGTAATGTGGGCAGTGGTGCCATTCATGAAGTCTCTGAAGTGGCTAAAGAATGTGGATCCACCCCAAATCCCTGCTCAGATCAGAGGTGCATCATTGTCTTTCTTAGTGCTAATGATGAATGTGCTGACCGAAAATATTTGAAGTTTTACTGACTTTCTTGGATACTTGTAAAGGCACTTTTATGGTTCCTCAGGTTTTGTCTCTATGTCTTTAACATTACTCTGTCCTAGTTCTAATCAGTATCTAGTTTGGGTCAAAAACATGCCTCACTTTCCTCTGAGGTAGTAAACCAGAGCTTGAATATTAATTTGAGCTGCCTGTTTGCTCTTGCTTCTCCCAAGCTGGACCCAAAGAAAAGATCAGTGTTTGCACTTTGGTGATCCTGTGTGCATGCCAGGAGTCTTTGGACTTGCCCCAGCTCGGGACTGGTTCTGGGCAAAGAAGAAATTGTTTTGGGTACTAGGGAGAAGAGAAGGGCTGTGATGCTGGGGCATGCAGTGCTGATGGTGTGGAGAGACAGCTCTGGGAAAGGAATAGGGTAGTTTCTGCCTCTGTCTTCTCAGCTGCCCTGGCATCAGCAGGTACAAGAAGTCCTTGCTTTCCCTCATTGCTCTCTGCTTTTGCTCAAACCCTCTTTGTATTGCTAAACTGCCTTGAACCGAACTCCTTACCGAGTGAGGACTGAAAATCTTCTTTAATCCTTAAATCTTATTGCTAGGATGATGTATAATTTTCTTTGAACACAAATCTGGTTTGCCATGCCATAGTTAGCGGTGGGGTCAAAGATGTGTACAGCACTGGGCACTATTCCCACCTTTTAACCGGCAAGAACACAGTTTGGGGGGAAGCACTGCCACATCTCCAATGAAGGCTGTGTCTTCAAGGTCTGGATGAGCCCCAAGTGCTTGGAGTTCGATCCTGATGCATGGCATGAAAGGTGCAGGGTCAAAGGTCTTTAACCAAACATCAGTCGCTTCTAACACTGTGTTACAATGCTCCATGTGTATAGCTCAGAGAACAGAATCACCGCCATTTTTACTTTCACAAATTAAAGAGTCTCAGCATTACAAATTTTCCTACTGATACTCTGCATATTTTTTTTTTTGCTGTGTTTTACACCATCATTGCTAATTATATCCTGCTTCACACCACTTTGTGCTCTGCCTCTCCTTAATGAATACACCATTGAAGTTCATTCCACTGCTTGCCAGTCCGTCTTTGGCCAACACATACTTAAGATTTTTTTAAAATATGTTTTCTCACTATTGTGAAATAGAATAGCAGAAGACTTGCATGAAATGATTTCTTTTCTATCTGAAATCAGTGTCAGAGCTCCCAGTTGTAGTTAGTTAAGATCTATTGTTGATTCCTCTTCTGGTAATAAAAGTGACACATTTTTTAATCAGCAGATTCTTTTTTCATGTGGATGGTTTTATATGTTATATCTGAAAGGAATAAAAGGAAAGACAATATCATTTAGAAGAAGTGTGACTATGTGGGTAGAGAAAATGTTTGAATTTTTTCAATCTTGATAATAAACCTGGAATATATTTATTGATGCATTCCAGATAAGCAATTTCTATTGTGATGTGTTCTCTCAGAGAACTGTTCTATGGCAAATTGAGAATAATGGGCCGTGTCATGCCTTCAGTCCATGTGCAGAACTCACACTGATGTCAATAGGAGCTCCCTTCACAAACCAAGGCCTATATATGACCCATAGAGTTACTAGTAGAAGTTTCTCATACATAACTACAAAATTAATGGAGCATTTTAATCCATTTTGAGATCTAATGAAATACACCGTGATTTAAATTGCAATTAAACAGAGAGATGTCAATAGGCATTGATGAGTTTCCACATGAAGACAGCAACATTCCTGCTACAAACCTACAGCTTTTGCAGGGTAATGGCTCATAGATTCTAAAAACACATTTACTCAGAGCATTATTGATTAAGCATCTCAGGAGCCTTAAACATGTGATTATATCTTTAGTTGTAAGACATAATTTGTACATCTAAGACTTGATCTGTTCTGGAAAGATCACAGAATCCCATGTGATGGAATTCAGCATTTCTTAATTGCCTTACATTTAAAAATTGAAAATCATAACATTAAGATATACTTTTGTAGCAGGGGGAGGTTGGAAGGTTGTAGAGTTCATGTGATTCAAAAAGATGTTGTTTAAAGTTCATATACTTGATGGCGTTTCATCTGTCCATGACTTTTAAAATTATTTAATGTGATAAAATATTCTGCGTTTGTGTTTGTGTGAGAAATGTCATGAAGTAATTAGGGTGTGTGTACTTCACAGCATAGAGAGACCAAGTTTCATTACAACAGTGTTTAACCTCTACACCAGAACTTTTGAATCCCACAGTAATATTAATCTTCTAGTGCTCTGAAATATTTCATTCTCTGCTTCCTACCCTCATAAAAATACACACAGAGCTGTGGCTTATCTTTGAAATTACCCATTGACAGAAAATATGGGGACTATTATTTTCAACTGTGTTTCAAGGAAGTGTTTCTCAGTATGCTTACTAGGCAGAGCAGTTCTGGTCTTTAAGCAGGAGCTCCCATGATCCTTTCCAGAAATCGACCTCCCTGCTTGCCCTTGCCCCACAGACTGGTGCCTTCTGACAACACCTGGCTGCTGGGAACTGGCTTTCTTATTTCTTCAAACAATAGTTCATCTCCTATTTTGCATAATTCTGCAAAACAGTGAGGATGCCATTATCTGTTGTAATGTAATTATCTCTCACTTGAATGAGACAAGTCCTGGCCAGAATGCTGGAGACTCAAGGCTTCAGCAAATCCACAGTGTCCTGCAATTTTGCAGTGAAGAAAGAGCAGAGTTTGCTGGACTCCAAATGAACTAAATGAGGAATACATTCCCCTAATACTATCTGCAAACTCCATCAGAACCCAAAATTTCATTTGGTTTTCAGAATTTTTTGTTGTAATTATATGGACTAGACACTATATATGTTCTTTTTAGAAATAAAGTAGAATATGTTAGAGTGATATGACTAAAAGTTGAAGTATGAAATACATTTCTTATTACAGAACCACAATAGTTATTTAAAAACCCAAAACAACACACAGAAAAGCCCAAGAGAATTTACAACAGAATTTTTGGGGAATTTTGAGATTGACCTAATAATTTTGCATTGAGGATTTTTTGACATCTGCTGGTTGTTTTGTTTATTTGTTTTTTTGGTTCGTTTTTTTTCCTGTGGCTTCTCTAGCAGTGCCTTTTGATATTTTAGAAGGCTTATCTATGAGAAGGCTGGGAAGATATTTTGTGATGTTCTCACAAAGCAGTAGGTCTCATTTACTCCACAGCAACACCTCCATTTAATATCCCGCCTTAGCAGGGAGATGAATACTTTGCAACAGCATCATTCTGGGTTGAAGTTCATCTCTAGACAGCATATAAACTCCCCCTGGAAACTATTTAAGCCAGGAGTACATCTAAAAGCTGTTTTTTCTTATTGTTTCCTGACTTTCTGGACACTAACCAAGACCAGCAAATTCTTAAATCCTACGAATTATTTCAGCCATCTGTAAGTTATAAAAGAACTCTGTTCAACCTCAAATACCTGAGCTGATTTCTGTTCTATTGCAGGTTGCTCCACTGTTGAGCCTGCTTTGGTCTGAAATAGGCTTTGGATTTTTTTTCTTCTTCCTTTGTCTGCTTTTTCAGCTTACACCTTCTCTATGAGAATGGTATGAGATGACAAGAGAAGGTCTCTGAGCTCACCATCCTCTACTTCCCCCACACTGCATTTGGAAGGGTAATATATAAAACTTCACCAGCATAGCCTGGACACTGCTGTCCCAGCAAGGGCTACAGGGAGAAAGAACCAGGATCTCAGGTTTGCTGCTTACATTTTCTTTTTTTAACCCTTTCCCCCTGCTGCTCTAACAGAGAGGTGATCTTTCATCTTACCTTTTCCCTTTGATCAAGATGTAGTAGACTGCATAATAGAACAAAATTTTGGTCTAGTAAACTGTGAAGGTCAACTTTGGGAGATCTACTGATTTCTATTAAGTAAAGCAACACTTCTTCCTCACCACAATCAGTGGATTTTTTTTTTCCGTAGTCAAGCTTCCTAAGAAAAATTTAAATAATATTTTTTCTGGACTGAAACTCTCAGTTCCCAGACTCTTCTCCTTTTTACTCCTGTGAACATAGTGCTACACTGTATGTCAATTTGGTCTTGTTTGTGGGTTCATTTTCCCCTCCATTAGAACAGCATTTCTCTCTTTTTTTTTTTTCCTTCTTGTGATATTGTTCAAAGGCTTCTTGTGATGCCTTGAAAAAAGTTATTGATTGTTAGATCATTTCTCTCATTCATTCAGATGTTTTCTGGTCCCCAGATGGAAACATCACAGCTGCTGCTCTGGAATTCACTATCGACTTTTGTCTCTGGATTATCAGAGCCCCCAGCAAAAAGGCCTGAATCCAGGCAACCTCTTTGCCTCTGTTGAGACTTAAAGCTGTTATCCTTCCAGCTCAAAGTCCCAGTGCCTGTGTATGGCCAGAGTCTGGAGCAGTAAGGTCCAATGATTACTTTCTTTGAGCTATTTTTCTAGCACTTTTTTTTTAGTTTCTATATAATTTTTCAGCTCTTCAGTAGGAGCACCAGATCTCGGAGACCAGCCTGATTTCCTGCCTCCCTCTGCTGTTTTTATTTCTGCAGTGGTCATTTGTTATATATTTGAGAGCCAGAATCAGCCTGACAAATTAGAATTTTTCAAAATTCAGCCTTTTCTGACTAGCAGCCATCTGCTCAGACAAAGAAGAAAATGGGAAGGATTGCCATGTTTTAAATGCTTTTCACCCAATCCCTCAAGGAAAGCCTCTTTTTTAAATTCAAAGAGTTGTTATGATTCAAAGAAAATGCTTATTCTACAGACTGTTTCCTTTCCATTAAAGTTTATTTATACCGCCCTCCTTGTCTGAGGGTATAATTATGAATGATCTAAGCTTGTACTGAAAATCCTAAATTAAAAAATACATCTGTTGCAAGGATTCTCTCACCAGAAACCTTGAAAATGTTATCCTGTCTGTGCATCCATATATCTGTCTGTCTCTCTGTAGGTTATGGCTATCCTTTATATGTTCCAGGAGTAAGTGGGATTAGATCACTTGCTTCATACTTTAACTGCTGTATACATTCATGAAAGAAATAAAACTGTGTGGAAAACTGAATACATTTTATATTTATTTATAGTCACCTTTCAATCACATTTGCACTTGTTAGGAACTAAGGGGATTAGATTGTGTTTTTCTTCCCCTTCTAGATTTAGAAATAATCATAAGTGTGAGAAAACATTATTTAAATGGAAAAAGTTATGTTTAGAGAGAAAAGAGAACTATTGCATAAATGACATGAACTGCAGCAGTGCTCATCCAAAGCAAGGTGTTTTCCTGACAACAAAGGGCAGTCGCTTCAGCCCAACTTTTCAGCGTACCTCAGGAAGTATCAGTGAAACACATTTATTTTTAATTAAGGCCAATTCTGTCCCAACATTTGCTTTAAATATGAGGACCAAAGAGCATCAGAAAAGGACATTATTTCTGCAGTCCTTTGAAGCTGCTGCCTCCTGATATGTAGCTCCAGGGAGGGCAACAGCACACGGACAGTGGATTCATAGCAAAATCTCCACTTGGCAGAAGATATCCAAACAGCACTTTTCTCAGTTGGATTTCACCTGACTAATAATCTTATTTTTCATTTTTTAAACATTACAGTGAAATGAGTCCATTAAGATGCCATAATGTTAATTAACATTGTCATAAGTTCTTATTTCATTTCACTTGCATGCATTTTTCAAAGGTACATTGTGGAAATGATTCTTTTACCCTGCCATTTGCCTATATATCATCTCATGCTAGTACTGAAAGGTTAAATGTTATAATTTATGCTAATTTTAATTTTCCCTAGTGCCATAGGCAGTACAAATCAAGCAGCAGCAATTGATTATACATCACTGACAGTATAAAACAGAACAAACATACAGTTCTGTCAATGAAAGGCCTGTGCCAGGTTAGTCATAGTTAGGTTGTTATGGCCTCCTGAGAACAGCAGTCAAAGCTGAGCAATAATGATGATATGAATATTTATTTTGCGCATAATTTTGGACCCAAGCCATATTAATAAATAATTTTCCATGGTGCTTTTGTGCCTCAAGAAGTTTGATGTAAAGGCTGTTTGCCTCTTGAAGAATTTTGTGCAATAAATACCAGATATACATTTGGGCTTTGGCTTTTCAGAGAAGGGCCTGATGTTCTAGAGGTCAAGCAGAGTTTCACTGAAGCATGTTCCTCTACAAGAACATGTAGGTTATAATTTCAGGAGAAGGAAAAACCTAAGGTGTGGCTTAGGCCGTCAAAAAGCAGAAACATATCACTAGCTTGATACCATCTGGCAGCTAATTTGTTCCCCTATCACTACCATAAAGAGTATCTTTGGAGCTGAGGAATGATAGTCAGGTTCTCAGATAGAGCTTTTCAAAGAGCCGGGATAAACACTCAAGTTGTTCATTTACTCAGGTCTTAAACCCTTCCCCCCTCACAGCCCAGAGAAGGCAGCACATCAGCCTGACTTAGATCTCTTCAGGGCACATCTTTACTGTTACTCTCCTCCTCCAAAACTAGTATTTTCTCCACAAATGCAGCCTCTCCCTAGATAGCAGGCACTTATTTTCATGGATTAATGGCTCATTCCTTGCTCTGAAACCTAGCTTGTAATATAATGAAACAGAAGAGAGAAATGACATCACAGAAGTAAGAAGTGGTGGGTAGCAACTGGTACTTCAACATCATGGGACAGAGGCTTAATTCCCATGCACGACAGGCTGAGATGACTCAAAGCTCTTGGAGACAGAAGAAAATGCCATTTGGAAGAAAACAGAAGTGATCCCTGTGGCTGTTGGCAGTACAGGGAGACACAGTCTGGGCTGGGAAATGTGGTTAAGTGTCTCAAGAGCTTTTTTGCTCCTGAACATTCCCCAGCGTGGGTAAAAGCCACTGTGGGCACCTTGCTGGAAAGATCCTGATGAGCTGCACA
Source organism: Falcunculus frontatus (assembly GCA_013398115.1). NCBI lineage: Eukaryota > Metazoa > Chordata > Aves > Passeriformes > Falcunculus > Falcunculus frontatus. The sequence continues at coordinate 875,716 of VZRV01000506.1, read as the reverse complement.
GAGGGTTGCAGTCATGCTGGTACATGCAAGAGGACAGTCAATGCCACGTTGCTTATGGTAGAAGGAAATGGAGCATTGACAATGGGATTAGGGAATTATTGCCTGACTGGAGGCCAAGTGGGTAACCCTATGAGACAAAGACAATTACACACTTACACAGATCACAGAAGATGGGAAGGAGATTCTTGCAATAAGGCAACAACAACTAAAAGGCAAATGCTGCAATAAAACTTTTTCAAAAATACTTGATAAATTTCAGCGTACAAATCCTGTTGACTTTTAATTGGAAGTCAGTTTGAGTGGTTTCAGCACTGTAACTACAATAGCCATTCTTGCTGATTTTTATGTGTCCAAAACTTATTCAATGTTTGTGTGACAAAGCTTAAAACAGAAATAGGGATTTAGCTTGTCCACACATCAGCTTTGCATTACAACATGATTTTTGTTAGACATATTTGCTAATAAAGCCGTTGTACCAAAAGATTAGAATGCTGCTTTTCAAATTCAGTGTTTTAATTAAAAGAAGATACCATTATTTTTTTTTTTTTATGTAGCTATTGCTTCTTGATTTAGAATTAGTGAAACACTGGTTACTTTAACCCAGATGGTTTCTTTCCCACCCATAAGGATTGGTTACTTTAGCACAGATGTGTCTTTTTCTTCCATAAGGCATATTAGAAGGAAAACAAAGATTCACATTTAAGCAATAAATAATAACAACTACCACCCCTATTGGCTTAGATATGTCCAAATCCAAAACCACAGCTTAAAGTTACTTTAAAGTGTGGTGGACCACAGCTTACAGTTCTTTCATTTTTGCTTTCTTTTTAAAAGATTTGACTTTGTTGACATTTTTTGCACAGTTTCAATTGATCTTTATTGAAAAAGAATAAGGATGGAGCAGACTGACAATTTTATTTGACAGATGATTAATAACTTTGCTTAGATCTGGCCTGAAGTATAACCACAAAGTGTTTGATAAGGGATGGATAAAATATGGTTTGCAGGCAGCAGAGAGTTTAAGGGACATAAAATGGCTGAATGGCAATCTTAAAAATGCAAGGTAGAGAGCCATGAGGTCATGTTAGCACTGTTCTAGTGCCCTTTCATCCCAAGGTTACTCCAGCTTTTCTTCTGATTGCTCCTGGCTCTCGGTGGAGGAGTTTCCCTTGGTACACGTGTGGAAGAGTCTGTTTATGAAGAGATATCTCCCTTTGTGCACAGGACAGTGGCTCAGCCTCATCTCCCAAAGTCTCCAGATTAGGCTCAAGGCACCAAGGCTGGGTCTGAGATCAGCACAGGCTTTGTGGAGCCTGCTTAGGGCTCTTTGGGCCAGCCTGCTTTTCTTTGCCATAAGGAACTCTTCTCCCCTTCCCTGTCAAGCAGCATACTAAAGCGGATTCCTTGAAACTCCCCTAAAGTTTCAGCTCTTCGCTTTTCTCCAAAAGGAGGGTGATCTGGCCCAAAGTAAGCTGGAGTGCAATTGAAAACAAAATTCTTTTATAATAACAATTTTTCTCAGTCTTTTTAGCCCAGTCCAGATTTTGTTACTGCAGGGAAAAGTTGGTTGTAAGGATTTATATTATGTTTATTTAATTAGTAATTTCTGTAAAAGAAAAATTAATTCTATTACTTGTGGTGATGTGTCACGCCAGGAATAACATTTTGCATCTATGGCTTAACACAATACGCCATTTTTAAAGGACCTCTTCCTAAAATTTAATTTTAGATTTGGGAGTACGGAGCATTTAACTTACCTTGAGGAGGATATTTTGAATAAAAATAACAAGAAACTGCTTTACTAGAATATCAGCCATGCTTGACTGATATTAACCATATGAAAAAATGTATGGGACATATAAAATTCACATAAGAACTACAGTTAAGCCTACTCATATTTTTCTTTTAAAATGGATGTCCAAACTTAAAAAGCCTGTATGTTATTCTTCTTAAGATTCAAATATATTTTTGGAGACTGAGTTCCTACTGTTTGCAATAATGAACACCTCATGGATGGCAGGGGAAAAAAAATCAACTTTCCTTAATGCTACTGTTGGCCAAAGGGTGGGTGAAAAAAAGTTTATAACAAGATATCCCCTGTAGTAGAACTACACTTCTTTTCCCCATCTCTGGATAGAGAATGGAGAGTTTCAGGGAAGCCTCCTCACCTCCAACCCCCATTTTCTTGCCTTGTATCCTGGAGGTTTGCCCCAGAGCAAACCCCGTGGGACCCAGTGAGGTGTTAAGGCTGAGGAAGCTGCTTTCTCCCTGAGTGCCAGGGGGCAAGGACTGACCAGAGTCAATGACAAGGCTCCTTCCTGCCTTCACTGGGTGTTGGATGCTGCCCAAGCAGTCAGTCCAGGACATTCTGCCTGCTGGAGCCTGTGGAAACTGGGGACAGCACGTGGAACTGGTCTGATACTGGTCTGACAGCCCCTCACAGCACAGTGTACTGGCACCCCAGGATATACTCTGTCTTGTTAGCTGTCCTGTATTGTCTTCTGTAAACACAGTGAGTAATGCAAAAAACATTTACTAAGGAGGCTTAAAATGTTCCTTCAAATGATAGTCTTGCATATTTACATGCTTGTGGTTTGCTGCCATTATATGCACCAATTTTTGGCCTATCCCCTTCATTCATGCTCTCTGGGAAATATGCTCCTTTGAGAGAGTTGCGGATAATTTTTTTCTCCCCATTTTAGCAGGATGCTTCGCTAGCTGTGTGCCAGAGCAGTCAGAGGGTTTTTTGGAGCTGGGGCCCCTAACACTGGCACATGCACCTCGTGTGCGTCTGAGGGTGACCATGACGCCTAAAGACAGCCTGTTTCAGGCCTCAGTGAGCGGCACCATACCCCCCGAAAGTCAGAGGTTACATTTCAAGGACCAGCTCCACTCCTTGGGTTGCCGACCCCTGGTGATAAGAAGTCTGCTTGGAGCAAGGTCACAGCAGCACAAACCACCTGCCCATCACCCGGTGCCAGGGGCTAGGAGCCAGGTGAGCCTGTGCCAAAAGTGCGGGAGCCAGGAGGGGAGCGGGAGGGGAGAGGCCTGGCCAGAGGCTGCTGCAGCCCTGCCCCTGGCCGGCCTCCACTGGCAGCGGTCCTGGGGAGCCAGGATGGGTTTTGCAGAGCTGCCTTTCCCCTTCATTGGACTCCCTGCAAGAGGCTGAGGACACAAGGACTGCAGCTGCCTGCATGGGTGAACTTGCTCTCTCCAGAGGTCTGGCTGCAGCGAGGTATCTAACATGTCATAAGCATAGGCTTAAGGTCTTAAGGATTAAAGCAGAAGTTAGATAATCTGATTCTCCAAACAGCAGCAGAGGATGGAGCTAACAGCTGTCTGAAGCTGCTGTGGCATGGCACAACTGGCTGGGAGGTGTTAAAGAAGGAGCTGGAGGGGCTGACTTGCAGCATGCTGAGAGGTGACCATCAACAAACCAAAGGGTCCCACATCCTCCTCCTCCTCCCTCAGTATTGTGAAGACCAAGCTGTGACCTAACACAGGAGCTGTTTCTTCAAAGTTCACAACTGCTGCTTCTCTTTGTTTTGCTTCTGCTCTGTTCTTGGTCCTCAAGAAAAGACAAGGACTTTACACTCTATGACAAATATTACAGATAGAGTGTAAATATTGCAAGAATCAGCTTTAACTGTAACAAATATAGTTAGGGGTCAAACATTTAGCTTACCTCCATACCTCATTTTTATTGCTATATAGTTGCCAAATCTAAATTTTTTGATCTGAAATGGTAGTGGACGTTCAGAATGACACAACTAGGCAAATATCATATAAAGGCAAGTTCTAGATGAAATTTCCAGAGGAGTCATTCTTCAGAAATCCTAGCTGTAAAATACTGCCTCTCAGTCCATGAGACAACTGCAAGTAGCATTCATGACTTTGATTTGAGAATAAGTTTCCTCAAGGAACTTTAGCTTTTATTTAAAATCTGGAAATCTGTGTATCTGTAAGAAGCTATATGTTATATTTTACTCTTTGAAGCAGAAGGCTTTTAAGGGACTTAATTAATTCTGGTTTTAACATGGATGATGATATCCGTACGTTAGTTTCATGTACTCCAGGTGATGTACTGACTTCGTTTAGGAGCCTCTCAGTTTATGTGAGCCAAGACAGTCCTGTAGATGTGCTGATATAACTCTGCTGAGATACCACATGCAGACTGCTTTTTTTATGACTTTGAATATTTATTTGAAGTTTTCATTTCAAGAGATTTAGGTGGAGTCACTCTGCCTGATGAACAGAGTTGTGGATTTTTTTTATCGTGATGTAAAAGAGTTTGCTTCCCCCATCTGGTCATGTATCCATTGTGTCGATTTCTGCAGCTCTGTTGCTCCAAAAAAAGCACATAGACTCATGTGGTTGAAGTAATCTGACTCCCAGCCATCTACTGACATAGCTCTAGCCACCCAAATACAAACCTACCTCAGACTCTTTCATATTCAATCCCCAAAACCAGATTTTGCTGCCTGTTCTTTCCTGAAGCTGTTCCCAGTTTAGACCTGTAATTCTCTTTCCCACATTGTTCCCCCCGGTTCTGTTATCCATAGTCTTTTCCGTGACCCCATGGTTCTCTTGCCTGCCGCATCTGGAAGCATCTCCCACAGCTCTCCCTAAGTCCAGGGAAAGCCGCGAGGCACATCTGGGCATCAGTCCCGCCTTCAACACCTTCTTACATTTGAAGCCTCTGTACCTAAATGACCTGTAAACAAAGACTTTCAGAAGAACTATAAAAAACTGCAAGAGGAAAGCAACAAAATAAATACATTTAGAGTTAATATCTCCAAGAGAAACATCTGTTTGTTCGTTTGAGTAACCAAAGGCAAATACACGTGTTCAGAACATGCTACAGACTAATGCCTACAGCTGACAAAATGAACTTTCTGTTCAGTGTCATGAATAATGGATTAAACCCAATTTTTTGGTAGTGCTAATATAGCACTTTTAGTTTTATTAAATAAGTAATCGCGCTTTAATTTTTTTTTTATTTTTTAGGTACATATTATAGCGTTTAGACTGCCCGTATCTTCAAATTTTAGAAGCTTCAGTAGACAACTGTTATCTTGAGAAGACTTTTCTCATAGGGAGTTTACTTGTAGGACTTCACTTAATTAGAGCAGCCTTCTAATTAGTAACAAAATTAATATTTAAAAAAGAATCAGAAAAGATATACACACTGGAGTGTGCAAGAGCATTAAATACAAGCAGCAGAAGACAGCACTTGATCAAAACATTGCTGGAGAGCAACTTGGGTTATGCCAGGTGCTGCAGGCTTGGGAACATGGCCAGGCTGCACCCTGTTCCCCACAGAGGAGAGATCTTAAACACCACCCTTGTGCTCAGGAGAAGAGAAAATGAAGGGCCAGCAGGGAGCTGTTCGCTCTCCAGTGCAGTGCTCAGTCTGGGCTCCCAGATGAGCCATGGAAAGTGACTGAAGCTCCCAAGTCCTCCCAGAAAGCCTTACACTGCATGTGAGGATGATTCCTTCTCACCTTACTGGATGCATATGAGAAACCTGGCCCCAGGGCTCAAACCGAATCACTGGGGACTGGGAGACTGTGGGAGTGTTTAGAATACTTAAATATTCTGTTCCTGCAATCAGCTTTTGCTTCTCGGACTGTGCTGTGGCCGCACATATGCAAGCATCTCACCCAGAAGAGTTATGCTTGTGTACTTTGTGGCTGTAAACATCTTTGCACAGTGAAACACTTGTGCTCCTCATATACTGCCCTTCTGTATGCTTCAGGAATTTTTCACTCATCTAGACAGAAATGCAGTTCTGAACTTTCCCAGGGTGGCAGTAACCTCCAGTCTTCACTTTTTATAATATGTTCCATATGTTTCTTGATCACACACATGAAAAATCACAGACTACGTGTCAGAGTATATATATATGGATTCAGCATCCATCCCCTTCTACATGGTAGCTCTCCTTGGAGGGGGGAGATAAGTTCAGTACATTAGCCACTCAGGGAATGCATACACCCATTTAATGGGTGTCACAGAAAAACACAGTGTAGGTGAAATCATCCCACGCTTCCCATTATTAAACACAATGTGAATGGGGAAGGAACTTCCTCCACAGGTTCTGTTTTCTGAGATTAGGGTGAAGCTCTAAACAAGATCTCACACAGGCAATGCTCCAACATGCAGATGAAGTCAGATCTGACATTCCTAATGCAGCAGTTAATGATTTGTTGATTAAATACCACATTAGAATTTATTCATACAATAGAAAACATATTTTAAATTTTTTTTTCACAGATTTAAATTTCTAACCTCTCCTTCTGGCAACAAGTCTAGTTTAGATCCATTGAAGTTATCTTTCTATGATGATACCAATAGAGGCAAGGAATATTGATTTCGGTGGGATGTTGAGATACAGCCATCTGTTTGCCAAGCATGATTGCTTTCAGTTAATTTCCAATAAAGCCCAGAAAAGCCACCAAAAATATTCACTTTTGGATTTTACAGACAGCTGAGATGAGACATTTAAAAAAACCCCACAGTTTCAAGTTGTCCTCTGCTTGCTTTCTGAACAGTTGGCCCTGTGACATTTGGCCAACCAAAAAAATGAGCATAATTTTGATTGGCCTCCTTGCACCATCTACAGGATTTGGTAGGACATTTTGGAGGTCATGATTTTAAAAACAGAAGTCCCTACCTCAGAAGTAGTGCCAACAGAGACAGCAAGCAGAGAAGAAAGGTCCCTGTCCTAGTTGGGAAGTTGAGTGCAGCAAAAAGGAAATTTGTGTATATGAAACAGTAACAAGTCACAAGTGCCCATCTCCCGTAGTCTGTAGCAAGAGGGATGAGCAGGACTCTACATCTGGGAAATTGGGGAGTTACTAGGGAAAGACGTCAAAGATAGCAGAAATTACTCCTATATACCTTAGAAAATGAACTGCATGGTGGCCAGGCAGCTTCTGCAACTTAAATCACTGTGAGTAATTTGGGACAGTGATTTGAAAATAAAAATTTGATCCATCACAGAGACATTTAAGAAAAAATCCTTTGCATTTTCATTTTAGAAATGCTCCATATTTCATTTCATATTTTTAAAACGTTATTTAAATTTCTTTTTCCCCAGGAAGTGTTGTCAACTTGTATTTTATGCATTCTCTTACACTGAGGGAGGTGCACCTTTTCAGTGTATAGCAAAGCAAAACATACTATGGAAGATGTAGGGTAATTTAAAACTCTACAGCATATGCTGCTTCACCAGGGAAAGGAAGCTTGTCACTCTACTCAATAAAAGATATAGAAATACCATGGGATTTTTCCCCCCTCCAATTGGGCCCCAAATGTTCTCATGCTATACTTGTAATGTGCATTACTAGCTGATTAGAAGTGACATCAATTAGTCACATGTCTGTGTTTCTGATGGAAATAAAAATGAGCTTCTGTACACAAAATCTCAAATTCATCTCTACATTGCCTAGGGATTTTTCCTTCTGCAATATCAGTTATCGGTTTAATATAATATTGTTGACTTAACAATGATATATTTCAGGCTGAAGGCAGAAATGCATTTTGCATTAATAAATTGTTTTGAGATGGGTTTAAAGAATATTTCATTATATAAGAGAGGCAGCTATAAAACCTATTTGGTGGTCTTTCAATCACTGCTACCTGTGGCCTATTTATGTGGATGGCATTCATCAGTATGGCAGGAAATATTAAACAAGTGCTAGACAGTTATTAGCTCTCCTCAAGCAGAAGTCCTCATATCCTCTATTCATATACCATGGGAAAAATTCACTTGGTATTTTCTTTCTTGCAACTGTTCTGCTGTTCATAATTTGATGGAAAATTGATTAATCACACATTTAACTCAATGCAAGATCTTCTGCACTGTAATAAATTATGGCCATTAATCAATAAGTACAAAGTAATTCCAGGAGTCTGGAGACATGCTGGTTTCTAATAGAAAAACTTGTGCTTAGGCCTTCTTGCCAGTGACCACTTCATCTGAGGTATTTTGCACCTGCCTCAATCCAATTAGATGACATAATTAATGAATCTCGGTGCAGTTGATAATTTGTTATACAAAAGAAAGAATGTTTTGGCACATCTATTAAGTCCCGATGTACAAATCTTTGCAAAGGGGGGAATACTAGGAACCCAAGAGGGGAACCTACAACCTCTGCTATGGCAGAAGAAATGTCTGTTTATTCCAGGGCACCGAGTTCTACTGAACTTTAAAATCTGCACGTTTCCTTCTCCCATGCTTAAAGGGAAACTGTGCAGAAGTCTTCCATACCATCTTGCTTCTTTCGTGACAAATTAAATGGTGTGATTAGAGCAAGCATTAAGGAAGTTTTGTTTCCCAGGCAATCTAATCAATGTGTCCCTGGCTGCGTATCGGTTACAGTTTTACATATCGCAATCCATTTGCACCTGTTATGTACAGTTAACATATAGACACTCAATAGATTTTGGTGAGAGAAAGAGTGTGAAGATAAAAAGAACCAGTCTGCTGCTAATTCTGTCACTAGGAGACGCCATGAGCAGATTTTATTTAGAGACTTTGAAAAACAATTAGCTGAGGATTATAGGACTAAAAGGCCTTTACTAGCTGTACCTGGAAAATACTTTGCCCATTTAATGCCTTCTAAGCTGTCATTGTGCTTGAACTTCAGTCCCAGTGATTAATGAAAAGCTGCAGGGCACAGCTAGAAGCTAAAGTCTCAATTATGGAAAAGCAGTAACTAGTTTAATGTGCTGATGCTTTTATGCTTAAACTGACAGCTGTGAAAAATGGCAATATTTCCAATCATGCTTTAATAATTTATCATTAATTTATTGGCATGTCCAACACACTTTAGTCCTACTGTTCTTTTTCTCCTTTCAGGCTCATGGCATTTCAATACTGAAGAGCAAAATCTGTTGCAAATCTCTAAGGACGAACCTCCTTATGGTGCCCGAGTGATTACTGTTTGCAGGCAGTCAGTATTATCAAGTAGTCCAGAGTTTATCGGCGCAGATACAGCATGAACATTTTTGTGGGCTATGCTATATGAACGGGTTTCATTAGCTGCTGCTAAATTGCTCTAACTCCATCCACTTCAGTGGAGTTAGAGCAACTGAAGAACATAGATGGCTTTGTGGGACTGGGGGCAGTCAGCCTCACGCAGGCAGTTTTCGTTCGTCAGCCCAGCAAGCTCCCTGGATGGAGAACAGGAGCTGTCTAACTGCTCTAAATCAAAAATTAAATTTGGAAAGTGTCACTTTTGAAGAGCACAGGCAGAGTCTCACCTGCTATGATATCTGTGGAAACATTATTATGTTTAATACTGAACAATTGAATCAGTGCAGCTAAGTCAATTTAAACCAGCTGAAGATCTACAGTCCATTTATTTTTGAAATATTTTGAATTTTTTCTTTGCTGTTTTGGTTCTTCCTGCTTATTCAGTTTCTCCTGACCAGGTGTATGAACAAAGGGAGAGGAACAAAGTCAAATAATCAAACCTTTCTTCAGTACAATTTCCATGCTGAATTTAGTTTGTTATGGTTCATAGCTGTTCCCAGGTCTGCTGTGGACTGGACAAACACTCATGAAAATCAACAAATATTATTTTCAGAGTTCATTACCGGGTTTTTTTGACCGCAGAAATTGACCCTATTTTTTTTTTCATCTATTACTCCTGTCATTTATAAAATCTTAGTCATCCAAGCAGAAGTGCCTTTGAATACTTTCTTTTTTACGCAAAACCTCAGTCTTATTTATGCTTTTGCATACATTTCTCTTTATGTAATGGTTGACACAGTCTGAGTGAAACTCACTGCAATTTTTTGGGGGGACTTGATAACTCCTGAGATTTTTTGCAAAGATCATGTAAATGGCAGTTGAGCTCTTCCTGACAGCCTGGCTGTGCTGATGGTTGTCAGTTCCTGGACTGAAAAGCAGGCTGACCAAACAGTGGGGAAAGTTATTCTGAACTGTTTGATGTAAACTACTACAAAATTACTATTTGGCTGTCATTCACGAACTGTCTGAATAGGAGAGACGTGTCTATGAGAGAATATTAACCCCAATTGATGTAATGGTCTAACAAGTATAACATATTATATTGCTGAACTGTTCACAAAAAGCTGCAGTGTGTCCAATTTGAATCGACGTGATGGAAAAGATCTGTCAAGTGGGTTGTTCCATAGGTTGAGAATTTGCTGTTTCCTATGGAAAAAAAAAAAAAAAGAAAGATTTTTTACCTTTGTTTGTATTTGCTTTTGAGATTTTTTTTTGACATTTTGATCATTCTTTTCGATGCAGACAGAGTTTATACTAATTAGTTAACAGTTCAATTATTATCAAAGGGAGTTTTGAATGAAAAGGATCCAAGTTCTCAGCCCTGCTCTAACTACATGTTTGAGCACCGAGTGTAGCCCTTCATTAGGAACCCTGGAAATGGGCAAAGGAACGTGAGTCATTAGTAATACTTATGTCTACTACGGTTCCTTAAAGGAATTGAGTACCTCTTTTGGGAATTTCTGCCTGGAAAAGGCAGCTTATTCTAATCCGTAATATCTGTCATGCTGTAGACCTAATACCGTCTTTTAGCAACATGTGAAAGAGTGGAGAAATACAACAAAACACATACAGGTGGCTGGGATGCCAAAGGTATGTCTGGGTTTGTGAGGTTCACGTCTGGCTGTTGCTGGATGAAAACTCAGTCACCAGCAATCCCTCTATTACCACTCTGCTACCCCCTATTTTTTAGGCTCCTACTTTGAGGCTTGATTACAGCAATTTGGAGGATGTATGCAAACCAATTCCAGCTACTAATTGAAGGAACTCTACTAATTAGAAAAGGCTATGGAACAAATAACAATTGGCAAGTATGGGGTCTTTTTCTGTATGGAACACCCTTCATAAAGTGACTTTTGTCTTGAACAAATTTATCTTTAGCTTTTCTGGATAGGAGACAAATTTTGAAAATCATTATGTGTGTTGATACTACTGCACACCTAAGAATATTTGGTATTTTCCTTAAAGCCCCAACTGCTGAAGCTATGTGATTGTTTAAGAGTCTCAGTTTCTATTAAGAAAACTAAAAATTAAGTTTCAGTGCTTCTTGATTGAGGAGAAGTCTTGAAAATGTGTATCCCAAAGGCCTAACTTGAAAAGGCAAATAAAAAAAAGAAGATTTTTTTTTAAATTTAAATAACATCTTTCTCAAAAGTCTCAATGTCTATTGGGAATGACAGCAGTTTTTGACTTTCTGAAGTTAGCACGCCTATGACTGTAAATGCTACCATATATTAGGTTTCTTTTTAGTGTGACGAAATGGAAAGTTTGCAAGATCCAACTCCTATATCTAGTACCTCTATTGCAATTTTTAGTTGAGATATGTTCCTTAAAGATTGGTTTATATCTTTGCTGAGATAACCATTTAAAACATGCAGAAATCAGTTTTGCAAGATATTTCTTTACGGTACCTTGTCAGAAACAGTCAATGCTTTCTTAAACTGATTTTTAAATAGGGAGATGTGTCATTGGGTAGACGTTGATTATCTAGTTATCGGCTGAACAGCCCAGACCTTCTTTCTCTCTGAAAGCAAGGTTGGTAGCTTGCTGCTGGAGGACCACATCTCAGGATCCTATCTGTGAGATGGAAGGCTCCAATGGAATTTTATCCCATGCTTCTCCCAGATGAGGCTGTGGAATTTCTGTTAGAGCAACTTCTCTTTGTGCTAATGTGGGCAGGTTTACAAGAATGCATGCATGCATTTTTACAGGAACACATCTAACTTATATATGATATTCCATGTATCTGCATTAGTCTTCAAGTAATAAAATAAAAAAGCATTAATTTCATGTTTGTCATCTTAAATGCACTTTCTTAATAAGCTTAAACCTCTTACACTTACACCTGTGCTTTATCTCTTCATAAGCGGCCCCATGCTTCCTAAAAATAGTTCCTTTCCACTATGAGAGAGTATCTCCTCCTCTGCTGCTGAATTGGATAAGAATATTGTCCATTCTGCAATAGAGGGATTTGCCTCACTTTCCCACTGCCTTAGTGAGGTATTTTTAGCAGCTATTAATGTTAGCTTAATCCAAACATTATTTACAGTAGAAGCACAAGGTATTTTAATAGTGTCATTTAATACATATAAGTCTAGAAAATGCTGAAAATTCAGTCCTATTGACACTTTGATAAGGTCAAGTATTTTCTATTGAAATTCTGTGGCTCTGGAATTCAGTACCAGATGATGAGTGTCTCAGGTGCAGAGCAGGTATTTAATTGGTGTGATCCTTCACAAAGTACATGTGACAAAAATAAGAAAAAATTAAGGCACAGTCAAGGCTTCTCAGCACCTTCACTGGCATAGACTGCTTTAGGACCTGTTTTGTCTATCATAGCCAACACTGAGTGTTTCTCTGGGCATTGCTGCCTGAGTGCAATATTCCCATGACAAAGCTTTCATGCTACTGAAAGTGTTGTCTAGATGGACTTTATAGATTGCCCTACGCTATATTATAATGTCATGACAAAGTACCAGTTTGCCACTAACTTCTGAATGTGCCTAAGTACCTTAAAACACAGATAATACACTCAGTGTCTTGCACCAAATGCTGCCAGATTTCCTAACGACCTACTTTCACTGAAGGTCAAAACCAGTCAGACTCTTTCTCAGACTGCTACATCACAGTGGGGTTAGACAGACACCTGTAATTGTGCTAGGAGATCATGCTTTGCACTAAAATACCAGTGAAAATATAACAGAGTGGAGTTATTCCAATTGATTTCAACAGGTCAAGCTCAACTGCTCTACATGAGATGCGAGACAGGTTTAACAAGCAACAGAAAACAAAGGGCTCTGTGTCACCCTGAGAGTGAGAAAAGGGTGCTGCAGGTGACAGTCAACATGTTGAAAAACTCCAGCCCACAAATGCATGTTACAGTCTAGCCTTGTGTCACACAGAGCTTGGTTTGGATCATCACTCACACAGTGGCAAGCCAAAATACTACTTGTAAGGAAAACCAGGTCTTCCAATTTTCTCCATTTCCAATTTCCTTATTCATTACACTGTTTGCCCAAACTCTCTCTAGAGCTCAGGTGGAAGTTGGACTTCCCTGTCCAGCTAGAAAACAACACCTAATGATTCCTAACTCCAGGAGACATTGTCTGGTTTGGACTGGGGAAGAATAACTGGGGACTCTTCTTCTGACTGCCAGTCCTGGACTTCCCCGCCTCTTCTTTGTAGCCCAAGAGCTTGTCCCTCCTGTACTGATTGCACCACCTGTACATTACCTTGGTGTAACCGTAACACACCCTCACTCTTCCCAGTGGGGGATGGTGGAGACTGCTTTCTCCTGAGCCCTGGCACACGTATCTTACACAAGTACTGTTTTGCGGTAGGAAGTGAAGGAGCAGCCAATTATTCTTCACCTTTTCTTGCCCCCTTGCCCTTCCCTTAAAAGTGAATCTAGCCTGGAATAGTTCACTAAAAGTCACATTTCATATAACAGTTTTTCAGAGAACCTTTTCTTTTTCTTTTGTGCAAGCTGAAGTCATGTTTGGCCACGCTGTGACACTGAAGCCCATCCTGGATGAATAGAACTGATTGTGTTCCTGGCCCAACTTGAGGTGTTACATGCTGGCTCTACAAGCAAGGGTCTTGCATGGCTTACATGACCGGGAAACATTTACTACATGATAGAAAAAAGAATTCTTTTTTGTTTTAAAATTAAAAGATGGCATCAAATCTGCACAATAAATCAGGGGGCTCCCTGGTAGACCCTGCAGTGGGGGGATGCACCATTAATTGAAATATCAGTGGTGGGAAGTGAGAAATTGTCTTCAATGCAGCCTACCTAAATACTCAGAAGTCTGGAGATAATATGTGCTCTGATTGATGTATTGAAGGCACACTCACAGTACCAGGGTAGTGCAATGGGAAAGTTCACTTTCAGATGTCTAGGGCAGGAGCAGATCGTTTGATAGACCTGCTTTAGGTGTATAACAACTTGGAAAGTTATCTCTAAGTTTTGATAATCACTTTGCCTTCTGAGACTGCCAATCTATTTCTTAACCGTTCTTTTTAGTGTGAAAAAGTCTCCCATTTCTATTCTCTGCCCTACATACTTGGGTCAGGAAGCGAACATCCTATTTTTATAGCTTTGAAGCAAAATGGATATATAAGCAGCTGATTTCTTCACAGAATCCTTCTCAGACATTCCTTTATTATTTTTTTTTACAAGAGGAGTCCTCACTATTTCACCAATCTTTACCTTAAAAGAAATAGGGCAACACAACTAAAGAAGATTCACAATTTTACCTGCTGAAGGGCACAGTAGTCAATGGTATTCAGCCCTGCAAGGACCTGCTAATGTTATTTAAACTGTGGCCCAATTAGAAAAAATGGTTCTTTAAAATTTTTTTTTTTTGACTAGCGGACAACAGAAAAAAAAGATATTTTAAAGAAATGTTCTGAATTTTCCACTAACTGAATGCAGCACTTTTTATTTGAAAGCCACATTTTTGTTTGACAGATGAATAAGGTTTTGTTTGTTTTGAACCGTCCTGCTTCAAGAACTCATGAAAAGCACATTTGAATCTGTGTTACTACAATTTCAGGCTCGGTTTTGACTTGGGAAGAGCTCTGGAGAAACAAGATTATGTGGACTAACTCCTGTCTGGGACAAAGGCAGCTGACTTTAGATGCACATTTTGTTCTTACAGGACCTTATTAGCAGGGATTCAGTTTCTTTGGTAAAATGAGTTATTTATTCAGCTTCAAGGTACCTTTTTATAAATATCAAAACAGATGATTTCTTGCAAGCAATTATTCTGGGGAAATAATAGCAATGAATCATTTTGGGAAGGAAATTAGGGGAGACACTTAAATGTACACAAACACAGCATATGACAGTAGCATTGCAATGCTGTGTAAAACAAGTCATTCAGATTTATATATTGAAGTCTCTGTTAGTAGTTAATCTGCTGCTGGCCACCTGCAGAGGAGGAATGGAAAAGGTTCCTTTTGATCTCTTTTGTGAAATGACCTTTAAGGGTGAAAAAATATAAAAGAAAATAAATGTGAATGAGCCTTAAAAGCTTTGGTACAAATATTCTGTTGGGAACTGTTTGGTCCTTTAAAAAGATGTCCATATAGGATATAAAATGTATGAAAGAGAGTAACATCTGTGCTTTAGGTCAGGAAGGCTCATCACCCATTAATGTAACTCAGCTAACTTCTTACAGGTCACTGAGACACAGTGTTAGTCTGGTGGGTTACTTTGTGAGTGTGCTGTGTCTCAGCTGAGAAGAGCAGCTTTGAATATGGAAATGAAGGAGGTAAGGACAGCAATTTAAACTCTGCTTTGCAATACATATCTTCTTGACAAGGGTTACATTGAGGTGTGGTGTTTTGCTGACCCCTATGTAGTTTATGCATCCCTGTGCCTAAACTCCTGGTCTTTGTCTAGTACCTGACTGATGGTTTGAATTCAGTTTCACTGGTAGGAATACAGATTTAACCATGATTTATACCCATTTCAGTGGGAGGGCCCAAAGCAAAGCTCCTTCCATCTTGCCTAAATCAGCAAACACTAAAGATTCTCCTATGCATGGAGATAAAACTGAGCACTTGCACCTTACATTATCTTTGTGTGTAAATGAGGCTAAATGTCTGAAAATCGTGCTCATGACCTCTGAGTGGGCAGAGATAATTCTGCCTATTATACCTCTCCACTTTCTTATGATCCTGGATTTCTCAACCTGTCTGTAAAAGCCCAGGTTCTCCTCTGACCCTTGCACATACCCAGACACCGGGAAGACATATGTCTTAACAGATAATGGCTCCATTGTGTGAATACTGTCAGTATCATATCAATTTGACATAAATACAGCAAATTAGCCGTATGTTACTTACATCAGAACTGCTTCAGCTCTTTGTGTGGAATGGGAAAGGTGTAAGTGAAAGCTCTCTGAAGCAGCATGAGCCTTTTCCTTTTTTTAATAATGCTTCTGTGAAAACTGCACCAAGTTTTAGATTCGGTACTAATTCAAGGCTATTTTTTCCCCCAAACAAGAAAGAACTAAGGTTCATAATTCACCTAAGCACTGGGAAATTGGTACTTTGGTAAAATTTTCCTTAAGGAATGTTAATGCCAGTCTTGACCATACACATGTGAAAATGGCACATTTCTTGTTCATATGACTGTGGGCTTCTGTCCCTGCCACTATCATAAAATAGCTGCTTTCACGACTAATAGATTAGTTAAGAGAGCTCTTTGCAAATACCTTTAGTTTTAGAGACTCAAATTCATCAAATTCCTTTCTACTGTGTCTTCACAGATTTCAAAAAATAGATCTATTAGTCTTCTGAAAAAGAAAATGTTAATTGTGACTGTTTTTCTCTTCTAGGCATTTTCAAGGTGGTACAGCCATTAATAAGGCATAATACATCTTTTGTCACTCAAGAAATATTGCAAAATGATATTCTGAGAAGTGATAGAAAAAAATCAAATGAAACATTTTTTTTTGACCGGACACGTTTCCGAGTTCTAGATACATGACAGTGTTTTATTCATATAAAAACATACGAATATTACAAAGATATAAAATAACTTCTGGAACTAAATATGCATTTGAATTTGTAAATTTTTACTGAAGTGTGACGTAACAAGTGTTACAAAAAATGTTCGTACATTTTTCCAAACTTACATCCCTCCCTTAAAGCGTAATTCGTGGAAACAAGGAAAGTGCCCATATCTGGTTGTGTGTAATCAAAAGTGACACGTTACTGGAAATTAAATGTAGGCAATATTTTGTCAGAAAATATCAAATAATGAAAACATGTGCCCTGCTTTTTTGCAAACAATTCAATGTTCATTTCATCAGCTTGTGTTAGTTCTCTCCCTGCCCCCCTGTCATGGGAACATCTTTAAACAATGGTTTTCAACAAGTCACTTTTTTCAATTTTTTAGCTGTAAGGTATCAAATTGCACCAGTCTGATTGCATGCGTGTTTTTCTATAACAAGTCAACACTAAATGCATGAACAAATTACTAGGGTGCATTTTAAAATCTAAAGGACAGAAATAAAACTTTGCACTAAAAAATTCTCCAGTAGTGTTCAGTAAACTTATTGTCCTCTAAAATTGCAAATACACTTCTGTTTTCAGAGCAAGCAGCTCTGTTATGATGATGTAATTTGTGTGAATTTTGCCAGAGGAGAACTTTGAACAAATATGTTGTGGATTAATCCAGTGACTTTTTCAATATGTAAGATTATCCATGGAAGTGTTTTTGGAAAAGGGCAGGACTTCGCAGAGATATTCTCCCTTTCCAAAATACTAGACATTTTATATAAACATTACACTGACTTCTTACTCTTGTCCTGTTATACCGTAACTCTTCAGTCAGCTCTGACTCAAAGCAGTAATTACACTGACTTTGGTGGGATGTTTATGTTAATGAATTAAAAGCATATTTGGTGCATATTAGAGCTCTTCATTTCTGTGATGTCTTGACTTCAAATTTACAGGAACAGTGTGACACTATGAAGAAATACAAATCTGGTTAGCCAAAAGCATCTATCTTCTCACCTCAGAAATTACAGCAATCAAAATTTGTGTATTTGTGTAAGACCAACAATACCTGTATCTTTTTCCTAGTAACGGGAGCACAAAACTCCTGTATATCCCTTGGTTTTCCACCAGCTTCTCCACAGAACTCAGCAAGAGCCTTCATATCTTATTTGTAAATGCATGCACTGCTACAGCACCAATCTGCTCAGAAAAAGACAGGGTTACAGATTTCCATCCCACTTTTTCAACACTTACACTGACTCATTAGATAATGGATATGCCCAGCAAGTAATGGGATGGCTCCTTGCTTGAGTTCCCTGATGCTGAGGGGCATTATGAGTGGTGAAGCCTCAGTGAAAGAAATGTTTCTTGGTCTTGTCTGAGAGAGCATCACCTTAGTCACATCTAAGTATAATTGCATATGGTTTAATTGTTAGGTGTCCTTTAATGACTGGCATGATGCCAGTATTAAAAACCTGTGCTTGCAGATTATTCTACCGTGTCAGATGTGCAGCATAACCTGTACTCTAGCTAACCCTCTATCTTGAAACGATTCTGATGGTATTTGAGATGATAATTGAAATGACACCAGTATCTCAGGAGCCTCTGTTAGACCACCAAAATAGACTGGGTAATGTTAAAAAGAAGAAAAAGAAGCATGGATAAACTGATTCTTGCACTTTGCAGAATGTAGTATTGAATTTAAACATGATCCTTAAGTACCATATGAATTGACTGGTTGCTCAACAATTGCACAGCTTCTGACCCCAGGGCTTCCTGAGCCATAACAAGAGATGGCCACACTTCAAATGATAATAAAAATGCTAACAATAATCAGGACAATAATAAATTACTGGTACTCGGTGCAGAGATTATTTATTGTAATTTTAAGACACGTCTTATTTTATAGCTGAGAAAAAGCAAAGGTTAATTTATAGCCCATTTGTATTTTCCCTTTTCAAGCCCATACTCAACCAATTGAACATTTCACTGTGGCTCAAGGGAAATTTTGCCACTGCTTTATTAGAAACAGAATTGGTGACCTAGAACCTGTTCCTCTCTGGCAAGACTCTGACTGCATCCATTTGAAATCAGAGGCATGGATACTGGTGTAAAACTGCAGCAACACCCTGGTGGAACAGGTCTTTAATCTGCCACATCCATGCAAATTGTGCAGACCTCAGAGAACCGAATATTCAGACTTTGTATTTATGCTCAGAGAGGGGAAAACACGCCCATAGCTCATTCGCATAATAAATGTGATGGGAAAATAATTCTGTGGGGACAAACATTGTTTGGTTTGTCATGAGACATACTTGACAGTTACTGCTTTGTCCCTTTTGTGCCATTGCAATGCAGTGGTATGATTGTGCCATAAATCTGAAAGACTGTTTTGCAAAGTTCGTATCTGTGCTTGCTACCTTTAATATTAATAGAAGAATATCTTTAAAGTGAGTAAATTGAGAAAGTGGCTGAAACTATAGTTTATAAAAGAAGATTAGTGGGTTTAATATGCACTGGAGAGTAAAAGAAAAATCTTATTACTGTATGGAGAAATTACCTCATAAAGAAGCTAATACAGCAGGCTAGGGAGTCATTTTTAACAAGGTTTTTATGATGCACAAGTGTAGGCAAGTTAATGAACTTATCTTTCTAGTTATTTTCAGATTGTAACAATGCATTTCTTTTCAGTTCCTGTGCTTTAAAAAGTAAAACACATTTAATCACTTACAATAAAACTAACTCATTAGTTTGATAAATCAAGTAAGATCCTATGCTGCTCCTGTTGTGGCAGTGCTGCTAAGAAACTAGATCAGGTGAAAACATTAAGTATGGAACAGAGCAAACGACCAGGTTTATTCATTATTGGAATTAAAAGGTGTCACACTGACAGGGAATGTTCATTTTTGGAAAGACCTGCTCTGGTCTCAGTAGCAGAACTTAGGAAGTAAAAACTAAAACAGGGACTCAGGCCAAGATTTTGCTTTAACAATTCCACTCTTTGCAAAATAGCCATGTGGTCTTTGACATTCATAAAACAGACATCTGAAGAATGTCACATCCAACAGCAAAAAAACCACAGGGGGGAGTTGGTAAATACAGAATGTCCATCTGTCAGCACCCCAGCATGGCATGCGTAGGTATTGTTTAGGAGGAGCATGTCCACATTTTTCTGCCCAAATGCAAAAGACAGACTGCTGAGTAAAACAGTTCAATCTTTATATTGATTAAAGAGATGTGCTTTCCTACCATACAACAATGACTGTACTTGAAATTAATTCAGCAGCACTCTGAAGGAAAGACTGGAGATTGTCAGGCACTCACTGCAGGTTTTAATACAGATGTCCTAGAGCAGAAATACTGTGGACATACCACAACGATTTGACACTACAACAGGGCATTTCATCAAGAGTTTATCAGAACCTCATCTAGACCACAATCATGTAAGCCACAGTCTTGTTGAATGTTAGTATTATTCACAGCTTCCTTCACGTCACGGGATGGGACAACCTTCCCAGAAGCGCACTGATGGGGAGAGAGGAGTGTGCTGGGAAGACGAGTTACTGCTGATCGACTCATTGACATAAACAGATGGGAAGGATGGATTTCTCCTCCGCTGATGAGAACATTCTCCCACATGGATGTGGAAGAACTGTCTGCAAAGAGCAGCAGCAGGAAGATTTCTGCTATTACAATAGCATCTGAGTGATGAGCAAGTTGCACAGTGCTCAAGGCATTCGAGTGTCCCCACACCCTTGTTAAAGGTCACAGTCAGCAATCTTAACTGCACTGAAACAATTAATCTGAAAAAGCTTATGGTTGGTGGAAAACTGGAGCTGTAATTACCACAGTGTATTCACCTTGGGGTGAAGAAGTATTAGTTTTCCCAAGTCACATTTTATGGTTTGTACACTGCTGATGAGCCAGTAAATACAGCTGAAATGATGAATTTGCTATCCAGGGTTCACTGGTGGGGTTTTTTCGTTCAAAGTAAATAACCTGAAATAGTTCTTCTGAGTTAAGGTGCATCTACGTACTGTAATAAGCACAGATCTGAATCTGGCTAGAGGTATATAGAGAGGTCTATTCATCCATCTGTCTGTAAAACCTTTGAAGGGCCTTTTGAAAGAATGTCTGACAGTTATTTTCCTGCTTCCCTGCATTATGGTAGAGTCTGCTTCTCTTTTTTGAGGAGCACAGGATAACACAATTTTTACTGAGTTCACCTTCAAATCATATTTCTCTACAGTTAATTTAGGTTTTGAGGGAAAATAAGTTCTCTCTTCCTCTACTTTTTCCT
The DNA here is from genome assembly GCA_013398115.1 of Falcunculus frontatus. Lineage (NCBI taxonomy): Eukaryota > Metazoa > Chordata > Aves > Passeriformes > Falcunculus > Falcunculus frontatus. The sequence continues at coordinate 854,861 of VZRV01000506.1, read as the reverse complement.
CAAGGAAATTTTCTGTGAGAAAACGTTGTGAACTGCTAAAATTTGGTGTCTAAAAATATTTGCAGGATGAGCAATACTATTTCCATCCTTCTGATTCCAAGACTCACTTTCCTCTGCCCCTATCCAGCCTTAAACATTTTGAATCTACATACTTAATCTTCAGAGCTGGTGATGGGTGTCTAATATAGATGACCCTGAGCTTAAATTAAAAGTCAGATTGCTCCTGAGTTCTGCCAAATTCAAGGCACCTCAGTCATTATGGTTGGTGTGACCTTGACTCTGGTGTTTGGAGCTGACCTTTCCCGGTGGTTGACACCATAATTGCTGGATGCATCTAAAGTGTATGCTTGTATCAAAAGAATGTGATTCAGTCTAATCACTTCTTGAGAAAAAAACTTAGCAGAACTAAAAACAGAAAAGCAGAATTAACTGGAAACTGAAATAACCAGCTGAAGGAGAAGAATAGAAGAGGATTAGTTTTTTGTTCACTGGGGTTTTGACTGCTACCTGATCATAACAACCGATGCTTCTCTCCCTCTAAGTGACCTTTTGAATTGCTCTTCCAATGAAAACTTTATACGAGGATGAGATCCCACCACTGCCTTTGTCTCTCTGTGATGCATTTGGGCCCTTTATTTCAGCTCGACAAAGACTTCAAAACAGTTTCTGCTGAGTTAAAAAAGGAAATAAATTGAAAGTGATATTTTTCCCCCAAATTAAAAAAAATAAAACCAGACAATGTGGATGCTGCGAGTCAGAGGCTGATGATTAACTAAAAACAGACTTAGAACTACACAGCCTTGACCTCAACCAGTTCCTACATGACTCCTTGTTCTTTGGGTTTGTTTCCAAAACTAAAGTATTGTAAAGTAAACTTTCTCATTTTTCAAGACCAAGTTACCTGTATAGATGTATTATTTATTATATTTATTGTTATATATATCTAATTTACTATCTAGAAATTAATTATTTTTACTGCAAAATGGAAGTATCTGCAGTGTGGAGATAGTGATGTTAATCATCTGCGGTTAGAGGAACACAGTCAGGTGATGAATGACGTGTTTGGAAAGCTGAAACTGTACTGGAAGATTTTATCTGTTTTCTATACCTGTCATTGGAAACCAATAAAATGGCAACACTGAAGTGACAGGATAGAAAAAGTATGCAAAAAGAGTGGGCCAGCTTTTGCTCTCAGCAATCTTACGTAAATATAATTATGGTGCAGACCAGGAAGTTCCTCTGGATTTATGTCACTCCTTCCTCTTTAAATCAGAACTACTTTTGGGGAAGTTGCAATAATTCTAGGAGAGCATTTTCCCACGAATGAATATTTTGAAAGACAAAACCCTTGCGGCGCCATTTTCCCCCATACTGACTATTAAAGCCTTCTTTAGACTGTACAAAATAATTAGTCAACACACAACTGTGAGAAAACCTTTAACAGCCCAGTACCAAGACCAGCCAACCCTTCCCACAAAGAAAAGCTGCATAATAAAATCAAGTAAAAATGGCAATTAAACTATGATAGGAACATACTTTTACTTTCAAGTTTAAAGGATTGAACTTGGAAAGAAATATTGAAAACCCACCTTTGCTTTTTTTGGTTTAGCTCAATATTTCTGCTCCAGAAAACAGTGGTGTGCAAACAACTTCCCAAGAAAATGAACATATCGTCCAGATAAACGAGCATAAAAGCTTTGTCTTGCTTTTTTGAACCTGCAACAAAAAAGGTCAATTTGAGAGGTGGGCAAAGCCTCTTCCAGTCATTATTTTGACCTGAACTTTGGCTGTCCATGTTCAGAAGCAGATACTGTTTTCTCAGGCACACATTTTCAAGTATCATGGGAAAAATCGTAAACATTGTCCACCAAAGTTTGCTCATGTTCTGAGAAGTGATTTCATCTGCTGGGTTTGCCTCATTTTTGCATATGTTTTGCATGAATAGCTCAGCTTCACTGGCTGAAACCTTCTCAGGAAATGAAATTCAAAGAGCTGTGTTAAAAGCTGTCATCAAAAATGTCAGGTCTCAGTTTGCAACAGGGGTGTATTTACTTGCCTGTGTTCCCAGTGCACATGCTGGGGCTGGGGGGAAGTGGTTTGTGCATGGTACGAGGGTTTGCCCGGCACAAGGAGAGGACGATGCCAGGCAGCTTCACTGACCACTCAGCTCTGAACGATGCTTTGCCTGAAACATTGATGACTGAAACATGGCAAAGCAAACTACAAAATGCTGTGATTTAATATATTGTGTGCCCCCTCTAAACTTGCAGTCACTCCCACCTCAGTGATCCAAGCTTTCTGGTGTTGGAGGGGGTGACTAACAAGACTCTTCCGGGGAACGGTTGGGGGCACCACTTGTACTTACCAATTAGCCATCTGTCACTCTGACTGATCACTTTGCAATAATGATATAGTAGTGATCAATTTGGTGATATTTCTGGTAGGGGAACTTGCTTGGGCTTTACCTTATAAGCCAAAGAGAAAACTAGCAGCACATCTTGGGAGAATGCCATGGAAATTGTGTTTTGTATTGCACAATGTCCTGCTGGAGTGCATTGTGTAGCAGGAAGAGCTGAGCTCACAGAGTCAGATGGCAAGCTCTAGATCTAATGTTATCAGGAATATGATTGCCAGAGGAAAGAATTTGTTGTGTCAACACAGTGCCCAGAATAAGGCTGTCAGAAACCAAATGGGGAACAAGGATAGGAAAACTTTTAACATTGAATGCTATAAAAGAACGGACATAAGCCGGGGAATAAAAGTATGTACTCAGAAGAGCAGCACAGAGCAAAGTTGAACTCAACCCTTGTTAAAATGTAAGAGAACTTTTGGCATAGAATAAATCGGACGTGAGAGTCAGAGAAAGAAAAGTGTGAATTGCAGAAAGCCAGAAATGAAATTATAACAGACAGCTCTGAAATATCACTTCAGGGAAAGCAAAGGGGGACCTGCGAAGGACAGGTGGCCATGAAAAAATAAAACCCTTTCATGGAAAATGTGCATCCATAGTAATGCAACATAAGGCAAGAACCATATTGTTCGGAGCAGGAGTGAGCATGGCACGGCCCAGCACACCCTCTCCCTCGGTGTCTGAAGCCTCCCGGGGTGGTGGTGCTTTAGCCAGCAGGCCCTGACAGATGCTGCGGGGGGATGGGGGAGCCGCTTTAGTGAAATCTGATTCTTTATCTTGTTCTCCAGCTTTTCCTGATAAAACCAGTTCGGATGCAAGGGACAGCTGAGTGCTCTTGCCCCTGCCAGTAGGACCATGGCCAGGGCTCATCTCACTGCGGGGCGACCATCTGCTGCCACTTAACAGCACAGGAAACCACCACTGAACAAAAGCATCCACTCGTAGAGCATCCCACCTCCTGCAACAAAATGGAGGGGTAAAGGCAATGCTACTTTATCACATACAATTTACAGTGAAGAGAGGACAGCAAACATTGTAAGTAAGCCTATCCGTGAGTTTTTCCCCTGGATGCCATTAACACATACAAGGACATTATTATGAGGCCTGAAACAGCCCAGGCAGACAAAGGGGAGCAAACAACCACAGTGGTGGAAGGATGGAGGGAGGGAGTGTGGCCTCCCCCATCTGCAGAGAAACCCCTCTGCTGCCATTAGGTTTGATGTTGAAAGAGGCTAAGCTTGGTGTAGGAGCAGAGAGGGCGATGCCTTTCAACAGCATCACTCCTCAACAGTGCAGAATTTCCTGGTGATCCTCGGCATGCCCTGCATGGTATTTTGGTGTTTCTGTCAGTCCATGTACACGTTCACATGCCATATTGTGTTGCAGGGGATAGTGAACACATACTGTGAACGTCACTCACCCAGAGATTTGCCTGATTATATACCTACCCTCCATGAATTTTATTCCTGCAGACTTCTCTTGCCTTTTTTTTTTACAAGGAAATTTAAAATCTTTATTTTGCATCAATGCCATGGGAAAAATGTCTTTTATTTCACAGAAAATTTGAAGTGAATAAAAAGGTATGACACTGGTTTATTAAAACCTCCCTACTTTAACACAAGTCTTCTTTTTAAAGGAAATGCTAAAAGTTTTGAACAGGTCAAAACCAATCTAGGATGTATGCCAGCAAAGAAATCCAGGTATGAAGCTGCCAGCAATAGAAACATACCCACTTACTGCATTTTGTCTTGACAATCAAACAGAGAGAAAAACAATGGCTTTAACATGGAAAAATATTAGAGCATATAGAACTTCTAAAGAAGGGAGTAAAAGGATGCAGACGCACATCCTGAACACAGAGGAACACTTGGTCACTCTTTCTACTTATAGGGATTGCTAACGTCATGTTCATCAAGACATTCCTTCTCAGGGAACCTGAAACTGTTGGGAAGCAGACTGGCCTGCCAGGGGTGCAGGCAGTGTCCTTGCGTAAGCCCTTCTAGAAACCAGTTCTTCTGAGCGGCAAAACTTAACCAGATGATCAGGGTGAGGAGAGGCTTTTCAGAAGCATCTTTTGTGTGTTCTGGACTGCCATATAGCTCAGGTTTGGATTTATGACTTTCTTCTGACACCATATTCTGTCTGACCTCTAAGATGGTCCCAAAGCATGATGTGGCCTCAAATGTAGGTGTTCCACTGGCTGTTTAGAACAGCTCTTTTGGACAGGGACCTGAAAGGATTGTGCAGAAAAGAGGACACTTAAAGTGACTGGCTTACTTTTGGCTTTCTTGCAGAAAGGGCATAGTGGGAAGCCAGGGTCTTCAATTACCAGGTGTTTATTGTCTGTGAAGCCATTGAGTCAGTTCTGCGTTTTGATTGTGACTTAATTTTGTCAAACAGTGAGAGCAGGAGCAACTGATTCAAAAGAAGGAAAAAATGTTGTGGGATAGCAATGCTGACAGCAAAACTCTAGGAGCATTAAAGATCTCAACCTGGAGTTTATATTTAGCTTTTAATGTTATATTCAGCTGTTAGTTTTCAACTGTTATTGAAGACTCTCCTCCCCACCCCATTCACCCCTTTGGAAAAGGATATGAGTTTGAAGTACAAGCTGTGCATTTTCCATCCAGACCAGGGTGGGAACCCCACCTGCTCACAGCCTTGCTCTGTTAAAAGCTACTAATCCTCATAAAACTAACCTTTCTGCTTTTTTCCACCCCCCCATCTCTAATTTCCTGCATTCCTCACACTCTATTCTCTCTTTGTGTAGAAACTCATCTTGTTCTCTTTTGAACATACTGATTCATAAACATATGTTCCAAGTTACCTCTCTTGTCTTTGGTAACGTGTTCCACATGTTTACATGCCATTTTATGAAATAGTTTTCTTTAACCTTTTTATTTGCCTCAATTTCCTAATGTTCAAAATATATTCTTTTCTTTCATGTTCTTTCTTCATAAATATATTGTACAGCTAAACAATGATGATTTTAATCAAAACCAAAACCACGGAAGGCCTAATCCTTCTTTGACACGAGGCTAAATTCTGTCCTTAGTTACATTTGCGCAATACCAAAGGAGAAAAAGCTCTCAATTTTCACGGGATTTTAATGTTGGCAAGTCACCTTTATGGCTAAGTCTTGACTTATAAAGTATCCAGGGGAAGCTGAGAGATATTTTAAAAGCAATTTAGACATTTATTGCTAAAATGGCAAATTTAAAAATTATGTTCTGGTATAGTCCAGTGGGTATTGTGTCTGTGTGTGCAAGTGTGCACGTGGATGTGAACATGTGCTGTTATATCTAAGTACAACAAACCAAGTTGAATATCCCAAACACAAAGTACCCTGCAGCTGAATTCTTGTCTTTTTTCATTAGTAAGTTATTCAACTTTAATAATAAATGCACTTGGAATTGCAATAGGCAGAAAAATGTACAAAATAGAATTTCATAAAAGCTTCATTAAAAAATAAATAAAAAGCAGCAGCAAATAACCCTGATGAAATAGATGCAGTTTTTAAAATCCCTGTGCAGATATGCTGCAGAGGGAGAGACATGCAAAGGGAAAAGAGAAAAAGGCCACTCCACATCCTAGTTACTAACAGGAGATGGTAGAGTTCTATGAATGCCATTGAAGGTGGCATCTGGTGTTTTTATTTTCTGGTAAAACAGGAGTTAAATTGATCTTGCAAAGAGAGACACTCTCTAACTCCAAGGGTTAAACACCTTTGACTTAGAAGATTCAAGGAGTATCAGATGATTAAATAAGATCATCAAAGTCCAGTTAGCCTGTTTTGCTTAACTTTGCTGAGGGTGGTCATCCAGTGCCTTTGCAGCCTACTGTCTGCATACTCCAGTAAAAGGGACACTAATACTCTAAACTGGTCTTGTTTTCAAAAGCAACACTCAAGCAGATAAATTGCACAGCAGTAATTGTGTATTAAATGTCAATTGAAGTAACCCACATGAATTTCTCCTAAGGAACCCATAGGTTGCAACCCATGCTTCCATTTATCCAAATCCTATGTGAAACCAGTCTGAAATCCAATTAAATGAACATCTGATAAGAGAATGAAGTTATTAGATGCATAAAAATCTGCCAATGTGCAGTGATTGTATTACCAGTGAAATAAAATGTACTGAAAGGATAAACTTGTGGTAAACCAATTCATGGCATGTATAGAACATGTTGTGGAACCCTCACAAATGAATATGTGACAAAGGAATAAACATGAAAGAAATACACTGATTGTACACTAAGGCTGTGCATTTCAGAGAGATTCACTGTATTATCTTCCTTATTCATGTGGATAACAGGCTTACTTATGTCTTCAAAAATAATTCTATCACGCTGCAACAATTCTAAGCATAGTGATAAATAGGAAGTATGAAAATGCTAATGTATAAGAGCTAGTGGAATTTTAAAAGATCAGGACTGAGCCAAATTTTTAGATGAGATTTCTTGACATGGAAAAACCTCACTGAAGAAAAAAAATGAACACAATAATATGTGTATTGCATATTTATAGTTCAATAATTTGACTCTGAGATTTACGAAAATCCATTTCAGAGGTTTTATTCCTGTTGTACAGCTTACAAGGTTTTGGCATCCTTTGGAACTTATGAGCAACAATATCCAACAGATTTATATTTTGCAGGTGGTTTTTTTTACAATTTAATGTAACTTAAATTTAAAAATGAAAGCTGAAACTTCAGCTGGAACAACCTGTGCTTTGTCAGTGAAGGAAACAGTGAAGATATGATATAGAAAATATGAAGAAAATAGTACTCTAAATTTTTACTTTTAAAAGGCACAATGTTTTTCTTAAAATTAAGATGAAAAGGATTAACTGACTAATATTCCCAATTTCTGGGTAGCACAAAATGAGACTGTGCAAAAATTGTCTGCAGAAATATCTGTGTAGCCACTTCCCCCTTCTGGCACCCTCCAGATCATACTTCTAATGCCTCACTCTTCCATGGTGAACATGAAATCCGTGGGACTACACAAGACTTAAGGGCTATATGTGCTGGTCGTGACTGTGTGGAGCTGGACTCCAGCAGGCTACTGATGGGCAAAAGCCTCATTAACACACTCTCAGCCTTCACTCTTCATACTTTGGTGTCGTCAATTGTATGAAACAGTGAGGTTCATGGTCAGGTATTTTGAATTTAGATTGCAGAAAACCATCATTCAATATTTGTAGGCTTCCTGCCTTATCCAAAAGATACACTCAGTACTCACATTATATTCTGGATTTTGTGGCATCCATGAACCAGAAAAAGCTGTATCTCATGGTATGTTTTCACAGCCCCCATACTGCATTCCAGCTGGAGCTCTGACAGATGCCCTTCTCAACAAACCATGCAGGAGGAGCTGCACTGTAAAACTAGGGAATGTCAGGTGGCATGCCATGGGATTCTGCTGCAGTTTGGAAACACCAGAATAGGCAAAGGCTCCTGGAGGCATGAGTAGATCACAGGATGACTATGAACCACAAATATGACACAGGCAATTGCTTTCTTGTGTGTCACGAAAGGTATTCCCTAGGAAAAGCAAGCATTGTGCAAAGCCATGGGGAGAACTCACCTATGTACACCTGTCATTCCTCAGGTTTAAGAAAGATAAATTCCATTTTGATGAGGGCAAACAAAGACTTAGCAGTTGATTAGGGGCACGGAGGGCCTATATAAGAAGATGATTAGAAGGAAGAGAGGGCAACCACCATTTTCAAGAAAGACAGTAAGGATGAACACTAAAGGAGGAAAAGAGCTATTGAATTGCAAGGAAAAAGATAGTCAAGAACACAAACCAATTCCATGTTTTTTTCCAAGAGGAAGACGTCACCGTTAACAGTGTAGTAACAAATGTCACTTGGTGCATTGGTAAGAAATGGTGAGGAAATCTTGTCTGCTCTCCACATCTCTGCAAAGTTCACATAGAGAGAAGCAAATCCTTTCTTGCCCCTGTGGCATCCCCACAACTTAATGAATATCTGTGGTATAAATGACCTTATATGCCCAGCCTGAACACAGGGATGAATTTACAGGGATGCCCAGCAGCTGTGTCCACCGCCTGGCCACCAAGGGCCAAGGCTGGGGGCTGCATGAGGCTCTTGGAAATGAGAAGAGCCACCAACACCTGGAGGTGGCTGAGGCTATGAGGCATTTTCAGCTGGATGGCAACGGCAAGACCAAGGGAATGCAAGGATCACTGCAGAGCTTGCCCTGCCCATACCATGTGGAATCAGGAGAATCAGCCGTAAGAAACAGGACACAGAGATGTTGCCAGGAGTTCCAGTGCTTTGGAACACCCACTGGTGTCCTGTCAAGCACAGGAAGAACCTCCCTCTTGACTTCCCCTGCTCAGGAAGCTGTAGAGAGCAATGAGGTCACCTCTCAGCCTCCCCCAAACTAGACCAACCGAGTGGTTTCAGCTGCTCCCTATAGGACCTGCCTTCAAGCCCCTTCACCAGCTTTGGTGCCTTTTTCTGGGCCTTAATATCGTTTGGAAAATGTGGGGCCCTATCTACAGGATTTCATTCCTGTACTGTGTCCCCTCCCAGTGTGGGAATTAGTAGCAATTAGTACAGCTACAGCATATTATTTCAGGATGTGCTAATCTGCATGCGTTTGTCTTGTGGGGCCCTTTGCAAAGAGGAAAGCATGGTCTTAAAATACACTGGCTACCAGTTTGTTCGCAAGTGTAACTCAAAACATAGACTTTAGCTCATAAACTCTTTTGAAATCCTTGCTACTTAAAATCTCTTCCACTTTAGGGCTGAGAGAATTCTGAAGTTCTGAAAAATCATCAAAACCTGAAATTATCCTTATTCATATTCTCACTGTGTGCATTTTATAGCCTAGTCACACACACATAAACAATTTTTATTCTTGCCTGTGTTGCTGAAAAAAAATAAGCCCAATAATCTTTGTTTCAGTATTTCTGATTACTCCTTTAAATCACAAAGCCATCATTCAATTCCTTCTGGCTAGCACTGGCTGCTGAAAAGAGGCACAAAAACGGAGAAAAGTGTGGTAACCCAGAGCTGCTCTGTGAAGGATTGGCAAGGCTGTATGGAAAGGCTTGCAAAGCATCTGCTCTCACACTATGCTTGGCTTCAGTTAATATTCCCACTATTAATCCTTTAGCTTAATGAGAATAAAAAATAAATAACACTCTAAATAGAAAACAAACAAACAAATAAGCTAAGGTTCCTGGGTTTCTTTCTCCTGTCTGATCAGATCAGAAAATCCGGCTTGATTTTTTTATTCTAACAGCCTGTTCTGCACCCTCTCAGACCCAGTAAATCTGTCATCAGTAGGCTTAGGTAAGAGCCTGCTCCATCTCTTCGATGGAAGTGAGAAGCTTTTTAAATGTGAAAGCTGCAGGACCTCCTCCTGAAGGGAGTAGAAATTATTCATGATGCTGACCAGGAAAAAAGGGAAAGGAAATGATTCCGGCTGGAAGTCAGGAAAATGGTGACTCTTTTGAAGTGACATTGTTTTTCATTTTGAACTTGAAATAGTTACGGAAAGGCAAATCCTGGCTAATGCCAGTGCTGTGTTACTGGGATAACTTTATTACTCAAGCTTGTTACCATATGACTTTGCTATGGCTGGATGAAATCTGCCCAGTTCTGAGCTCATGGCCTGCTAAAGCTGCTGTTTCAGTGCAAAGGCAGAGCTGACCCAGGCTACAACAATGCTAGACTGAGCTCACCCAAAAAAGTGGGGACTCTGAGGGTCCCAAAGGACTCCAGGAGTCACTGCCTAGGCAGAATAATTCAAAGTAAATGGCATGACAAAAGGATTGCTATTTTAGCAGAAATCACCACGGGCTTACATTGCTGTGCGTGAAGTGAGGCTCCCCAAGCAACAAAATGAGCTAGAGGATTTATTTATATTTATTTATATTTGATAGTTCAGGAATGGCATTGACCAGTATTTAAATTGGTTTAAACTGTTGCTAGTCCCATAGATGATTGACTTCCTCACACTGATGTTCACCATGACCTGAGTGAAAGATGATATAGACATTCAGTTTCATGCAGATGCAGAAATGTTTGGCTTTTAAATTGAGATCCCTTTCTTAACATAGAAAGTGGATGCATTTTGAAAACAAGCATAGCACATGAGAGACTCAGGACTGCAAAATTATTCTCCTGTTTCTCCCATCCTCTCCCATCCTGTGAATCAGCTCTAGAGCACTGACTTCCATCTTAGAGCTGAAACCTATGCTAAGCTCTATTCAGTCTGGCTGAGCTGTCGGCCAGGAAAGATGAGGGGGAACTGCCTCCATATCAGACTGGCACAGAAGTACTTGTGCTCATGACCATTGCTGCCTCTCTCCACTCAGGTGCAGCTACAAACCCCAGGGCTGGTCAAAACCCATGGCTTTTCCTTGCCGGGGTGGACACGAGGATGGGCTCCCTCTGCTCAGCACCTGCTTAAATTGTTATGACTGTGGACTACTGTGTAGCCCGGGGAGACTGTCATTGGTACTGCTAAATCCAGTAAATGGGAGACCCTCCTGAAAAACTTGCCTCTTAGCCGTCAGATTTGGCTGGATGTAGACAATGTGATCCAGTGGAGCACCATGGCAGGGTCATCAGGATAGGAACAGTACAGATAGCACAAATTAATGGTGATAGTTGTTTTCTCACTGCTGACTCTGACACATACAAATATTTGGCAGCAGCTATGGATTACTTCTCAAAATGGACTAAAGATAAACCTCTAAAGGATAAACTACCCAAAAGTGTTGAAGGTCTTTGATTGAATTCATCAGACATTCATGTGTATCCACACAAATCAATGGTCAACGCAGGGAATTTGTCAATCAGGTAAGTGAGGAAATACATTAACAGGTGACAGACAACAATTTGCCAGGACACATAACCCTAGAGCCAGCAAGCTTGTGAAATGGTAGAATTGAACTGTGAAAGACAAATCACTAAAGGTGGAGAGAGTGTCTTCATTATATCTTGCTCTCACCTGCAACTGCAGAACAAAGTCCAGAGAATTTTTTTCTCTCATCCTCTGCTGCATTTAAAATGTGAACAACCTGTTAATATACATTACAAATTCTGTTACTGTCTCACTTTAATAGTGAGATAACAATTGTGTGCCATTTACATATTTTGCATTTTATTGCTGTTGCATAATTCATCATAAGTAACAACATTCTTGTCAGGAGAAGTTCTGCAAAATTTAAGAAAATGGAAGACAAGCTGTAATGCAATCAGAAACAGCAAATAGTATTGATGTGTTTAGGTAAAATAAAAGGAAATTAAGAAGTAAGAAGCATGAATGGAAGAGAAAAAAAATGAGCTGAGTACAGTGAGGCACAAAACTAAAGTGTGGACTAGAAATTGACATCCTGCAAAAAACGGGAATGCTTGGCTCTCACATTGTAGGCAAGATGGGTTTAATGATGACTAAAATGGATATAATGCAAAAGAGTAATTGTTATGGAAGAACACGTTTCAGGGAACAATAGCAACACTGGATCAGTTAGTAAAGTCTGTAGAAAACTGGAGCCATGACTGAGCAGACTATAGGTTTTTGAAAGAACTGTAATTTTTGAGAGCTCTAAAATTGTTCCGTCTCACATTAGTATAGCTGCAAACAATAGTCTGCAGTAGGATAAAAGAGTAGAATTTTTTCAAATTTTCTACATTACAATCACCTTCATTTGTCTTGTTAATTTTGGCATGGAAACACTCAGACAATGACATTTAAATGCTCTTCTTTGGATCAAAATTTGATCTCATTTCACATCTGGGCAAACTAAACTAAAAGCACACATACATATAAAATCTTTTATTATCTAGTAACTAGAACTGTTAGACAGGGAACAGAATGTAGTTAGCTGGTTTCAATTCCCTTCTGCTTTAAACCTGAGCCAGGTTTGAGAAGACTGCAGTCCTGGTAAGGGAACCCTAAATGTCCCATACGCAAAACACAGGTTTAGACTGGATGTGTTCTAACTCTGAAGAGTCCAAAAGGGTTTATGGTGGTAGCTGAAACAAGTTAAATCTCAGTAATTTTGTCTCTGGAGAGGATGACATAGATAGGTTTGTCATTCCCTTTGATTTCAACTCCTATACAACTGCAAACATCACACTGAACCATGGGAGTGACCTGGTCAGCAAATCACAAACAAACTGTCTGGACTGGCAGAAAATGGAGGAACTCTTCTCTCCAGGATTCGTGACTTGTGGGTCACATCCCGTTGCATTTGTGGTCACATATGTACCCCTGGTAACTCAGTGAATGACTTACCACGTAGCAGTATTAAGAAAGGATTGGTTATAGCTTTCTTCTAACCTCATTTAATGGCTAAAGATGAAGAACTGCATACTGGCATATATGCATGAATCACAGTCTGGAAACTCTATTTTGGTTGGTAGGGGAAAATACAGAGGTGTTGGATACCTCTGAATGATGATAACTGATGGCAAATCTGACATCTAAGAGCCATTCACAATACATTGATACATAACCCCATGTTTAGAGACACCCTTCCTCCTGCCCCCACCCCCAAAACAATCTGAATAATGAATCAAATGGTCTCAGGAGTAATTGGATCTTTTTCTGTGTAATTAGCAATTTTTCTCTTGCATTATAATTTAAAGTACTGTGGTTGAATTGAGCAACTCATGTAATGAGTCATTAGACTGAGGCTTTTAAGGAAGTTATTTCTGAAGGTCTGTGGAGGCTAAAATATGTCTAAATTAAAAGAATGACAGGCTGCAATCATGGCTGTAAAATAAAGGTGCTCAGTAAGCAGTCCTATTACAATCAGAAAGAAAAAGAAGCAGATCTCTGTCTTGTGCATGGAAGCAGAGGAAATGATGAATACCTTAGGTAACTCATTCTGTGCAAAATCAATCTTTCACTGTCAATTTTAAATGAACTAATTTGTTCACAAATCTGCTCAGTCAGTTTGGAAGCATACTCAGTTCATCCATATTAGCAAATCCTTTAATCTTGACTAGTCCACTGAGTAAGAAATCTAGAAATGTGTTAATATGACTGGACATATGTAGTAGGATAAGAATTGATTCTTTTAATTAGTGTCTATTCAAGTTATAGTTCCTTCTTTTACTGAACTATTGACCCACTGATATATAAAGAGATTACGGTTATGACTAAAATACCTTCCAAAGTTATATTTAACTCTTTCTTTATTGGTGAATGTGAGATAGAAAAAGAATCTTTGAATTATCCAAAAATAAACAATGTAATCTAATTTAAGGTTTCTTTCAGACATGTTCCCATTAATTCTGGAGATTCAAACTGATATTTGAAATTTAAAAAGCATAAGCCCCAACTTATTGCTAAAGGAATTTTATAACCCTTTCTTCCAATTTAGATAAAACTATAACATGTTATTTGTAATTCTAGTTTGATATCAAGACAGTCAGAATTTTACCCACCACAATTTAACCACTGAGCTTGGTGACAAATCCCCACTGAAATTCACTGACGACAAAAGTATATCCTTAACAAAAATAGTTAAATAAAAAAGACAGAAAGAGATGACTCCTGTTCCTCTCATTCCTACTCTGTCCACACAGAGTAAGTTAAACTCTGGAAAACAGCTGTGTATAAACTCACTGTACTTTGCAAACAAACAAGATTATGCTTGCTCTTGCTCACCCATGGGGATGGGACAAACACTAGAAACAATCCCAAATAACTGTCCATTGACAATGGAAAACAGCATTGTAATGACCCCAGCATGGTCTTTGGTACAAAAAAATGAAATCTGGCATTTACTTGTTGCTCTTCACCTTACATTGTGAAAGAACCTCTGCAGCAGGGTGGTCCTAGGCAGGGACCTGTGTGGGGACATATTGTCCCAATATGCTTGAGGAGCAAATGCTTTATCAGCATTAACAATACGGCTGTGAACAACAGGCGTTTAGATGATCTTTATTAATCTTATGAATAATTTGAAAAATGCCCTAGGACCCTGCCTGGGAGGACAATCACTTTTACTAGCTTTGAGATCGTCGCACAGGACTAGACTGTTAAGATTTTCAGTGAGTTATTTCAGTGGAACTTGAATATAGGAGGAAAAGTGAGAAGGTTGCTGGCTAACCGTGGAAAAATATCATTTATTGAAGCATTCTTACTGCAAACCAGCAAGGCAGATCCCTCCGGTTTTTTCTAAATCTGGATAATCCTAATCCTGCTGCCTTTGTTAGATCTATTTGCCCACTAAGGTATGGTCTTGCCCTGGGGTTTTGCACATACCTGTCTCTTGAAACAGCACTTTTTGCTAGCTACAGTCTTTAATTAAGTAAATATAAGTAAACAAAAAGAGAGGAAATTTTCACTTAAGCCTTCTAGTGTTTCTCTGTTTCATCAAATCTTCACTTGAGAGGCATTCTCAGTCAATGCATGACAGGAAAAAGATAGCTGTTGTATTTTGAATTCAGAATGTGTGGAGCTTTCTGAGCATCCATCTGCTTCATTTCAGGCTGTGTCTCTCCTCAGCTTTCAATGTGATGGCTGTTTTGCTCACCTACTTTTTCAGCAGGCTGAGCTGCTGTGGCCTGGCTGGTGGGAACCAACAGACCCCTGTCACTGAAGGCAGCAAATTAACAGTGGCTTTTCCCAGTCTGCTTTCCTACTGCATTAAGGCTGGCCTTTGCCATCTGAGCTGTTGATGTGTATGAGCTCAGACTTTCTTAACTGGGTCTGTAACCAGTCTGAGAGGGATTAGGACAATGCAACACCATAACCAGCCATCTCACGTGCTCTTGTTCTCTCATGTTAGTGTAACAGTGGGTGTTATGGTCTCCCCAGTTATTGTTTAAAGTTTTGGCCAAAAGTGTCTCTATAAACACTCAGCATTCATTTATGTCTTTATGGTTTGACATTTTTCCTCTTAATTTGCCTCAGTAGAACCCATTTTCTAGACTTTGGCTCACTAATTTGTATCTGTCTACAGTTCTAACAGCTACTCTTGCAGCGCTCCCCAGTGTCCACCCACTTCCTATTCTCAAGGTCTTTGAAAAAAAGGATTAGAAAAACATACATATCAACAGACGCCCCTTGATCTAGCAGACTACCACAAACACATGAAAGGTGGAAACGTTTTCTTTCCCCAGTGCTGCTTACTCAGCAATCCAGCTTCAGTAATGTTCATAATGGGGGCCTGCGATGTGTGCAAAGTGTAGCAAGAACGGGGCAGGGTGTGCCCAACACCCTCCTCATGGTGGGTAGTTCCTCCTGATAGTCCCACTGGTTTGAATGGGAGCTGGTATCGAGTACTGGATTTGTGTTCCCTGATGAAAGAGCTGTGGAAAATTCTTCATTTACTTTAATGATTATTGCAACTTCACAGAGAAGTAGCTGATTCTGCAAATAGTCCTATGAAATGATTAGCCTTTGCAAATGCCAGGATACTTAAAGATAACTATGTTGATGTCATATATATCTGTCTCCCTATATGTAATTCTCTGTATATGTTTATGTGTGTGCTATTTTTGCATGATCTTGGTAGAGGACAGGACAGTAGCTTGGTTTGGCTTATTGAAAATACTAATAATGATGGCCTTAGATGTGAAAATAAAAATAATACTAATGACATTTTAAATCTCTAAACTAGTGCAGAACCTGAAAACACTCCTCTTGCTTCCAAGGCACATGTAGGATTGAACAGAAGATGAATGGCACATCTCTATCAGCCAGTGCATTTTGATAATTGATCAAATTTCCATATTAATTAGAAAACATGCACCCAAAGTGGGTGGGATCACGAGATTCTATCAGCTCAGTTTTTCTTAATCCTCTTGCGTGAAGGAAAAAATGAAGTGCCTGGCCTTTTGCTAACTCTGAATTCAAGAGATTGCCTTGACCACCGCTTGCTTCAATTTATCTGGGAATGTCTTTTGTGCTGTATGCTCTCTGATTGTCTGAAAATGCCTTTTAATTTCCTGAATACATATATGTACACAATGAATATTAATCAAGAGCTGATTAGTATCTCTTCTGCCATCACACAAAAATATTTTATCACAGACAGATTGTATCTGCAATTGCATATTTAAAGTCTGCACTGGAATGGCTCAAGAGTTTGACTGAGTATGGACTGAAGTCCTCCACTAAAATTTTGGATTTTCTCATCTACAAATAAATTTTGCTAACCAGGAAAATAAAATTAAAAAAAGCCTCAAAACACTCATGAATTGTTCCTCAGTAAAACTGTTATTTACTTACTCTCAGATATTCTAGCCAGCAGAGCCAGGGGTATTGCCAGTGTTATATTTGGCTAAAATCTTACCACCAATCTCAACTTCTGGCATGGAAGGAAATAACTCCTTTCCCAAGCAGCACAGAAAGGATACAGAGCTACAAACCTGAAGGCAAGACCCAACCCTTGCAACCTTTGCATGAGGTGAAGAAAATGAAGGAAGTGAATAGATTGCCCACCTGCTGAAATTGATGCTGCAAACTGCCCCCAGGGGAACTGCCAAGGAATTCAGCCTCGTATTGCCTGGGGAATGCAAGGCCTCCACTGTGGCTCTTCAAACTCTGCTCCCATCCTTGCCCTTCTGCCCAGGAAATGCCATTTGCTGTGCATGCCCATTTACTGCAACAACTTTGAAGAAAGTGAGAGTAAGGTTTGCATTTTAGTTTCTTCATAACAAACTTAAACTTTTAGTCTGCTTACCTCAAAATACTTTCTGTCTTTTATCCTCTGGTGGCTGTGGCTCTGCCTTGCATGCTGGATGACAGATTGAGTGCTAATTCTACCACCTGTAGACCTTGTTTATTTCAAAATGTCACTTGTTTTTTATATCTGAAGTGCCAAGAGAGATGTTCTCCCAGGACACCAAAAATCAGTCATTATTATAACACAGATATTAAGCCACCCATGTCTCAAACACATCAGTCAAAGACATCTGTCCTGCAACTGTACAGCAGAAAGGGCAGCATGTTATTAGAGAGAAAGAGAGAGAGAGATACCAGGGGAGCCAAAATCATTATCTGACGATGTCACTGAGGCTGTAGGACCCATGGCAGAGCCCACACATTGTAAAGGAAATTTCAGTCCTCTGTGATCATGTAATTGCTCCACAGTAATTCCTTCTAGCAACTTCTAGGGCTCTGAAACCTCCCACATTTGGGGTTGAGTCATTGCAAAAATTCTGTTTTTCCAGAAGGTTGGGGAAGAAAAAGCTCTTCCATAATCCAATTCCTGACCTCCAGGTTTTTTGCAAGTTCTAGAAAATGCATCTAGCCCTCATTAAGCACATCCTAATATTTAGTTCAGAGCCCAGCAGTGAACAGCATAGGAGCAAGAAAGGCAAGAAGAGAAAACTTTCCGAGGGCATCTGCTAGGCCCACGTTGGCTGTCTTGGCAAGACATGTCAGGACGCATTGGTAGTGCGCAGTGAGGCTGAAGATTCCCTACTGGCTGGAACTGAGTCATTTGCCAGGCTTTCCTTGTCAGGGAGAGTTAAACCAGTCACTGATCCTAATTCTAACACTGTTGTTGCAGCATTCCAATTTTTAATCGCTACATGACTTGTCAGGTTAAATATGAGCCACAAGAATAAAATTTAAAAACCTCCTAATAATGAGGGTGTCAAAGATGACTAGCACTTGGTGTTTCTTCCATTACCTTTCCATTTCTTAAAAATGGAACTAAGGTGTAAGTGCCCTCATTTCCAAATGCCCTTTATCTTTTCATTTCCTCCACAACAGATCTTTTCCTGAAATCCACCAAGATAGTCAGTGTAAGTAGCACATTCCTGCACCCCTTGTACAGTGTTGGGGGAGCTTCCTTCAGGCTTAAGAGCATAATTTTAAAAGGGGTTCCCCTTCTTCCACATTTATGGGACATTATGGTGGACAATTAGGCAAAAAAATAAACGTGTTGTACGCCTTCATCCTAGGCTGGCAGCCTCTTTTTCTTGCTGCTTTTCTCTCCAAGTTTTGAGACCTAAGAGAAGTGAATTTCCAGACTTCAATGAGCAAGAACGAGCTGTCTTTGCTATGTCACAGTTTTGCATATTGTCAATTTGTCTGTAAATTTTTAAAATTTGAAATAATTGTAGACAATTGAAGCAAGCAAAGTGGAAGACACCCAGAAGTGAAGGGCATTTTTCAGGCTAGCACACTGACACACACATCCCAGTATTCCTTTCCCCATGACAGAAGATGGCTGGGAGAGATGTGCTTCATGTTGTAAGTTTCTGGATGCTGACAAACAAATCAGCTTCCAGTAGGCTCTGAGTTCTCATCTGCAATTGAACTAATTTACCATCTTCATCTGCTGTGGGAATGAAATACAATAATTGATTTCAAAAGACACCAGCATGCTAACAAATACGGGCTGCTGAATGCCAGTCTTTTTCAAAATTATCTTACCCTTAGCAATGTTTCAGTTCACTGTTTCGTTCTTGTTTGATTATTTTGTTATAGAATGCTTAAATTCACAGTACTTTCCACAAAAGAAAATCTACACTGTAACCTATGATCACTGCAAAAATTGCAGGATCAGTTGACTTTGTCTTGGATTGACATTAGAAGTAAATTTACAGCACACAATAAAGCTACATGCAGGAAGAATTAAATGCAGTTATGACTTTAATACTGATACCAACACCTGGAACAATTCAATATTTAAAAGTTTAATAATATGTGGAAATTAAGTTCAGCATCAGAGCTGAGTCAAGAAAATAGAATCATCCAATTAAAAATGAACAGAAATGAAAAGGTGAATTTGTCAGTGTTTGAGATGCTGTGGTTTATTAAAAAAGCTGTTGTATGTTGCATATTTTGGATTCAGCTCAATGACTGTTGCAAAATGTCATGTTTTCATGCAAAAAAAAAAGTGTATCTGGGACTACAAAGGCAAGATGTAGCATCTTGCCTCTGAAGAGAAATTGTGGTCCCAGACTGGTGTGCGTCTCACCTCCAGATGAGGCAGCTGCTGTGGTAGGGATGAGAATCCATGAGTGCAATTTCTGCAGCCACCACAACTTCTGAAATCCATCCCCATCTTCTCTGCAGTGAGACAGGAACAGGGGCTCTAACTCCCAGGTGCATTTTGTATTGGGGAAAATATCCATGGAGCCTCTCCAGCCCTACCAGTGTTTTTCCTGGAAGCACATTGCTGCTCCAAAGACCTCTTCATGGCTCCAAGAAAAGCTACTGTGGAAGCTGTCCTTTTATTAGTACAACAGAGAAATTTGTGCTGAGTAATGTTCCTGGGTGCTTCTTTGGTCCCTCTGTTTTAGTCAGCTGTTATTAAAATCTCTATTCACCTCAGAAGTTAATTGGTGCTACAAAGCCTCTGCTATCCCTTCCTTTTGGAAGCTGAAAGGTGCAAGAGATAACACAATGAAGGTGTGGTTTTACACCAAAGTAAAATTCATGGGCACTTACATGTATTGCTACTTCACTGATGAATTATCTAGTGCAATGGCTATTGTGCTGTTCACCATCCCTGTTGCTTTCTCTCCTTCCTGTAAATATGAACTAATCTGGCAGAACTAATAAGGTGTAATACACTTTTTAGGTGTAAATAAAATCTTTCACCAAGGAGCGTTTTTGGTTCTATGTCCCAGTTTCAGAAATACACACAACTAGGATTCAACAAAACTTTCCTAACCACAAAAAGTACCAGGAGAGGGGCAGAAAAGCCACATTTTCTTCTTTAAAACTCAGAATATGGGTAGTTTGAGTCTTTGTTCGCTTTTATTCTGATCATCAGAGGTCGAGGAAAATCACACTTTTTCCTGAGTTCAGAAAAAGGTTTTATTTTTGTCATTTCTATTATGAGAAAACTGGGATGAATGTGATTTTGAGCTGGGCTCGGAAATAGCTTATAAGTTAAGTTTCGGTTTTGTAGAACAAAATCTGATATTGTCTTGGATAAAACATGCTTATTATCAAAATCATGAACTTGTATAGATCTGTATAAAAATAAGATTTAGCCTTTTTAATCTTTCCTGACAACCCAGGGTACCAGAACTGATTGCCTTCTCTCTGAACCACAACTTGGTTGAGATTTTCAAAAGAGGGAAACAGGATTAAATTTGATTAAAGGTTGCAGTGGTTCAATGTAGGGTAAATTATTTTTATCCATCCTGATTTGACTTTGTATGAGAAACTAAGCTAAGCTTGTACTTTAGCTACCCCTGTTTTACAACAGTGACCCTCTATAGAAAATTTATACAGATGACACAAAACTCTTCTTTATTATCTATTCAGTAAATTATTATAAAACATTTCAGGTGTTTATCTTTGACCTCAACTTCTGTTGAATATATTGGAGTAAAATATAAATCAAAATTAAACCTACACTTTCTGTCATTATACAGCCAAAACTTGCCCAGCAAACCCTCTGTGCATCTCTTAGTTTCTTTCAATTTAGATTGATTATGTCTTTATACTGGGGAGAGGGCCTTCCTGATAAAAGAATGGCTTAATCTTTATTTGCCTAGAGCAGTTAGAAAAATAAGTGAAGCAAGCAGCCTCCTGTGACTGATTTCTGCTCACTTAAGGCAATTCACCCTTGAAACAGAGAATAATTGTTCTCCATCCTTTTCCAGATATTGTCTTCCCTTTCATGTATAATATCCAAATAATCTTTAAGATTTGAACATTAAAGGAATACAGGGTGAATCAAAACCATGAACCAGGCTAAATTTTGCCTACAGAGGCCTATCCAGAGTTTTCATAAAAGGCAATGGAAGCCCTGCATACATCTAGGAGTCAATTTGGTCCATAATCTCCCTAAATTCTGAATTAAAAAAAAAAAAAAAAGAAAGAAAGAGAAAGAAAAAAAGAGGTAACCTCTGTTTCAAGCAACAAGACAACAATGTGTGGGCTTTGAGCAAACTACTGGGTGTCAACAATATGATAATATTTAGAATTTTCCATTATACAGGAATTTAATTCCTAGATAGTACTCTTCTGGACAAAAACCATGGGTCTGCTGTGGAAATTCCCTACTTGAGGTACCTTTTGCTTCTGTACCTCAATTTTGTGTGGACAAGGTAACAAATGTTTTCCTTCAGCACTCACAGAGAAGGTGGACCACACCATCTTCTCTTTTATTTAGCTCTATTTTTAAAAACAACATTTCATTCTTTCCTGCAGCTGGTCAAGTGGTTGGCAATGTCCAATAAGTTATATACCTTGTCTTATTCAGAAGGAACCTAGGAAACCTCTTTTTATCTAAATTAGGTCTAGCCATAATGTTCTTATCTTGTCAGGCTGAGCTTGAAAGTGAAACAGCTCCTAGAAATCCCAAGTTTACTAATCCCTATTGCAAATATTTCTCTATAATTAATTTTTACATTAAATTATTGTTACTCCAGTAACAAAACCGTACCGGGGTGGGTACAGTAATTCACCCAGAGACTTTCTTTTTTAGTGACTTCTTCCTCAGAGCTGCATCTTACAAATTCTTTTCTATCAGTGGAACTGAGGACACATAGTGTGATACTGCAATCTTAATCTTAAGAACTGCTTTTGAACTGCAAAAGTTCATGAAGTTCATCAAGAAATAATTCTTAATTTTAGGGTTGAAGGATGATACAAAGCAAAAGTAAACTTTCCTGTAAGCAAATTTTTAAAAAAATCAGTTACAATCTAAAATTTGGAGAGTAATGTTTTTACAGAGCTATCCTTAGCAAATGAAGGCTGAATGCCTGGAAATGTATTTGTTGGAAATGCATAATTAAAACTACAAATAACAAAGAGCTCAGAAGTTGCGGTCCTTCAAAAGCTGTAATTATATATCCTGCAACTGACTCTTTTCTGTTGCTTCATAGCTCAGTTCTTTGTACTCTGTCCGAAAATGCAGCACTTATGCTTTTCACAGGAAGGGTCTTCCAGTGCCTCCACTGGCAGGGAGACCAGGAAGAGATCTACTTTCATAGGTCATATAGGTGAGGACTGAGCCAAAGCTGTAAACTGTAAATACCAAAATATTTGGTATTGGAAGACAGATAAACTGCTGACTTTATAAAAATCATCAATGCTTTAACAGGATAAGGTTTTCAATTGTGCTCTACCTTTATTTCATCATACCCACTGTGTTGGACAAATTTGTGCTGGACAAATTTGTGTCAGCAAATACAGTTCTCTGCAGGTGATTTGCAATGTGTCTGTTTACTATAAATTTTTGCTGGAAACTTCTTACAGCTGAATGTTGCTTCATCATGCCAGGTTCTTTCAAATGCTCACTAACAGTGACTTAGGATGGACCAATTCTTCATGAGCTGACCCTGAGGAGATGTTTGCGAGAGAAATCACTCTTTCGTGCACCTAGGTAAGATATCAAGGAGACACTGAGTTATTGTAAAATAATGAGAGAATATTATGAAGATAATTAGTTATCTCTTCATGAGCCTAGACCTGTAAAAGAGTGCATCTGTGCATAAAACTCTGAGCAAATTAGAAATGGGTGTCATTAATCTTAAGTTATAATATAAATTTCAGTTTCTGGGGGTTTTTTAAGAGCCCCGAATCAACTACTTTTGACTTTTCAGTCCCACTGCAATAAAACCTATGACATTTCTATAAGGGACGGTTGGTTGAGGGCATCATCTGCTAAACTTCCAAGCTGCACCAGTTCTTGCAACTGTGCTATTTGTGATTCTTCCTTTTGCCAGTATTTCCTTGACAGTGACTTTCTAAAATACTATGTCCTGTTTTAAAAGTAACGATTTAATAAGTAGAAATGAATGGGTGTGTAGTTCCAAAATCCAGCTTGCTAGCACTCCATCCTTTCTTAGCCTCTGCAGTTAGAACTGAGACGTAGTTTTACTGACACACTGTAAGAATCTGTATCTCATTGTTGCTTAGATCATGGATGGGCAACAATGGCTTTTTTCAAAGTTTCACAGACTAGCAAACTTAAAGTAGCTCCTTTTAATTGAAACCCAGACATACTTTTAGGTAAAAACAAAACTGAGCTGGCTTGAGTTTTTCCCAAGCCAAACAAAAGAGATTGGAACTTTCCATTGTTTTTGTCTGCCAACCATGCATTGTTAAAGGAATCGAAATAAAGAGGGAAAGGGGTCAAGGGTTATAGAGCTCATATTTCCACTCTACATGACCCCATCTCAGCAATAGTGGGACCCTCGTGATCAGTTCCTGTTGGTCTAACGGAACAGCCATTTCTTAAGAAAAGGAATTACTGCGTACAGTACCTTTGTGACTAACAGAAGAATACCCCAGCTCTTCAAAGGTCCTTTCATTACAGCCTCTGAAGAGGACTCTGACATTACTTTCTTGAGATTATAATGAAAACAGCTGTACTTGTACCAATTCCCCTTTTTATTATTTTTTGTAACAAAACAAGATTGATGTTATGCCACTTTCTGTTCTGTCATGAGAATAAGGTATCACAAATGCTAATAACTACCACAGTAGCAATATGCACTACTTTGATCTTTTCACTATTCTTTAATTTGGGCAGCTGGCCACTGAATTCCTTCCTAAAAATCTGTGCTGACTAAAAGCAAAGGGAAAAATGGCCAACAAAATCAAATGTGCACATTTAAAACCATTCATCTGACTAGCCAATTCAAAGCCTACAAGAGTAATGCAAATACGATACTTTGATTTTGTGATTCTAGGCACTGAAATCTTAATACACATTCTTCTGATGATAGATTGTGGCAGAACAAGAAACACCACAAACAACCAATTCTCATTAAAACCTGAAGTTTGTAATCCCTTCATTCTTATTGGTTGCTTTGCCAAAGACTTCTTAAGAGATTATTGAGATTATTAATGAAAATCCAAAAGTAATTTTAAGTGACTTTTTTCTACTTATAAGACAGCAAAATTAAACATGCTGTGGTTGTTATTTTTTCCAGTGTCAAAGGCAATGCAAGAAGGCAGGATCTGGCAACAGCAGCTGTCAAGATTCCAAACCCAAGAAATGCAAACACCTACTGTCCAAATTATCATTGTACTGGTAGAAAAAGGATAGTAGCCTTCGGTGTTTCTGCAAATAATTCAGAACAGAACTGTGTATTGCCAGCTGAATTTCTTTTCCAGTGACTCAACTTTTCACAGTGAATCAGATGTACGATTTTTCTATTCTCTGTATTTTGGTTCAGTCCCAGATCTGTCTTCATGACAAGCACTGATAGACTCTTGTTTACATGAATACCACAATGAAAATGATAAAGTGACTGGTGGTGCTCAGAATTTGCAAGTAAAGCTCTCCAAATGAGAATTTTGGATCCTCATTTCCAACCAACAGCAAGGATTTAGATACTTAAGTTCTTTCCTGGAAGCCACAAGACAACGTTTCCGAAAGCCGAAGGAAGTGCCTCATGGAAAATTCGGAATCAGCTGAAGACATCATTTTATTGCATAAATGCTTTTGAAAATATGACTGTTCTGTTCATTAGCAAATGAAATGTAATAATTTTAGAAAATTTAGAATGTAGCAAAATCTGTATGAAATGGAGTGAGAGGAAAAAAGTTCTACGAATACAGTCCCCAAAGCAAAATCATCATGAGAGAACATCTACATATCCAAGTTAATTCACTGTTTGGAGTGTTTTTATTCTTGGTTTCATTCCAAACAGAAACATTAAAATGATAGGTAAGGAAGCAACAGAGAAATCTGAATTGTTATGTTTGTGAGCTACTGGGAGACAAGATACTGCTTAGAGAAAAAGGAGCTTCCTGAAGTGTTCAAAAAGACAAGAACATTGTATATGCTATAAAATGAGATTATGCAGTGGACTAAAAAGTTTAGGATGCATAAAATGAGAGGCATGAAATGGGGAGATATTGATATATCTAGAGAAAAAACTAGTCAGGACAGCGGATGAACTGCAGTACATTGCAACTGATTTGATTGCATATATGCTTATGCCTATGCTTATGTTGCTGTGTATTTTAAATGCAGCTTCAGTTTGGAAGGGGAAGGAGGGAATGCAGCAGGGTGAATGGAGCTTTGCAAACAAGCTATCACAGGAATTGATTTGTGTTGTATTACAGAGCTATTCATTACTCCTGTGCAATTTCTCTGCACATGATGTAGTTTTTGTCTACTAATATAGCTTTAAGGAATCCTACTTACTTTTGTCTGAGCACTATTTTGTGCTTTAGGCCTGTTTTTGCTGCATAAACAATTCCTGACTGTGGTTTGGTCATGCAGCAGAGTAGCTGCTTGGCTAGGCATGTTTGACATATAGAGCAGATGGTTATGACTGTGAAAGCCTTCCAGAGGCCACACACCACTGGGCATCTATACTGAATGGTGCAGCTGTTTTCCAGGGCTTGTAGTTCAAGAAAACCAGAAAAATGAGGAGGGAACATGATTGTACAGACTGGAAATCACCACAATCATTCTACAAATTCAACCTAATGAAGTAGGTGTGGTGCTCTTTGTCATTTCAGTATCAGTAAATTCAATTCATGGATCTATTCTCACTAACAAATTTATTGAAATTGTCATCTGGAGGCTTCCAACCTCACATTTTGCATCAGTTAATTAAGCTCAGAAACTTGTCCATGAACTTCAGAGATTAGTGTATCAGTACAGATTTAGTATTGCTAACTCTTTGGAGCCAGCAACCTCTTTTTCAGAGAGAATATAAATGTGTGATGTATGTCCCAAAATATGCTCCTAAATCTGCAACAGGCTATTCGTTATACTCTGTAGCTATGTCTGTATGGATATAGGCACTGGAGCAATGGCAGCTGGCAAAAACTAGGTATAGGAATAGACAAAACAAGGGCTGCAATAGAAGCAGAGAAACATGCTGCATGACTAAGGAATATTCCACAGAACAGGACAGATACGGGGCAATAATTCAGAAGTTTAACAGGATAAGAGAGATCCTGTACAAAGTAGTATCTGCATAGTGTGCCCAAGAGTAGAAGAAAGCCAGCTGGGGAAGAGAGCTTCAAATTTGAACTCAGAGGATGTTATAAGATAGTAGCCAGTAGGGAAAAGGATGTAATATAGAAAAAGGGCATTAGTGGGACCACTCTCAAAGCCAATGATTGACTGAAAGGGACAGATATAATGACAGCAGAGCATTAAAGACAAGAATGGTAGAGTATCAGAAAATTCTTAGTTACCTTAGACTGTAAAGCAAAAAGACACATGTGGGACCTGCCTGATCATTCCAGCATTTGAGAACATGTTTCATACTAACCCTCTTTTTTTTTTTTTCACTCCATACTAATGGCTTTTTCTTACAACAGCTTATTTGTTCCTGCTGAGATATGTACACATGCACATGTACACACTGCCTCACACTCCTCTACAGCTAAGCACGACCCAGAGTACAATATTCTCTTCTGCATTTGTTCAGATTCCTGGAAAAATGCTCAAGGGAGGCAGTGTAGATCTGATATATGGATGCCAATTTGTCCCTCTGTCTTAACAACACAGCCAAGGTCTGACCTTCCCCAGCTTCCAGGGGTTTCTGAGTAGAGGAAGGAAAAAAATCACCAGACTATTACAGATGAAAAGAACCCTGAAAATGAAAAAATGTTAATTAATATGTCATATATCTGTAAAGCATTTGGATTTTTACTTACCTTTGTCAGCTTAAGATATTTGGATGAGGCACTGGGACTATATATGCTTCAAAGAAAGATGTATTCATAGGTATAAAGGAAGGTGCAATATCTTTTTCCTAATAAGAGTTTTAAATGATTTTTTAATATCTTTTGTGAATCACCACTAAAGAAAGTGGCAACTTCTCAAGCTTTTGGGAAAAAAGAAGGAAACAAAAGAAAAGCCTTTAGATACCCACAGTAGGTGGCATCAGCTACTGACCTACCTACTAATAAGGCAAATGAAAGGAAAACAGCCTGAGAGGAACTAAATACCAGAGAGCCAAAGTCTTGAGGGGAGAACAGGCAAAAGAGGCATACAGTGTTTAATTCCCCCAACTAAAAAGCTCTGTCAAACCACAAGTTGAAGATGCTACCATTACAACAGGAAAAAATAGTTAATTGCATTATACTGCTTTGACTGGAATACTGCTGCTTCTGAATTGCTGAACATGGCTGAAAACAGGAAGTCTTTAAGAAAATAACATATAGCCTGGGACCAAGCACTAGGTCTAGTCAGGCTTCTGCTTGCTGTTACAGGAACTCAGTCCTAGTGGATGATCTATGGGAAATAGCTCTGAAATCAAATTAAGTGAGCTGCTCTGGCTTGAAAACCAGCACCTTGTGCAGTAAATAGAAACATGGGACGGAATAAATTAAACAGAAAAGTCAGAATCATAAATGCCTTCCTCAGCTGCTTTGGAAATGTGCAATGCTTATTAGAGTTTCTAAACCCGTTTCTGTCCCTTAAAGCCTCCCTGGAATATTTAGAAAACAGATTTCCTTAGAACCTGCGTACTTTTCCTGCACTCCCTTCTAAGTAAATAGAGGCTTTTAACATGTCTTTAAAAGTCATAAAATTTGCTCTTAATCAGTTCACTGTCCCATTTTTTTAACATTTACTGTAATATCAACATTAAGAGTTAGATTTGTTTATATATATATTCAATACTTGGGTGGATGCATTTTTGATAATTCTATATTATTAAATTTATATACACATATTCAACATATTTGTAATATCTGGTGAAAACAGTGTCCTGAAAGCCTCTTTAAGAACTTTCTTAGACATGGGATAGTTCTACTACTACTAGTATAACCCCATATTATTTTTGGTTATTTATTTTTCCCCATTACTTTGGCATTTGACTCATTTTACATTCATAATATGCATCACTTCGTTTGCTGCTCAACTCCAAAATAATGCAGAAAACACAATGAAAACATTTTTTTAAAATGTGGGTAGTTTTGTGTGTTGTATTGGCTTAGGGGACAAGAGGATTGAAGCACCCATGTCTTCTTGCAAGTTACCTAGTAAAAAAGAAAAGAAAAGAAACATCTATATAGAATTCTTGCCTTTTTGTTTGGAGAGATTCTTGCAATTTCTTCCCATGGCTTTAGTGACTCTTGGAAATTACTCGTATCGTCCGTACCGTCAGCAGGATTTTTTCCCAGATTTCTCACCCTTTTTAATTTGTATCCCCTAGTTACCTGCTCCATCCTTTCCTTCCCCCTCCCTTCTCCAACACTAATAGGCCTGCTGGAATCCACCTTCTAAATGAAATCAGTCAAGTCACCTCAGCTTTGATTGCCTTATTCCCATGCTGTAGAATGAAAGCACTTTGTTGAATCAAAAATGTTCTACATTCAATTGTCATAAATAACAATGCACAGCAAAGAACTTAAGCTATCAACAGAAACAATAAAATATGAAAGTGTGCTTCAAACCAGATGCTTCTTTATTTCTGCCCGAACAGTTTGAAGAGCCTGTTAAAATGCTTCAAGTTGCTGTTTACAAAGGGTCAAACAAACATTTTTCAATGAAATGTGTCCCTTCTGGTTCCTTAATGATTAAATACAGTGGAACAATAGCCATTTAAAATAGCAAAAGAATATCTGATGATTTTTTGTTAGGATTGTTAAAATAGGAGGAGTTGAAAAGCGTTGTGTGAGGTGAGAGAAAAATGCTCTGACAGCAGCAGAGGCACCTCAAAGATTTTGACAATTTGTCAAAAATCATTGCACTTTTGAAACAGCCTTTTGCAGGACACTTGGGAAAATAAGCAGCATCTTTCCTTTGCTAAGATTGGCAAACACTTTTTCCCACAATACCCCAAAATGTTGCATCCTGTGTTTGCTCCGCCCCCCTCCCCCTCCTCCCCCCAAATGAGCAATCTCAAACACAGATACTCCTTCTTGGAGGAAACAGCCAATCCAATTAAAATCTGTGTCCGTGTGCTATTGAAAAAGGGTTCTCTGTAACCCCAAGACTCCAGATTTGCCTCCTGGATCCTGCTCCTGCCGTCCTGCTCACCTCTGCCAGGATTCAGCCTAGTGCAGGTATTTCATTTGGCTGCATCTCATTAAATTACTGTTCTTCTGACTTTTATTGGTAGAGCTTCAACCTTTAGAATCCACTTTCATCTGTTAAATAGAGCAGAACTTGACTGAAAAATACTCTGCATTTATGCAAAGACACCCATGCAATTGGAATGTCAAATGGTGGCCTACTTAAGACTGAAACTGATCTTGTTTGATAAGAAACACACCATTAAAAAGAAAAAAAAGGTGAAAAAAGTAAACAGTGCCTTGGTTCTACATGGTCTGGAATAAAATTGTATTTCTTTTCACACTTTACCAAAGCCTTGTCAGGATCTAGAAAAACAGAGCTATCAGGCCACGGTATTTCTGTTGCAACTCCGTGGAGTATTGTTAATTGTGACTTCATTCTTACCAACTATCCATACTTAAACCTTGCAGGGCAGTACTTTGCTGTACAATAAAAATGAAGCCAGCAACATTTCTGTTAAATTCACATTATCATGTTGGAGTGACCAGCTTTTTGTATAAACACACACAGCATGCAAACATCAAAATAGTCAAGGAATACCAGTAACAGGTAATAAGTTTTTGCTATGTGAACTTCCTTACTTAGTTACTCAACTTCCTCATCTGCCAGGAGCTTTATAAGGCATGTATGAGATTCTTATTAAACTGGATCAATTTAATTCAGGTAAATAATTGTTTTCCTTAAGAAATTGCCAGTTTATGATGATTTATATGATAGGTTTCACAGTACTTCTTTCTAAGTTGAATGCTTGTTTCAAGAGGTAAATTCTTAAAACTCCTTGCCTCCATAGAGCTAAATTTATGCTCCTGCCTTGGTATACGGGGCAAGAAAATACAGGGAACCTTCTTTCCTACTTTAAAACCTTCTCAGACAGGACAGAGGCCTGGGAGTCCCAAATTCTGGTGAGAACAAGATCTTCTTTCCTATGCTTGGTGTCCTAAAAGGGCCATGAAGTTGCTGGGGGATATCAAGTATAAACCAGTCTGCAAAACTGGCAGGACATAAAGTGGTTGGTGGTGCACTGGTGGGGTTATTCTCATTTGGATTTGACTGCAGGAGCTTTTCAGTACCTGTGGGACTGCTGTTAGGTAGAGTGGGAAAGGGCTTTTGGTCTGTGTGGTGTAAGGCAGCATGCAAAGGTCTCTGCTAGCCTGTTAGAAGATTTACAGCAGTTTCTGGTTATGTGGGAGAGAAATAAGAAAAGTGTAGAAGGCGCTACATGTACATATGGATACATAGATGTATAAAACTTTTATAAAAGGATTATAAAAATGAGGGTGCTGGTCAGGTGCACAGGTCTCCCAGCAGCTTCCCTCTGTCCCCAGCCCCAGATTTATTTTGCAGACTCTCCCTGTTCTTCCTCCTTCTCACTAAACCCTCACCAATGGGCTCAGACTGCAGAATTCAGGGCTGGGACGACCAGTCAGATGATGGCGCGCTTTTTTGGTTAAAAATTAAGCAAAACAAGTAAGAAAAGGTCATGGGCATGTTGCATATCCCACTAGCTATCACAGATAGGTACAGTAGCCAGGCTGCCTCTCAGACTCCATTTCCACAGATAACAACTGCTGCCCATTAGGCCCAGCTCAGCTGCAGGCATTAAGCTCTTTGCACTGCATGAACCCATGCTAAGTGAAGTGCATCACCGTAACTGACTTTCTACATCTCTACCTTAGCTTTCCCCAAGAACTATGGTAAAAATAATGGCATTTGTTCGTTATTGTTCCTGCTTTAGCTCTCTTTAATTACGTATTTGTCCATCCCAGCCTTTCTGCCTTCAAGAACAAGTTCTGAAAGTACACAGGAGAGAAAAATCTTTAAGTTTTACATCATAGCAAAAGAGTTACCTGTCCTTAGGTACTGTATGCCAGCTTTGTTGCAAATGTGGAAAAAAATATTGGCCTTCTAAGGATTTATGCCAAATTTACATTGTTAAAGTGAACAGAAATTTTGGCTAGGATCCTTTGATATATAGGGTACAAGCCATTTAAGTTTAGCTAGGCTTCTTTCCAAGCTCCAGAGGAGGATCTAATAAAAGAATGAAGCATATTAAGACTGTGGGAGACCCCTAGTATTCGGCCTATATTAATTCTAATATGATGATGTCATTCAGGTTGCAGAAATATTAGCTGAGCACGAAATGGTTTGCTTAGAGGTTAGTAACAGGTACTACTAATATTAAAAAGCATTTAATAATTAAAAAAATAGGATGACAGGAGACTATCGGAATTTACTTAGCTGAAATCAATCATGTCTTCAGGCAAAATGATGGACTAGATGATCCTCCTTTCTGACCATTACA
This sequence comes from Falcunculus frontatus, assembly GCA_013398115.1. NCBI lineage: Eukaryota > Metazoa > Chordata > Aves > Passeriformes > Falcunculus > Falcunculus frontatus. The sequence continues at coordinate 823,221 of VZRV01000506.1, read as the reverse complement.
GTATGATTAATTCTATGAATTTCTGATCCACATTCCTCAATTTCTTTTGGGAAATCATGTGTCTATCTGTGGATATGTACCGGGAGCTAAAGAAGTTTTCCCACAGCTTTCTGAACCTTCCAGGAAGAGGATAGAAGTTTTAGACCATCTCCTCCTTGCACAGAGGATGTACAGGTAGGGAACAGAGAAAATGCAGTATTAGGTTCTTTCATCCATCCTCCTTTTGACCCTTTGCCACCCTATGCAGACCTGCCAGCCAGCACGAGCTCAAAGGGGAGACTTGGTGGAACAGAAGGGGATGGTATGATTTGCTTCCTTTTAGGAAGGTTACAGTACAGTCCTTGCATGCACACTCACCTTCACTGTCATCAGTTGAGTTTTGGACTGCATCACCTTAGTTTGAGAGTCATGAGTTTCTTCTGCCAGCACGCTGTTATTGTCCTCAGGATGCTCACTTAAGAACATCCCAAAGATAAATGAAAATTGAACCCCCCAAACTGCCAATATTAAGTAATAATTTCATAGCTGACCTTTTGAGATATTTGTGTAAGAATCGTTGGCCCAGCCCACACACTGTGCAGAAAAAACTGCATCCATCACTCCCTCTGCCTGAATTGGCAGAGCTTTTGAATGAGCTACAGGGATATGTACTCAAAAGATCTTCTGTACATGCAGACTGGTGTCTGGCAGCTCCAGCAAAGGCTGGAATAGAGGCCTGAACTGAAAAACTTGCATATATATGTACAAGGGGAAATCCAGTTCTACTTTGCTAACACAGATGTAAATCAGGAATATGCCTTTGACAGCCAGTGGTGGTACAATGCATGGGCAGGGAATCAGGGCCAGAACAGAGATCTGGAATACTGCCAAGCTGAAGCAATATTAGCTTGATACCTGTTCTGATATCCTATAGAAACCATCGTCTCCAAGTTTATCAAACCATAACTACAGATGCTAAAATAAACATGAAAAAACCCCTGTGTGTTTGTGAAATCTGGCCTTTATTTTATATCACTCTCATGACAAAAAGTGTTAGAAAAATGTCTTAAACCACTACTTGGGGATTTCCTCCAAGCACTATGCCAGCTGCTCTCAGCCTCCATTGTGAAATGATGGGCTGCTGGCATAGCCAAAGTACTTTACACTCCAGCAACCACTGGATGCATAGCAGCCCTTTGGGAGTCATTACCAACTGGTGTAATTTAGGGCAGCCCTGAGGCAGCTCTAAGTCACAGTCTCCAGGAACTGGAGGCTATAAAGGTGGCATAACACCTCTCCTCTAGGTCTATAATCTGCAATAACATTTACAATACAGACTGCATTGTATTATTTCCATGTTTAATTAGAGTACAGAATATCAAACATTTTGCTTTAACACTACCCCATGTGCTGTTACTGGCTCTGTATGTGATTTAATGGGTGATCAATCATTCACATATCAGTGGTGATGTAAACCTGATGTTCATTTGCTCTTTTTCACTTCATGCATGGATCTCATGTAACAAGAAAAGAAATATCTATGAGGAATGTGGTAGTTCTGCATTGCTGTTAAATCTCAGCAAGCCCTCTTAGAATTCAAGAAATAAGGTAGCATCAGTTTACAGACCAGCTTTTCAGTGGCATCATTCCAAGTCTGTGCTATTGGCCAGCATGGCTTATGCTTTGCTTTCATAGCCAAATATGTAATGCTTGACATGTCAAGTCAGCTGCTGGTTTTTTTTAAGAGAGTGGATATTGTTGATACAGCTGTGAAAGAGTCCTTTCTCCTTTCCAAGGAATTATCACTAAATTTCATTAACCAGAGAGAGACCCTCTTCAGTGGATCAGAACTTAACAAAAAGTGTCCTGTCATCATTTTTGTTTCAGTCTCTTCTCACTACCCATCTGATCTGATGCTGCTGTCCACTTATATTTCAAATGGGTATTATTCTGCCATTTGTCTTCAGATATCAACAGGGAAATCACCTTCATGAAATCTAAAGGGGTAGACCTAATAAAGGAAAAAATTTGAGATTTATTCCCTGTTTTAGGCCAGTGAACTGAGTCCAGCTGAGCTCAGGAAGAGATAGGGCCAAGGACAGCTAGGGTTGGTGGTGTCCCATGCCAGGGGAAGGAGAGACATAGGAGGAGGGTGCCTTGCAGGGTCGTGCTGGGGGAGCAGAGCTGCAGGAGCTCTCAGAGTTTGAGTGTCTGTGTGCCTGGGGGATGAGGAGGAGGCTGGGATGGTCCAGGTATGCCAGGAACAGAGGATACATGGATGCCATTCCTTTGTGCTGCTCTGCAAGTGCATCCATGCAGCTCTAAAGGACAGCTCCAAATACTCCTCTTCAGGAGCAAAAGCAGGAAAGCAACCTGAAACCTACCAAGGAAAAGGGAGTAACTATTTTTCCAAGTGATAGCAACACAACTTTGTTGTAATCGTAGTAATAAAGGAGAGCTGACAAGTGATGACTTCTCTGAGGTGCTTTTAACCTTAATAAGAGCTCCATTAATTTTTCATATTATTGATAAAGCAAATTAATACACATCTCCGAACAAGCAAAACATAAAAAGGCATCAAAACCAAACTGAAATAATTGAATATTATTTGTCGAGAATGCCATTAAAATAATGTAAATCTTCTTTTGTAAATTAACTTCATGCATAACTAGAAATGATTAGCATGCATATATACCAACCTCTGTGTTTGTAATTTTGACACACATCCTGATAGACCTGGGGTGTTTTATTCACTTACACTCTGAAAGTATTATTCTGTATGAATGCACAGTCACTCTGAGAGAGAGCTAGTGGGAAGACATGAAGCTGGTGGAAGTGCTGCCACTGAGCCTCCCAGGCTGTGAGGGAGGATGTCCCTCCCATGGCAAGGACAAGTGGGAAGACACCAGCCACATACTGACTCTGCCACATAACTGGAAGCATCTGGGCACTCTTGAAATAATTGGCAGTGCATGTTTTAGTACAAGCACAAATAGTGCTTTTAGACATCTATGACATGGGAGTTCATATCCCATGGCAGTGGGGAATTGTCCTAATTTCAGAGAAGGAATAAGGAACCTTTTTAATGAGTGTTTTGGCAGATGTACAGTACAAAAATCATGATCTTCTTTAGCTTCACTTTGCAGGGGACTGTGTGGAGGAATCATTGCAAACAAATATCACTAAAAAAAACATTTTCTTGGGCCGATTTTCAAGATTGTTCAAGCAGTTATCTAAAATCTGTGTTTGGATGATTGCTGGGAGGTTGACAAGAAAGTGATGATAATCTAGTTAAAATTTTCAGAATTTTACCATAGATTCTCAAGAAAATGAAATAAAAATATTCCCAGTTTGTGTAACAGCTCTTACCTGAATCCACAAATATATGTTACCTGCTTCCTGGAACAAAGACAAGCAAAAGTCTGATATTTTGTTTCTAACATATCAGTCCCAACAGCCCCCCAAAGAATTAAACTTTAACAAAATATTTGATATTAATTACTTAATTAAAATAATTTATTTGGTGTTTTATACTTAGAACCTTAGAAGTTCATAAATGCATGTCTGAATGATGAGTAGCCAGGGAATACTTGAAAAAGTCACAGGAGAAACCAAGATCCCTTTCACCAATATCTTCTATTGCTGTGCAGACTTCAGGTAGTCACAGCAGATGTGAACCCAGCCTAAGCACAGGCTTGCCATGTGCTGGGGAATTTGGAAAGCACTCTGTACGTACTTGTTTCCAAACTGGGACTAAAAGGCATTGCTGAAAACCTCTGCCAAGCTCTTCGTGCCTTGGAAGCCTGAAAGAATTAAATCCTCCCTCATATGTGTTTGTGACAGACTTTGGTTTAGTTCTTGTTCTTGTACCCTATGTAAACAATAATGTTTGTGAGCTAGCAATGGGCACTTGGGAATAAAAGGATAAACAAACAGGAATATTTAATACTGTAGTTTTTTAATTTCTGAGATACAGATATAAAGCCTTATTTTAATTAAGCATTTTCTGCTTCTGCCTGCATCAGTATTAAAGTTGCAAATTTATCTGAGGCAATTTAGTGTTTGAGCACAGAGATAATAATCCACATTTAGTGAAATTAGCCAGGAGGGTAGGCTCCTGCCTAGAATTATTTACATTCTTTGACCCTTTAGGCTCAACTCTTTATCCAATCAAATTTATCTAGCAGAACTTTTTGTGTCATACACATTTGGCATTAAGGCCGCAGTAGAATTTTGCAAGTGTTTGGCATATTCTTGATAGCACATCTGGTGAGTATGGGCAGTGTTCATTAGAATAGCTTTGCAAACTGATAACACGCCAAAGCTTTGACAAAAGTACTTATGGTAGATGTCAATCATCTTTCTTTGCCAGTTTAAACATGCACCCTTCTGGGAATAATTTTTATCTATTCTGGCACATAAAACATAATGAACAATATCTTCAGGCTCTGCAAATGAATGCAGGTCCCTGTATTATGTATACTGCTTGTGGATCACTAAACAAATGTAACAGAAAGAAGGATTGTATTTATATATTATCAGCAAAAATCTGTGAGAAACACCAGGCAGAGTGAGTAAATCTCTGGCAAGTAAGGACTGTATGAAGGGCAAGAGGACTGTGGACATACAGGACAGCTACAGCAGTCAGTAGCACATTCCCAGTGGGAATGACAGAGCCTGAAATGGGCCCTCCAAGAGGGATGAGACACCTTTCTGATCTGAACTTCTGTTGCACTGGGGGATTACATGTGGCATGCACTTAATATAGATTCTCCTGCCTTCATTCCTGTTACTTGCACATAGATTTTCATTTGTCAGCTTCCTAAACTACATTTCAGTAGTGAATCCATGTTAATAATGAAGTGGGAAAAAACCCCAAAATTCAAATAGACCTCTAAATTTTCAGGAAGTTGCACAAAAAAAAGTACAGACTATTGCTGTCTTTCACATGAACACATGGGTTTTCTTTTAAATATGTACTGGTAGAATATTTCAGATTTGCTGAATACAGTAGGTATTTATGCTTTTATTTTAAATGGGGATTACAAATTATTCGCCTTTTGTCATGCACAATATGCATATTATGGTGTGGATATTGTGTTACCAATTCACTGTAACTAAGTACTTTGGCACTTTAAAAAAAGCCATTTTTGACCCAAAAGACCATAATGGAGCCTTTCAAACTTGTTTAAGGCAGCTGCCATGAACTGAAAATGTCATACAAAACAAGCTGTATGTAGAGCAATTTAATATGTATAAACGTGCATTTTCAGTTAAATACGATGGCTGGCTCAGATTATTTTAAATTTAAAAAGTACTGGACCTCATTACCTTATGATGGTGAGGAAGGCTTCAGATTAGTCCTGTCAATAGCTACTAACTAGCAGGTGAATTTACCAAATTACTTTGCCTCTTTACTGATGAGGGTGGTACCGTATATGCACAATGTGAGCTTTTGTGGGTGTGTGAAAGAAACCCCTTAGCACTGAGAAACACTAAAAGAACCAGACAATTCAACCAAAAATGTATTTTAAAGTATTTTTAGTGTTTTAAATAAAAACACATTCTTGTTTTTTTAATGTGGTTTTCAGTATGTTCCATCTTTTTAAATTTAGCCTATTGCGTCAATATTTTATATGTCATCATGAGTGCTGTCCTCTTGTTAATGAAATAATGATTCAAGCCACAAAATTAAAACCAGCTGGTTTGTCAAATTCTGAGCTTAAAAACAATTCTGTTAGATGATTATGGGGAAAATATACGGAACTTTGATAATCCATTGTTGGTAATTAACTGCTGAGGCTAAGGGTTGCCTTCAGTTGCCCCAAACCAGGACCCTGATGCCATCTGGCAGGGCCTGGGGATGTCACCAGCCTCCCATTGCCAATTCAGAAGAAAATAGGACTCTACAGGCTCTCTGATGCATTTGCCAGTGGGCGTTGCAGATACCCCAGATATCACTGGACTCTACTGTGTGTCACTAGCTAGAGGTTTATATCTTGAATTCTTAGTATGATTTTTATGACTATGGAGGGGGTGTGTGTGTGTGTGTTTGTGTGTACTATGGAAGCATTTTTGATTCCCCATAAATTTTCATAAATGTGTATGTGTTGATGATTATATGTGTTAAATAGCTAACTTAAATTTGCTATACAAATTATAATTTTTCCTCCTAAAAGATTCTTTCCTTATAATTTTATTTTAGCAAGAGTACAGCAGCACCAAAAGCTCACAGTATTGCCTCTTCCACTAAATAATCATTAGAAGTTCTAAACAAAGAATCAAGTGATGGAGCCAAAGCACACTGAAATCAATAGGAGTCTTTTCATTGACTTCAATGGGCTTTGATTCAGCATCCAAATCCCAACTGTCGCTGAACATATTTACAACCACAACATTTTGTGTGGCACTCTGTGGGCACAATGGTGCAGTTTACTTGGGAAAACAAATGTAAACATATTGTTAGATGGTGTGACCAGTACTACAACACACAAAAACTAGGCCTTGTTAATCTCAGTTATATCACTAAAAAACAATTGATTCAGCTGTGCATGTGAGGACATATAGCTAGGCAGTGTCTGTCCGGGCCAGGAAAGGACTCATGCTGATGCGTTTGAAAATAATGCCAAAGAAGAAGACGTGTTGTTAGCGTCAGTGTATTCGCATATCAAAATTGGAATCAGTATTATTTTAAGAATGTTATCATGAATCATAGCTGCTGCAAAATTTCTAAACAGAGCGAATTGGTGTTTGTTGTTTCCAACACTAATTAATTGGTGGTAATCACACTGGACTTACACAGAGCATGCTTGTATCAGTATGTCTGATTTCAATTTTAGACACTACTGTGAACTTATTAAGTAATTCGCCATTTCATAATATAGCACGTCTGAGTAATATACAGAGTGTTTCCAGCTAAAAGCTGTCTGATGCCTGCTGTAGGTAAGCTGGGGAGCTCTTTTCTCATTCCCTACCTCAGATATGTAATACAATAACAGACACTGCACATTACAATGACATTCCATTATGTTGCACAGCATCATATATTCTTAGCTCCCGAGGGAAAGACTGACCAGTGCAAATTGAAGCCAGCCCGTGAACTTAGCCAGTAATTCACTGGATCTCAGCCAGATACATTCATAGATACATACACGGACATAATCATGACTTCAAGTGATTTTTAGTAGATTAACCTCCAATTAAAAATACATTTTGATCCTGTTGCAATACTGTAACAAAAATATTTATGTAGCACACATTGCTAAGGCGACTAATTTCAATGTGCCCCCTTGAAAGCTTTGAAGGCATTAGCAGCTCTCCAAGCATGTTGACTATCTGGACAATGAATTTTTATATCCTTGTCAAATTTTAAATATCCTGCTGTTAAAAATATTAGTCACAGGAACTTCTTGACAACAATGTCGCAGTAAATTTTTTAGTCTGTAATGAACATGGATAACCTGATACATAAAATCATGTCTCAGTGTCTGGCATTCAGTGGTAAAAGCTGAGCACTGAAAGTTTCCTTGGAGCATTGGCAATACCCTGCCAATAGATATACTGTACGTGCCATTTAAACCAGCTGAGTACTGCTTTTCCTCTCCCTCCCTCCAGTTTTTCCATTCCCCAAGGGGCAATCCTTTGGCGAACAACCCATTTAAGTCAAACAGCTATCATGTAAAAGTGAAGATGAGCAACAAAGCACATCCAAGGGAAGCAAGTTAAGATCTAGGCCCTGAGGTTCGAAGGGGGGGCTAAAGAAACCGAGCCAAAGAAATTCTAAAAAGGCACTTTTTTAGCTTAAAAAAAATAAGATTAGAAACTGGCTTGTATGAGCCCAACTGTGATTAAAAAAATAAACCTTTTATAGTTAAGACAGAATTTTTTTTTCTTTTTGTTCTTTGACTTTTCCTTGCAGAGAAAGAGGCTATCTTCACTTAATCAGAGCAAAGAAAGAGTGGCTGAGGCAGAAGCAGCATCATGTGGGTGAAGGTCAGGCCAATTTTCACCCATGTGATGCTGCTTTATCACTCATGGAACAAAGATTAAGGCCTTTCTTTTCTTTATCCTTTTGTGCTTTCCCCCATTACTTTAACAGATCTGAACAAATCCCAGGCAGTTCATCCAAAAGTTCCTTTTAGCTACATTTAGTTCAGATCCTCTAAATTCCACATAAGACTTCATGCTATACCAACATGAAGAGGATATAAAACCCACATGTGTAGGGAGAAAAATGTTATAGAAAAACACAGAAATCATTGCAGAATATGATGACAGCAAAAGCCTTTTCAGTTGCAAGAAACTAGGCACATCCAGGAACCAGAATTATCACTATTTTTATTCCCTTATTTTTAAAGAAATTTGTTTTACTGCTACACTGAAAGGCTGCATAAATATTGATGTTTGTTGAAGATGAATTTGACATCGTAAACATCTACTTGCGCTCCAAGGTTCTGAAAAAAACCCCCACAGTAGAAATGCCAGTTCATTGCTGCCTGTGAGTAACTGTAAAAATGTTACATCACAAAAATTAGCTTACATTGCATATGTTTACACATCTTGTCAGTAGCCAGCTTAATCAAACATATTATTCCAGAATTGCATCAACTGCAGAAATAGGTCAGGATGTAATTTTTACACAAAGTACCAGGGGACTGATTGAAAGGGCAGTTGTTGGATTTGACTGTGCTTTTCAGCCCTTTGGTTTTATCCAAATGGGGGAAGCAGCCCTTCCTAGCTCACTGTTTTTCTCTGTTTCAAAAAAGCTTCAGGAATGCCTGTTTCATTTATTTAATCAATCTCTTGATGTCTTAAAACAATCAGCACAGGACACTGAGTCAAATTCTAGCAATCAGTTATGTAATCATAATGACCAGAAGGTATATTTATGTCACATGTCCCAGCTACCCATAACATTTATAGTTTTACATACACTGACTCCACAACATTTAACAGATTAAAAGGTATGGAAGATAAAGCAGTTAAGCATTTAATAAGTGAGACAGGTATCTTAATGTGATTCCTAGCATTATGCCAGTGGTGTTTGTACCCCCGCAGTGATCAGAGTGTGTTTCCAGATTTCAGATTGCCTGTTTCTATGCAATCAGGGTAAATGCTGCTCTTCCCCTAATGTGGTTTTAGGGGAGTGGGGAGAGCCCTGCACAAAGCTTCAGCTGAAGCATGGAATCACTGCAGCTTTTCATATGAGGCACTAAAAAAATTGGCTTATCCTTCTGTACCATATGTTATCATGTACTAGAGTGTCTCCCAAATTTTGTATAGTTTTATGCTCTTCATGTGTACAGGACTAAAATCTTGGCCTTATACTGAAGTCAGGAGAAATGTTATGTTTGACTCCAGTGAGTCCTGGTTTCATCCAGTGAGTCCAAGAGAAATAGTTCAGAGTTGGGTCCCTTTTACTTTGAGTAATTTTGAGACACATAAACCACTAATACAGGTGTGAGAAGTCAGTATCTGAAAACTGCTTGGATAGGATAATATACAAATGTGCTCTTACTGAGGCTGAAAGGAGGCTAATAAATATTGTTATCCATACATTTCTTAAGAGCATTGTATTCATATTGCTTATACCTGAAAATATCTTCCAATACATTGTCCAGATTTCTGATGCATTCTCATTGTCTTATCAAAACAGAAGACAACAGCAGGGTTTTGGACTCTTTTAAACAGAGAATGCCAGGAAGTTTCTGTCATGAATACTGATAAAAAAATTTGGGTTAAAAAAAGCTGCAAGAACCTCTCCTGTACCAATCTAAATCCCACCTCCATTCTTCAGAAAAGAGGTTTGAAATATGTTTCCTCTGGCTGTTTTGGTAGGCTTTCATCAGGTGGCGACTCTTGCTGAGATTCCTTGGCTGAATATTTGTAACAATGTTTAATTATATTTCAGAGTAGTTAAATCCAGATGGGAAATACTAGATATTTCTTAATCTCTGCAAATTCTGATTTTCAAGCAATGTCTTTTGTCTCAATGCGAGTGAAGGGCTGAGAGCAGTGACTACAACCATTAGGACATGACAAACTCCGGGACTGAGGCTTTGCTGCTCTGAAGATGTTTCTGCATTCAATCCACCCTGTGGATTGTACTGTGTGCTTTTCATCCTCTATTGGAGGAATATGAATTTGAGTAAATGCCATGTGACAGTGCGGCTGCTGTGGAATTTATTCATTTTTCTTGAGTAGGAGATCAATTAGTAATTACTTAAGGGCAGTCCTTATAGGCCATCTAGGTTGGCCCTTAATTAACCAACAAGACATGACAGGCAATGTATTTCTGGGCAATTTAGCACATCTCTTAGGGAGTTTTTAAGGCATGAGGCCGAAGGTCAAGTGACTTTAACCACCTGAGAAGTGCAGAAATCCCTTAGAAATACACTGTCTAGAGTGACTTATTGCTGTTATTAAATGGAATTTGTGAATAAAAATAAGAAAGACTGTCAGCCCCAGGCATGAATAGGGCATTATTAACATGGATATGACATTGTTGACAGCTAATCTAAAGCTCCATTTGTGTCCTGAGCTCTAGACCTCTTTCTTTATACTGTATATTAATACAAGGAAGATATGTTACATTCTTCATACACTTTTACCATAGCTGTCTAATGAGACCAAGGGACGTAGTTGTTTTTTTTTTTTTTTAATTTGCATTGCACGTTTCTTTTTTTTTTTTTTTTTGAGGGCTGAAATACAGCAATTAAACTTTGTATGCCTATCATCCCATTTTTGGACTATATCATAGAAGTCTCCTGAAAGAACAAAATATCCTTCCTAGGATGTAAAATTGCTATTCCTAACATACTCTCCCCTGCCATCCTGAGATCTGCCCTGAATTTGTCTCCTCCCTGGCTCAGCTGCTTCCCCTGTTCCCTGCTGCTGGGCTCAATGTGCCTGATTGTCTGTACATGTCAGCACGTTCAGGTTGAAGAAGTGCACCAGCAACATTCACATGTAGAGATGAATAAACAAAGTCAATTCTAGCACCTTCATCTTTCCTGTGTTTTTCTCCTTCTTTTCTTTTTTCTTTCTCTTTTAAAATTTTTTTCTCCACAACATGAATGTAAACTTTTTAAACTGCATACATGCTTTCTTAATACCTTGAATTAAACATGTACAGTAACATTGCCAAGGTAGAACTTGTCGTCCTGAAATTTGGAATTGCAGAAAATGGACAAGAAACTGAACATCTGTTGTAAATATTATCTTTTGCCAGACTGCTTGTGTATAGATGTAGACATTTTGGCTTTGCTTGTTTCCATTGGCTTAAATTGTTCTTGGGTTTCTTGATGTGCCTGCTATTATCCTTACGCTAAAACGTGTTCTTCCCTTTGTTGGTTCTGTTTGTTGATCTACAGCAACAGCCGGTTCCAAAACGTCTTTTGTTGAGAGAAAAAGTGGCCGAGTCACATTCTAACCTTGCCCTGACCAGCACAGCTCCATCATTTCCATGGGAATTGCTGGAAGGCTGCACACTTGTGACCGTGCATTGACGGGGGGCTTCCAGCTGCCCAGGGGTTTTCCTGCTGCTGCTCCTCAGCCCTGCAATGCAGTGCGTGGTGGTGGAGGAGACATTCTCTTTCCTCAGCACATGGCAGTGTAAGAGTGCTGGGAAGAGCAGGTTCCCTGACCTCTGCGACAGCGCTGCTGTCTTAAGTCTGATGACTCCAGAAAGTGCTGGATTTTGCTGCCAGGAGGTTCTGACACGCAGAGTGTATCTCTATTTTTCAGGAGGCATAACAGCTACTTAGCATGTGGTGTCCAGTTCTTTTGTACATTCACAAGTACGTCTGACATATTATGAAAGTATTGGATTTATTGTGCATACCTCAAATATTTTAAGGATATGTGAACACATATTTTTGTCTGGGAAATCCTGGGCATAAATACGGAAGTACTGATGTGGATTCTTTGTTTAGGCTGACAGGAACTAAAGTAGAGCTCTCCATGCATGCAGATAATTTGGGGGAATTGTTGTAGGATTAAAAGGCAGAAATATTGTGTATATTCCCTGAATCAATTCTAATACAGGGGAATATATCACTCTGTCTTGTTATTCTTAGTGCAAGGGAAGGTAAAACAGGTTTAAGAAATAAGAGGGCTTTAAAGGCATACTTTGAAAATCATTGTTTTTAACAGCAGTGATCCATAAAGCTGGATTAAATCAACGTTTTTAAACAGGCTGAGTGCACTGTAGTTTGTGAAAATTTCCACGTACTGCAGTTTGAACCAAGTAACCTGAAATCTAAAAGTAATCTGTACTAGCCTAGTACAACTGCACTAAGAGAAAATTTCTTATAATTTCTAATAGCAAAAAATGATGATATCATCTAGGCACAAGGCTACCCTATTAAGTTTGAGCTGAAAAATCCTTTTTTTTGGAGAAACTTTGAAAACAAATTTTCCTGAAATTCTGACTGTCCTGAAACTGGTGATTTACTGTAAAACAGCAAGAGGCATTATGGCCTTACAAAGCAGATAATTCTGTGTTATAGGAAAACTGAAATAGCAAAAGAAAAAAAAAAAATTGCACATGTTCTGGTATCAATGAAGAAGATATTTTGCTTTTTGTGCACTTGATAGAACAAGTAATAGAACAGTTTAAAAATAAAATAAAAATGCTTAATTCTAAAGAAACAAAGGGAAGATAATTATTTACTCACACTTGCTGCGGTTTGGATCATGCCAAAGCTGATACTGAGCCACAAGGAATGACTAATTAATTGTGGTCCACAATCCAAGATTTCTTGGAAAAAAAGTAAAAAATTAGCCCTTATGGCAGCAAAACTACTCCCACAAATGTCTGTACCTGGAGCAACCCTTATCATCCCACATGTTCTAAGACATGCAGGAACTGCTGTCATTTATCTAGATTCAGCATTAACTGCCAGTTCTCAACTATTTCAAAAATGATCAAAAGCATGCAAAAAAAAAAAAAAGAGGGGTGAAGAGAAGAACAGACACTTCAGAGCTCCTCACGTTTTACTGTGCATTGCCTCCCTGCTGTGTGATTTCTCTGTTTTAGCTTCAGTACTGCTGTGGCTGCTATCTGTCTTAATGTGGAGGTTCATAGGTTTGACTGATCCTGTATCCAAACCTGCTTCTGCCCACATTTGATCAACCACACCTGGGACTGAGATGTATAAGAGCCCTCAGCAGGCGTAACGGCTGCTTGATCAAGCAGATGTATCCAAATAATTTTGATATCCAAATGGTTCCTTTTACATCTAAATGTTTGCTTTAGTGGGGCTCACAGGTTCTCCTAAGCACTTGCCCTGCAATCTCAGCTGCTGGCTCCTCCTCTTGTGTCTTTTGGCACCAGGTACAATTGGCACCCAAGCTCCAAGCTTGGGGACTGCCAGCATGGGCGAGCCAGATGACTTTCTGCTGTGTTTCACAATGCAAAGGAGTGTTAACATAATACACATGTCCTCATTACAGGGCATTACTCGTAGGTGCTTATTTTTAAAAAGTCATAGTGTGTGGTTGAAGGATTTTAGATCATGGCACTTGTAGTTAAGCTTAGTTCTTGTTTTTAATATGAAATCTAATGTAAATTCACTCACTTCATTTGTACAATCCTCCATTCTTTTAAAAAGTGAATTACAGAATTATGGTGGGCTGACCTAAGGAAAAGAAAAGAAAGGAAAAAAGGTAGAGAAACCTATTACAATGAGGAAAGATATTATGGTCATGGGTTGAAAGAGATAAATGAATTAAGAAATGCTATGGAAAACAAAATCAAGAAAAAATATAACAAAAACAGTGAGAGGAAGGGAATTATAGAGCAATGAAGAGCACATTAAAAAAACCATAAGTCTGTCATATTTGAAGAAATTATTTTTAACTGCATGACAAAAGGAAACCTTCTTTCAATTTGGTCATGCAAAATTAGACTATCAGTGTAGATATTCAACATGAATTATCTGCTATGCGTTTCAGTATTGACACATCTACATCTTATTTGCAATGCATCCAGTCTAGAATCCAAATAATAATAGAAGAGGCTTAACACACTTCCTTAATCCTGGTTTATGTTAATTTCCTTAGGAAAATCTTATACTTATCCTTTTCTAAGAACAAAACCAGAACTACTTACAAACTTAGGGGTAGGACCAGGTAAAACGTGAGCTAAACACCAACACCCTGTGGAGTAAAGGGCAGAAACTGTTGTTGGTAGCTTAATGCAAAGGCTTAATAAAGCACACACACACATATATACTTCTTTTATATAATTGATATATATTACCCAAGGTAGTAGTGGCATATCTACCATAGCATAACAATTTTTCTGTGAAAATAATTCCATTTAAGTAACATTGTGTGTGCTGGTGACTGTAGAAGTTACTTCAATACTTTCATTACATGCCATAGCCAATTCATTGGATACTGGATATACTTGCAGGAAGGCAAGCGTATGTGACAGGAGTATGCATGTGAGCACTGTCGTGAAGGTTAGGGAGGTTGTACAACTGAAATTAAAGGCCGCTTATTACATTAATTTCCTCATCCATTTCTTACTTGAATTAATATTATGGCCACGTGGCTAGGTTTGTTTCCTTGCACTAGGTTTAGGTGTCAGAGAAAAATCTGTTCGTTACTGTGGGAAGAAAGAAAAAAAAAACAACCCAACAATCAAAGACTTGTTGCAATGATTTTTTGCTAAATGATGTGAAAGACATAACTCTTTGAACTTGTATTTAGCTACAGAGGGTTTACACAGCTTTTAAAGACTTTTTTTTTAAATAAAACAACCCATGCTTCCCCAGCTTCAACACGCACCAATTATTTGTACTGTCTCTTTCTCCTTCAAACACGAGCTGTGCTCAGAAAAGGTTTCCTGTGTCTAAAAATGGCTTGTTAAAAAACAATAGAAATTCACTGAAATTAATTATTTGACACTTCTTTTCCTGATATCTTGCAGAGTATAATATCAATATGTGTTCTTAATGCATTTCTGAAACAATTTTTCACAAGGTGATGTAGCGTTGTATATTAATAACTATGTATTTTGAGGAAACAATTGCTATCAGTAAGGGCGTACATTTTTTAGAGAGCATTTGGGTATCTTGGCCTTTATTTCGTTTTGAATTTCCAAAGACTTTCCATTGAAGTAACATTTACTTTTGAGGTGTGTAATTGGGACTCAGCATGCTCCGTGCTGTACTCTTTGATGTTCACCAGTGCTGTTAAAGAAATGAGTTAGAACTGGGAGTCTTGTATCTGCTAGGGCAATTCTTAAATGCACAGGATGACTGCCTATTCATTCCTTCTCTTTCTGTATGTATTTATAGCCCTTTTCTTTAGGCTTCCTGAACTGTCATGATACAAGAAGAGTCCCAATTAGCCAGATAAGCAAGTCAGTTTTATTCATGGGATTAAAAACACTTAATAAAGCCAGGCAACTAGTTGGTTAAATTCATACTCAGAGGAACTGTGGTGATTTTGGTTTGGGGGTTTTTGGTTGTTTTTTGGATTCCCCCCTAACTCCTTTTTGTCTTATTGCTTAACTCAAAAAAATGTGTCTGATGAGATATCGATACCTCAGGGAATAATACCACATTATTTTTTCTGCCTCTGGTATAATCATTTGTCTCTTTAAATTGACATCAGCTGAGCCCACTAAGACCCTCACACCAAAAAACACTTGTGACCCCCTGCACTGCCTTCAAAGCTTATTTTATACTTCCTGGTCTGCTTGTTTTTGATCTCAGGCACAGTACATATTTTGGGGGCAATTTCACATATTACAGCAAACTAATAATCTCTGTCCCTTCTACTGGCCTCCTTCAAGGTGCTAGAACAAGTGCTTTTTGGACAATAAATTTTGCTCAGACTAAGTCTTTCATTAGCATAGGAGAAGAAAGTGATGCAGTCTGGAAGCAGTAGTTGACAATGGTTTTCAGTCAGGCTTCTTAGCTGCTGTTTTCAGTCTGGAAGAGGTTTCTTAGATTGTTTTTCTGTATTGAGTTCTCTTTTATCTCATCCCAAGATTGTGTGCCATGTAGCCTGAACTATTCTTCTCTGAGAGAATCATCTGGTTTTGTCTCACTTAGCTTCTACTCGGGACTACTGTGCATCATAAGTTATCCCACAAGATCTACATTCTTCCTCTGCAAAACATGTGCTTTTGCTCCTGCATCAAAATCACAGGTCTGGGGCCCCTGAGAGGTACATCTTTTCAGAATACTCAGAAAACAAGGGGGGGAAACTGCAGATGAAGATCACCTTATCCATCTGTTTTACACAGATGTTCTCACAAGGGATGGAGGCCCAATACAACAGGAACACAGCAGTGGACTTGGCAAGAAGTGTCCCAAGGAGATTCTTCAGGAAGCAACTTACCTAGAGAGTGCTGTTTCCCCAGATAAAGTTGCAATCACACATTAAATGGGAGATGGCCATTACTGTGGTGGGGTTGTCATGCCTATGCTTGAGCAGAAAAAGAAAACACAGCTCATCTAATAGTTTTTTCCCGTGATAAGTCAGCTAATCTAATTAAGATAGTCTCTCCATCACCATAAACAGTTATTTCAGTCAAAGGAGCAAAGATCCTTTATACCATTATCCCTTGAAATGATGATATACTTAAACACTGGCACACGTGAGTTTTAACAGTTAAATTATTTGACAGTTTGCTGTGTTTATGAAACAATATAGAAACTTTGGCATTCACTAAAGGGGCAGAAAGTCTCCCAGGTAATATTCACAGCCCACTGGTCAGTGGCATGAAAGTGCTATTTCCTCATGCAAAACTTTATGGGAGACCTGCTTACACAAGGGAATAAATTCAGGCTATAGAACAGGCTCTGCTTGGCCTTTTCTGCACATCCACATGGTGTTTCTGAACATATCTTTTCACCCTTGTTCTTTCCAAGTAATGAACATATGCTCACCCATTCTCACAGTCTTCAATAAAAGGGAAACACCTCACTCTTCTCTTGGTCATCACAAGGATTGTTTTTCATGGACAAAATTATCCAAGAATCTCCCCATCACTTTCAGGAAATGGTTAGACAGAACTGGCTCCTGACAGGTAGATCTACTTTCCCTGGTCTACTATACTTTATAACTTCTTTTGAATTTTGGAAACATGTATAAATCGATTTATATAGTATTTAGCACAATGTTATGTATAACAGTTAGTGTTGTATCAGTTCTGTCATACAGGTTATAACATATACCATGGTGCCATATATTTTAGATAGAATAGTCTACTGGAGTGTACTGGCTGCAGTGTGTAGGGACAATCCTTCAGCATATAAAATCTGAAGAGTTTCCACTTTAAAAAAGGGGGTTTTAAATAGCCATAACTTTCTAAAATGTTCTTCATTTTTGGTTGTAGGTGTGGCCTGCCCAGCTGGGGATATTTTTGAACGTTTGAACAAAAACAGCTTAGATGCTAGTAGATGAAATATAAGTAGAAACATACTTCCTGCTTCTTTAAAAAATGAAGCTTTTGGTAAAAATAGAGATACAGCTGATGTGACTTGGGTAAGAAAGCTGTGTTTGGAAAGGAAATAGTCTTCATCAAGGGGTGTGAACAGTCTCATTCCAAAGGAAATGGTTTTGATTTGTCTGAGGTTTTAAAAAAATTGCTCAGAACCTGATCTGAAGCCCATTGACGTCAAAGGAAAGATTCACAGTGCCTTCAGTGGGCTTAGGATCAAGTGTGAACTGAGCATGGGCAGCTGTTCGAGGCCTTTACATCACCACCATCAATTTAGCATCTGATTCTTAGAATGTGTTTTGACTTGGCCTCTGGCTTTGGGATAGTGGGTATAATTGCATCTCCAAAAGTAACTGAAGGTATAAATCAGTGATTAATTCTTTTTGTGCTTAGATCAAAAGTTTGATCTCCAGATGAAGCCTTGGTGATGAATTCTGTTATACAGACAGCAGAGAATGAGATTTAGGTGTTGTTTCAGGCTCTTATTGATGCCCTGGGTAATTCTACATTATTAATTTTCATAGGAACTGCTGGTCCATAAGTCACCTCAGATCTCATGTGGGCAAGAGGTTTGCCAAGGGCTTTAAGTTGCTGCATTCTGTAGTTGAAGAGTTTGTTTAGATGAGCTGAAGAGAGAACATTCTTACAGGATGAGTGGAGGATGTTGCGCTTCAGATGACTATTTGTGAATGTTTGACATAGTAGTTGGGATAAATAGAGATGCTTTCTTCTGATAAAGACAGACAGATATAAACACTTTTACCGCCTATTAATGAGTACTTTATCCCCAGTCTAAAGTCGTGTCAGTGTAAATTAATAAAATTACAGATACTCTCTGCTGGCCAAATGTGAGTAGAAGGGACTGCAGAAATATCTGTAAATGTTTTTCAGGTGCAGCGTGTAAAAACACTGGAATCTCCACCTGGGATAAAGCTGTGTCTTCAAGTGCAGGAATTTCCAAAGAAAGAGACTACGTTAACTGGTTGGGAGAGGACAGACAGACAGGGAAGAGACTGTTGACTGAGATCCAGGATGAATTTTTCCATGCTATAATGTGATCTGGGGGTGATAGCCAGCTGTCCTAACTTTGATCAGCTGGTTGGCTACTCTACTTGGCTAGTGAGGCTGGGTGCTGGAGAGTGATGCAAGTTGAGTAACTAAGATTTTCTCTACAACAGAAAAATGCACAACATAAGAAAGACTTAGAAAAAAATCTTCCCAACATCCCACTGTGATTACTACTTTTTTTTTTTTTCAATTGACTGTCTAAACTATTTAGCTTCCTTTAAAATCTCTACCTGCATTGGCACCAACAATGACCACACTTAACTGGCTGCTGAAAAAAAATGTGCTAAATTTCTCTTAAACAAAATAATTACCCAACTGACCAGAAAGACAAATAAAAAATTTTTGCTTATTTCCAATCAAGCTTTGATGCATTAAAAGAGCAGTTAAAATTCTGAATGAATTACTGGTGAGGTTGAAACATAAAATTTGTATAATTAAATAGTACCTCATTCTGAGACTGTTAATGATTTAAGTTATTTGGATTTCTAGTACTGAAATATGGGACTGAACTAAGGATAAAAAAGGTATCTGCTGAGTACTACAAATCTGAGCTATGAAAAGTTGCTAAGCATATATTTCTTACATTGTTAGACTTGCCAATCTCATTGTTCAAATAAATACTTCTTGCAAAGCTTACTTTTATAACATTTTCTTAATCCTGCCTGCTTATTTTGTTTTACTTTATACGAAGGTAAAATCTCTACAAAGGACCCTGGTTCTGCACTTTTTCCAGATCAAATATACATACCTAAATGTTGTTTCTTCTATAGTAACAGTGAACAGCTTATGAAACAAACACCTGCTGGTAAGAAAAGAACCCTCAAAAGCTGAATTTTAAAGAAAATTCATTCTATTCTTTATTTTCATCAGCTCTTAACAATTGACCTGCTTTCTCTTGGGACCAATAATGACAATGACTTACGAAAAATTTTCTGCATGATTTAAAAATTTTCCTTTTAGACGTTCTTTGGTAACAGTTTCCTCTAAGTGGATGCGGTCTACAAATCTGTGTTGAATTGTGGACTGAGAGTGATACTGTTTTCATGTTGCATATGAAGATAGTCTAAAGCACTATGTGTAGTCACATTTTGTTGTAAAGCTATGCAGATTTAGGTCACAAGTCCTTAAACTACATCATGTAATGTACAGTTGTTCCAGATCCAAGAACCAATTTAAAATTGAAAGTTAATACATTATATTAATAATATCATACTGCCTATGGGATCGTTTGTCAGTGTTACTACATAAAAGACTGATGATTTGATAACTGTAGAGTATTTATTATAGCGGCAATTTGTACTATTATAGTATAAATAAGAATGTCTTGGCATTTCTATAATAAATCCTATTTTCAGTGGTCTATTACTTGGTTATAAAAAAATCACCCTGGGCTGAATTAGATCTATTGGATGTACAATAGCAATAATACATTACCAAAATGTGCATTTAATCCAGTGAGTAATACGGCCTTGAAAAACCCTTAAATGTGTATTAAATTGATCAGAGATATTATTTACATAGAGATTGGAATAAATCTTTTGTATACTGTCAATGTTCTAAACTAAAGGTCTATAGGTATGATGCTGATCTTATTTGCACAGGAGTGAATCATATATAAAACTACACTGGTGTCAAGAGAGCTGCCCTAGGGAAAAATGATCCCTGATGAAAAATATGAAGGAGAACAAAATCAGACACTGGATATAGAATTATTCAAAATTAGCTATATAGGATTGGCTTAGATAAAATGTGAGAAGCTGTCAAACATCATACATGCTGTCAGACTTTTGAAAGACCTGACAGTGAGTGAAAAGAGAAACTATATTTTGGGAATGACACTCGGCAATTTCTGTTTATCCTTGGCCAGGTTGTATCCAGCCCGAATAGTTACCAGCAACGTAAAGGATGTCAGCAGCACCTTTCCCCTGGCGTGCAGGACTTGGACATAAATGCCAGGACTGTCTCTTCCCAGTGCCCCCTGGGTGTGAACCCCAGCAAAGTGAATGAGGGGGTGTGGGAAGGAGATGGGCCCACAGAGGTGCTGAGCAGCATCCACGCGGGTGGTGCACAGCATGTGCATTTTACTTACATGCTGTGCTGCACTGGAGGCATTGTGCCTCTCCAAGGTATAATCCCTTCCAGAGTTCTCCTCAGAGTGGTACGAATCCACATCACCCTTTAATTAACACTGTGCCTAGGAGGCACAACTGAGCCTTTAGTATAGCCACAGGCTTTACATACACCTTAACTTGCAAATTGCAGATAAAAGTACTTAATTTAACTATAAACTGCCTCTTTTTTTTTTTTTTTTTTTTGTAAGAAAGACCTTGATTTACACATGGAGGAGAAAGTAATTACATTTAACAGATGTCACAGCTCTTAAAGAATATTTGATAATAATTAATCACTAAGAAAAAAGAAAAAGAAAATTCAGTTCATTTCAGAGCTGCAGTCAAAACCCCAATCTCTGAAAGGAAATTTTACTCTGTTCTGTTCTACTCAATTATATCCTATTCTATTCTTTCCCAGATTTTACACTACACATATAATTTTAACATTGAAGCGTCTTTCCAGAACCCTACATTCAACAATATGATTGCATTCCATCATCTGTTCCATCAACTATATTCCATGAAGTCAGTCAAAGCTGTGACATCTCAGTGTCATGCAGGACTGCTAGGCATCTTTCACAATTCTCTAGCCACTGGATATATTTTTTAACGTAGACTTCATCGGAGTTTATTCTCATCATAGTGTTGAGAAAGTGAATGCTAAGTGAATCTGATCCTGATGTACCTCTACCCCTCTCTCCGCTATCAGCATGTCAGAGCACTGGGTTTCTGCGTTTATAAATGGCTTTTCCTCCTATCTATCCACTTTTCTTAACTACTCTCTCAGCAGTGTGCAGAGAAGCAGAATCAGGATGCTCACAAGACCAAATGCAAAAAGTGATCTAGCTTTAAAGAAGTTCCTTGGAGCAGGTAATGATCGCATTGGATAGTCAACAAGGTTTTCCTTCCTGTAACAGCCTACCCAGAAGGCCAGTTGTGGTATCCATCCAAACAGTCATCAGCATCCAGGAAAAACTTGCTCTCTGCCTCTCAGGAGGCATCCACTCTTGGGATATATCAGAATCAGCAGTCACACTCTTCCTGCAAATACCTGTGATGGTCTGAAGTACAGGTTGTCCCACCCTAACGGAAGGGAGGCTCAAGGTGAAATGGTATCTAATAAGCCTGCAAGTTAATGCATCGTTGCCTGAGGGTAGCCATGGAGTTGAATTGGTCATTAATAGCTTAGAAACCACAACCAAGCAAACAAGGACTAAATGAGCATAAGAACAAAGAACAGAAAAATGAGCTATTGAAAGCAGGACTTTCTGAAGTTCATGGGCCACTGATTTGACACGTTTTCCACCTCCAGTCCCAAATGACTGGGTAAGATTGTTCAAAACCATGAGGATCACGCATTCATTCAAAACTGGGTAGAAGAAATGAAGTCAGATTATTTCACTGATGCCCCTGACTAGGGAGTCTCCATGTATTTGTGAGGAGAATGTTTTAATCTTCCATCCAAAAAAGAAATTCTTTCTCCTATCATGCCTAATAATTTAGGGTCTTCTCAGGTTTTTGAATTGTGCTACTGTATGTAGCTGAAAATTGTTTGATAAGCATCACTAAGTGGCCTGGCTCTAAACCAAGCCTGTCATCTAGTGGAGTGCTATGCTATTCCAACTTTAATCTAGATAACTGGCACACATAAAATAAGGAAACACAAATGTGACACAGCTGCAGCTAGTCTGGCAGAGCTAAAATGCTTATCAGTGTTTTGTGCCTGTAATATAAGACTACTTACTGATGGGAGAATCCTATGTGCAAAAGAGTGACAATCAGATTACTTTGATATAATTGGTTCTAAAAATGTTGGAGATTTAGAATTTATGGTGCCTTCAGTTTACAGTAGAATGGTTTATGTGTTATGATTTCAGTAGACATTAAAAATGCTGCAAAACTATGGCCAAACTTCACAAGTTACTGCTCATCATGTGCAGCAAGCAAGGTAGAGAATAGGTTAATGATAACAGCCTATAGCAAGGCCCCTGACATAACTTAGAGTGGTTTGGTAAGCACTCCATGTGCCCTTTCTGAATAATGTATCTGAATGTGCCAGGAAAACACAGTGTATGAATTAAATTTACTAAATGAGAGTCAGTGTAGTAAATTAAATAAATAGTGTGTGATCCAAGTGCTTTTGTCAATAGTGCATTGATTATAATGCCACATAGTGTACTAAAAATCTAATAAATACAGAAAGTCAGCTGGATAACTAGAGCATAAATATGTTAAGTTCTGGCACTTGAGGCAGATATAAGCAACATTATTTGTGCTCTAGGAGTAAAGAAAAAAATATATACTATCACTTACCGTACATTTCAAAACAGGAAACAGGTGCTCAGAAAAGAAGTAGAGATCTGCTCCTTCAATTTTGGACCTAGAGACAATACAGGGGAAAATCAATTCTGGTAGTAGAAGAGACAGATGAACAGAAATGTGAACCAGAAATTCTTTGCTTAACCAAGCTGTATTGTACGCCTGAACCTGTTATTAGGTCCATACTATATGCTTTGTTTCTCAAGAAGTATCTCTACAAAGGTGTAACGTGCTGTTGTGATTAAAATCCTGCTGGAAAAAATCTGAAATAGCTGCCAGATTTAACAGCATGTCACTGGGATGCTAAAAAACCATGGCTTTGGCTCCTTGCTTTGCACCAAACTAAAGAATATTGTACACAGTGGAGTAAATACCTAAGCACAGGCTTGCTCTCCTGAGACAGTAGTGTCCTGTCATCCATGAAATGCTTTTAGAGGCTTTCTGAGGTCCAGTGTGGAGGCTGATGTAACCTCTACAGCTCACACCAGACTGCACAGAACTGCTCAGGCTGGGTAGATCTGGTACCACCAGCAGATGAGAAAGAATTTTCTCTGCCTATGCAAATCAAAGCTGCATAATTTACTCAAAATACTAATAGCTGTCACAAAGCTGTGAGCTAGCAAAGACAAAACAAGGCAAAAATATTGAGGGTGGCTGCTGGCAATGACAGCAGACTCCAGAGCTGGAGGTCATCTAACCGGCTTGTTTTTGAAAAGATTGTAACTTTACATGGCAATTCTCCCTGATTTCTCTTGGCTGTTAGGCACTGTCACCAGATATATTCAAAGCTGCCATGTTTGGGTTTTTTTTATTGGGTGTCCAAGCTAGCCTTCATAAAAACTTGTATGTTTTCAAACTACATCAGGATTTTAGGGCTCAGTTGATAAGCATTTGTGACTAATCTGATTTAGGGGAGGATGACATGCAATTAGGCTGATGATCAGCTTGCAGTTTGTGACTGCTAAGTCCCTACAAAGATGGCATTCTCATATTTATGACCTGATCACACCCCTCCCCAAAAAAACAGTCCAAGAAGCTTCGGGCCCAATTATTCATAAGAGTCTGATCCAGAAAAGTAAACATTTGAGAAAGTGTGAAATTTTAAGCATTTGGGTAGTTCTACCAGCTTCAGCCTACTCATACTATGCTGGATCGGTCTCAGACTAGAGCGAGATATCTGTGAGAATGTAACTATCCAGTATTCTTCATATACCCCTCTAGCTGGGTTGTGCAATGGTTTCTTTTGCACTGGAGTGTAGTATCTGTTTGGAAGCTTGGACGCTAGTGTAGAAGAGTGACATTTTCCCTTAATTAGATATATGTAGTAAATGGTTGTTGGATGTTTCTAAAGGTAAAGCATAATTCCTGTATAGTAGGTATGCTTGCCCAGAAAAGACGCGTTCCCTCTCTCTGGAATGAGAGACAGGGCACAGAGTTTGGTGAATGCGTCTCTGCACACACAAAGACGTGAATGTATTTTATGTTTAAACTAAGTACATGCTGTAAAACACAGACCAAAAACTGATTACTTGAAAGGATGGGTAACAGTATATGGCTAAAGTTTAGGCAAGCACATAATTGTGTAATGAAATCACTTAAATGCATTGGAAAATTCATTTTCCTTTCACCCTTGGAAAAACTGATCCGCATGGGAAGAACTGGAATTTTATGCTGAGGTTTTAACTTCTGTTCCCTCAGCCTTCTCACATACCCTCTCGCCCTTTCTGCTGGGCCTACAGCTTTTACATGTCTCTCCATGACTCTCTTCCTTTTGTCTGCCTCGTCAATGGCTCCAGAGTCCTAAAGAAATGTTCAGCTTTGAAGACTGGCCTAAAAAAATGGTAATTTTCCAGACAAAGGCCAGGTGTTACTTCCAATTCATTCAGTATGCATCCCTATTATCCTGCGGGTCAGCTCCTGCTGAGCGCGCTCCATGGGTGTTCCGACTGCGTCAGGCCTGTGAGATTTGCCCCGTGTGACTGAACTGCAAGATGGAACTTTCATACCTCTTATTTTAGCAGCAGTCAATTTGCTAAACTTTCTTAATAGCAAGCTAGAAGGTGATTTCTGTGTCACAGCCTCACAGCTTTCTCACACCAGCCAGAGGAGGAGACGCGGTGTCCGTTGTCAGAAGATGTCTGGACATGAGAGCTCCGGCCCGCGGGCAGGGTGACCATCAGCAAGCTCCCACTGAGGCTGTGCCATTACAAGGGGCATGGATTTTGGCTCATTGTGCCTTTCCCTGCTCCCCTTGGAGAGGGAATATCAGTTCCCCTCACAAGCAGTTCAGTAGGAGGAGATGTGGGCCAGGCTGTGCAGAGCAGACTTCCCTGGCCACACTAGGGCTGCACATCTTCTGGATCAGAGCTGAACAGAGCCTTGGCACTGCCTGCAGAGGCGTTGAGTCACTTGCCAGGATTCCGTAACTCCTTCTGGAGGCGTCATCGTATGTGCAGATATGTCTTCCTAGCAAGGTCAGCCATTTCAAGCAAACAAAGGGTTTGGATCATTGTTTACTCTCAGGACAGATTATTTTTTCTCTATCTCCACAACCAGGGTTAGATGAAAAGAAGAAAGAACCCACCCTTTGTCAATATACTGAATCCAATTCAAACTAACACATTTGGTTTCTGCAGGAAAACAAAGTTTCAGTTTCTAAATAAACCATTTATGGAGTCATCGCTCTGGAATTTTGCCTTTCTTTCCTGTGTCTCCTTTCAGATGGAGAGAAGAATCATCTTAGATAAGTAATGCTATCTGCAGCTGCTTATCTCCAGTTAAATCCAAATTTCTTTTAAAGAAATGCTAAATGCTGCTGAAATTCCCATAAGTTAGAAGCTGAGATGTCATTCAAAACCTTTCTTTTGAATTCTCATTGCCTAAGATTCAGCCATTCATGGTGATTCCCCTTACATTTTATTACTGGAAAATCTTGCATCAGATTCAGTGATGGCTAGATCAGGCTCAGGATATTTTACTGCATTTTCTTAGTCAAATCAAATGTCTTATTACACAGTGGATTAAATTAAACCACCATGTCATTATGGGACCACTAGAATACTTGACTTTACTAGTTTCATACTTCTTAACAGATATTTCTAGAATAACTGTGCATTAATAATTTCTTATTTGAGTGAGTTTATTTATCACCTTCCTTATATATATTTGTTATGTGCTTTTGTTGCTCAGACACAGCGAGACATGTACCATACCATCTAAATGCTGAGTACAAAAAGAAGGAAAAACAGAAAAAAATATATTGGAACAAGATTGGGACATCATAAATAAATGGCTCATTGCATTAGAAAGGAAAAAAATTTCTGCAAGGTACCCTAAACCAGCCATTACGTTATGGGGAGGATCTAGGCAAGGCAACAAAGGCGATGGAGAAGTACAATGAGTGGCAAGGAGGACTCGGTGCTTACACAGACTCTGTGAGAGCAACTGTGACTGGGCTCAGCGATTAAACAGAAGCAAAAGGTTACGATTAAGCACAAACTCAACAAACCCATGTTTTTACTGGGAGACAGATGACTTGAATGCAGCTGCTCACGGTTTTTGCTGAAGAAGGTGAGAGGAGATGATCGGCTGAGCCCAGGGTGGCAAACCACAATTTCACCTCAGTGTGGTGAAAGACACATTGGAATGTGGATCTTTAAGTGTGTGTTCAGATTTCGTTACAGCCATGGAAGCTGGCAGGTGCCTCTGCAGGAAAGTGTTTAGCAGAAGAGAAATGCACTTAATCATGGGCTTGGATGCTCTTCTGTGTTTCATGTTGATAGTGCTGAAAATGAAAGTGATGTGAGGCCTGTAGTTACAAGGTTTTTGAATATCTAAACACTATTTCACAACTTCTTTTTTCTCTGTCCAGAGTGAGTTTTTATAGTTTAGCCTTTAATCTTGTGAAGCAGAAATTTAACATGTCAGTGTTGACAGACTGTTAACTATAGCAGCAATGATGAAGCTTCTATAATATTAACCTTTCAAAAAATAAAACTGCAATAATGATGTTTCCATTAGACCTTTCAGATCACTTACAAATTATCTGGAACTCCTACTGTTTATTTGTTTTTACTTTAGATTGTTGCCCCAAGCACTTAAATAATTGTAATAAAATAATAATAGAATTAAGATTAGATAAATTAAGTGGAAATGAAACTGAATACATTTTCCATGACAGCTGGCAAGTCCCATTCTGTGACTGCTCAGAAACAGAACTGGAATTTTTATGACAGTAGACAATAAGGCGATCGTGTACAGGATGTAACCCAATGCTCAAGAGGAGCAGTGTGCAAGTGACACATCAACAAAAACAAACTTGTTTCATTTATGTACTATTAATTACCATAACTTACATAATCATGGACATCTGTTCTCCCTTTCTCATACATGTACCTATGCACAGATAATTACCACTATCTACTGGTCAGAAGAGCAAGTAGCATAATATAGAGATAAATAGATTGCAGCATGTAATTGTATATGAGTATAAATAGATTTTTATATATATATATACAGATAAGACCATCTCTGTCTTATTTATTCCTCCATCAATTTGCAAGCAAATTTTATTTCTTAACCTTCACATTGAAACTGTAATAACTTGTTCCATGTAATAACTTGCATACATGGAAGAGTATTATAGAGAAAAAAAGAGCAAATAATTTTTAACTAATCAAAAATTAAGTATGACAATATCAGTTCAGTATTTTTGTCATGATTGTTCCAAAACACTGTTTCAAAAGATCAAAAGATTTTTTTTTTCAACCAGACTCTGAAGGTTCATCAGCTTTAAAACAGTTGTATTCTTCCAAGAGAAATAGCCATTGTTTTATTGCGTTATTCAGATAAAAGAGAAAAGCAACTGATGCACAAATTACAGTCCTTAGGAAACAAAGCCACATTGAGTCTTGAGTACTTAAGGGTGGTATTTGTTCCATGAAATATTTTATGATTGTCCCTTTTCAATAACTGTACTTTTGGAACTTTACAAAGGGAGCCCAGAAAGCTCTTTTCCTTGAATGTCACATCATAGAATCATAGAATGGTTTACATTGGGAGGGTCCCTAAAGTTCCAACCCCCTGCCATGGACAGGGACACCCTTTATTTTTGTGCCTAAAGTTTTACAGCCATGTATCTTGTATATACAAATTAAGAGTTAGTCAAGAGCACAGCTCTGTTCAAAGTGACATTTTATAAAAAAGAAGTGGAAATACCCACATACATAAGGTTAATAAACATACTTTATATTGATAAATGTAAAGTTTATATCTCAATAATAATATTGATATCTCAATACTGTGGGATTGGTAAAAGGAAAAATCTGCTTTAAAATACCTTTAGAAAAGCTCTGAGACCTTCAAAGGCTGCTGATATTTAATGGGTTTTATTAACTTTTATAAATTTTTAAATTAATATGAAATTGTACATATTAATGTAGTTTTAAATTTCATCTTACCTAGTCAATGGGCCTGACTTTGCTTGCATTTCTGTTAACTGCTCTTGGATGACAAGTCAAAAAATGGTTATGATACTTTTCTACAAGTGTCCTGGAAAACACATCCTGAATTAAATAACCCTAAACAGCAGGTACTGAATTACTGCTCCCACTTTTGAGAAGGATAACTAATCAAATCAATCTACATGTGCCCTTGGTTAGAGGAATTCCTGCATGTGACAGAGAATTTCTGCTCCATGTTTAGTTATTTCTGAAAACACTATTAATTGTAGATTTGGGTATTTAACTTATTTACTGTCTTTTTTCAGCCTCTGCCCTTTTGGACAATCCCAGTGCACAGGGATTGTCTCACCAGCTGGGAGGAACAGGGGAGACCAAGAGGGTGAGGAAAGCTTGCCTTATTGAAAGGGAAAGAAACTGTTTGTTTAATGACAAATGCTTATTGGGAAAAAGAGCAAGACACAGACCAATAAAATTCTTGCATCTGTTGACCATTTAGTCTCTTGTTCTGTAAACAACACCATGTAGCACTGTATATTACAAAAGAAAAATTAAGTTTTACCATGCAGCAGTATGAGAACCCAGTGGACATATCTTCCGTATCAGCCAACAGAGCAGAAGATTAGTCTGTATCCTGAGTCCTGAGGATTTAGATAACTTCCACTCTTTTTTTTTCTTTTTCTTGCGATATGTATCTGTTTTCAGTCTCTGGTGTAATAATTCAATAACGTATTCATGTCAGTCCTGTGAAACTATTCACATACTGCGCTTCTGTTGTATTTCTTTGGAGAGAAGAAAACTCAAAGGACTACCAGTCAGAAAGTCGTCATCAGTCCATGGTCCCACTGGGCCTGTGGAATTAAGGGATGAAATCTCTGCTGTTGTACAATGGTCCATGAGGAGCCTGATGACAACAGGGAAGGAGAGAAAGATGGGAAATAATTACTTACTGTATCAGTTTATGACTTCTGAGGAACTGTTCCACTGTTTTAAACCAGTAAATTTTTGCTCTGCCTTCACACCTTCACATCAAGAGTTTGATTTACACTGGAAACAGATAGGAGACAATATTTGAGGTGATTCTGTGGTTTCTTAAAGCTAAAGGGGATGAACAGAGATTGATATATAAATATAGCTATAGATATGGATAAGCCAAGCAAAGTTGGCTGAACTTGGTTTGTACTAATCCATGTCCCCATGTTGCGGGGGGCGGGGAGCAGAAGGTTTTATTTTTATGTCTGAATTGTCTTGCCCACTACTGCAAAGGAAAAAAAATCTGAAGTTAATTTACTGACACAGGAAGCTTCCCTCCTCCTCCTAACTGTAAGTGTGCTAAAATAAGGTTTGTTAGAACAAGGAAGAAGCTGTGACTGGATATGACTGGCCTCTTTGACCTGGTTAGAACTAATGTTCTGATATATCCTGTATGCTGCCCACTTTACACCCATTAAAATCCAGACTAACTCCAGGGAAATCAATGTCATTTTAGGGTGACTGAAATAGATTTTCTTTTTTTTTTCCTAATAAAACTTGTGCCAAGTAACATTGGTACTAATGGTGTAATCTCATTCCTTTAAAAAATGCCTCCTATGAACATTTTTTTCTGAATAAAAATGTTTTATCTTTTCCTTAAAAATTGCTGTATTTGAAAGAACATTTTTTTCCCTAGCACCTGCTTAATCTTTTGTTCCACAGATAATTTCTCATTACCCAGGTGTCCTCTTATGGACCCACAGAAAGATTGGGCCTAGTTTAAGTGTGAAATAATCCTGTTGCTTCTATCTGAGAATGAATGAGCCCAGGATTAGATCAGATAAAACACACTTGAGATAAAGTGCACAAGGTGGATTATATGAGAAAAGAGGATTTAGTGAAGAACATATCCACAACTTTTTGTTAACATAGAGAATGGTAGCTTTTGTAAGCAACATTTATGGAAACTCAACTGGAGGTTTAAAAGCTATGTCTTTTGTTGTACATTTCTCTGCATACATTTGCTTTGTAGCTGGTAGCTTTAACTTTGGAAGCCATGCTGGGCCTTGACTCATGCTCATTTTGCTTAATGAAAAGCTAAGGATGTACTTTTACTCATAGATTCTTGTTTTGTTTTCTTTGAAGTTTATTAAGCTATCCACTAAGATGGGAGGTTCATTAGGTTGTTGTTATCACGGCCGCAAATTAAGCATCTGTTCCC
The DNA here is from genome assembly GCA_013398115.1 of Falcunculus frontatus. Taxonomy (NCBI): domain Eukaryota; kingdom Metazoa; phylum Chordata; class Aves; order Passeriformes; genus Falcunculus; species Falcunculus frontatus. The sequence goes on along the minus strand of VZRV01000506.1, from coordinate 792,627 downwards.
TGGGGAGTTATAACCTTCAAGTGGATGACAGAGCCATACTTATTACAATATTTACTTAATTACCAAGTTAGTGCTCTTGTCATATAAAATACAAACATGGACTCTGCTGTCCACGTTAGCCATATACTCTACACCTGCTGCATTTTTAAGATACATTCATTCCATTTAAGTGCTCTTTTAAAACACGTACCAAATTTTTTGGTAAACAATTATTGGAAAAGGTAAACCAAGAATGATGAAGCATAGTCATGAATTTAAGGTATCATCAAGAATATTCAGAAATGCTACGGTATCTGATATTACAATTGACTTTGAGACAAATGTAGTTTCCGGTACCAACAAATGCATCAAAACATTAGCAAATCATGATTTGCCAGAGCACATCAAAAGTCAGCATCTAGATGTGTTTTGTCAAGTAGCTGGTTGGACATCATTGGGCTTGAGAGCACCGCTCTGTAATAAAATCAGGCTTTACAAGGCTGGAGCACATATCTTTTATGAAGACTCTGGGAATTTCACCTAAGAGGCAAATTGCCACCACAAATATCTGAAAGTCATTCTTCATCATAATTTTGTATCGCTTTTCCCCTCCTCATCATTGCTTTAATTAACTAATGTTGTAAATTAGAGTTACCAGATTTTCCCTGTCTAGTCTTCTGACAATGTCAAGCCATATAAGCCTGAAAATATTATTCCCTCTTTTCAGACATGACTCGAGTGAACAGATATGACTCTTGGGAGGATGTCAGCACCACAAAACAATGTCTCTATGTTTGGAAAATTCATGTCCATTTTTACTTCAGAAATTGCATTTGGACTTCATAGGGTTGCTTTGTTTTTAATCTGACAAACTCATCATTGTCTTGCCATCTACCATATAACTAATACTAAAAGATCTTCATATTATTCATCTCTTACACAAATAACTGTCAGTCTATTAGTAATGTATTGTTTGACATGGTCCATTCTCATAGTCTTTTCCCCTGTAAAGAAACCCTGTAATTATTTGACTGTGGTGAATCTTTTTTTTGGAGATATTTGTATCTACCCCAGCTATAGAAGGAACGTAGGTTTCTAAATCCAGGTCCCTTCAAATCACGGCATGGGAACAACTTCCATTGTTTCTATAAATTCTATAAGCACACTCCTTAAATGAAGGTTTGTAAAATCCCCAATTTTAAAGAAATAATGGTTACACCCAAGTCTCAAGTCTTTCCTGGTTCTCCCATAAGAAAGAAAGGCCACCTTAACTAAGAAGTTGCATACCAATGAACTTGAATTCTGAAATACAAAATATTCCTGGCTTGCTTTGAAATTTTCACCAAACATGTTAAACATTTCAGCTCAATAAAAAAGTAGTTTTCCAGCCTAAGTACTTCAAGAAAACTCTCAATAGTTTTTTGGTAGTTCCATATAAACCATTCTCAAGTAAAATACTGAGACTTTGAGGTCCAGTATATATGAAAGATGAAAAACTTCTAGTGTCTCTCTTTAGTAGAAAATATCATAGAAAGAAATCTTTTCCTAGGAAACTCTGTGTACTAAATAAAAACTCAAATGCTAAGGTGTTTGCTGGGCATTTTTGGAAAGTTTCTACTAATTAGCAAAGAATTTTGAAAGCTTTTCCTAAAAAAATATAAAAGGCAATATCAGTACCTGAAAATATGATGATATCAACATTTTGGTGGCCACTGAATCTCAGCTGTTATAGGTGAGTGTAAAATTCAAGCTATCATCCAACAAAATCCCAACCCAGCCTTTATGTATCTTAACTTTGCTCTTTTTTATTTCATATGACTTCTTAAAAACTCATAGCTCATACCCTTTGCAAAGATTGACTTAATTTGATTTTCATTCAGTTCTGTTAAAAAAGATCACAAAACATTAAAAAAAATCTTGCAAAGTATTAAAAAAATTGTTAATAATTTGATTCTATTTTGCAAGGATGAAATAATTTGAAAAGTTTAAGTAAATTGATTAGTTTCCATCTTGTCATCTAACAATAATTAAGATGAGAAAACCTAACAATATCAGTTATAACCAGCCATCAGGGACTCCTTTACAATTTTGCAGAGAGCAGACATCACTAAAGTTATTTATAGTTATATAAATGTCAGCAGAATATGGCTCTTACTCAGAAGTGTCTGGAGTTTCTCAAATGTACGCAAATACTGGAAAAATAGAACAACATTTTACATAATCTGTAATAATTATAGTAAAATAATAATGAGAATATTCCCTGGTGAATTTTATTCTACATTTTCTTAAAAATAGATTTGTGATTAAAAATAATCCTCCGTAGTTCTATCCACAGAACTGTTTAAGCTTTTTTATCACTGTTAATGAAAATATGGTTATACCTTCTATGAAAAGTATATTTCTCAATATGATGTGCTGTAAACAACATGTCTTTAGGCTATTTTTGACCTTTAACCAATGGGAAAGGTCTGTCTAGTTGATCTCATCTAACTACACAGCAGGTACAAGGAATTAAACCAATTTAGGTTGAGTGCTGGTACAATATCAAGTATCAGACAATGTTTTCCAAAAGGAAATACTTAACAAGTTTGTAATCCACTATCATATTTATCTAATGAAAGAAGAAAAAAAAATTGAGTGTGTTCAACAGTGTGGAATCCCAAGTAAAAATCTATGATATCATTGTAGTTTGTAAAAGTTGGCAAAGAAGATTGTTACCAGCAAATTAAAAGTAAACAATCTCCTCTGGATCTACACTGTGTCAGACTGCTTGTAAGGTCATACAAAAGAAGCAAAACATTAAATATGTGGCTCCAACAGCTTGAAGGTATTTGCCAGACTTTCAAACTGACCTGTGTTTTTCAGTGGAAGAACACAGAACATAAGAGCTTATGAGTGTGTATATATATATATATATATAAATTTTTTTTTTTTTAAACAAAATGGTATTTTTTACACTAATTAAGTCCTTAGCACATGCATAATCTAAGGGGAGATCTTTGCTTTTGGTAAATATACAGGCCCCAAAGTTACAATTCTGGCTCTACTTCTTTGCTGAGATGGAGCCTGATCCCTCTCCAAGGACTGGGAACTTGAGATAAACACATTACTTTGTTAGCAAGCTGGAAAACCAACAAAATTATTCATGAAGGTACGGTGTCATCATGTGAGGAACGGGTGTTCCAGAGGTTTTGTGAGAATAAGCCAGTTATTTGCCCGAAATCCTTTCAAAACCTATTCTGCTAGAAATTGTCAGAAACAGGGGGACAGTCCAGAGGGGATGTGATCCAGAGGGACCATCAACTTCCAGTGACCAAAGCTGGTCTACATACATATTCAACTGCAATTCATTAAAAAGGTACAAGGCCAAATTCTTTACTATGAGCAATTAAGGATGAAAGTTTTCAGACACCTTGGATCCTCTTCCTAATGCAATGTGGGAGAACACTGACCCCCATACCCAGCTCTAATCAAATGACCAAAAATGAAATAGAGCATAAATTTTGCAGTTTTGAACAATTCTGCTCATCAAAAATAACTCCTGAAATTTTTCCCTGTTGCCTCTAACCATTTTCTTCTTCTGATGTTTTTCTTGGGTAAGAATGGCCTTAGGCAGCCTAAACATTTGTTTGAAACTTTTTTTTTAAGGAGATACCTTATAGTGTTGTTATTTATTGGTGTATATCCTTAGAGAATATTCAAATGTTTAAAACTGGAAATGGAGCATAATGCAAGGCACTATAGAGCAGATGCTAAGCTTGAAGTGCTCTTAGGAATACATATACCACATTTTAATTTCAACTCCTGTTATTATACTAACTAGTCACAAAATGGCTTCCTATTTATGCAATATGTTATCTGTAATGTCACTTAAATTGAATAGATGAGTGCCTTCTAATAATGTATGTTTACTTCATGAACTTGTGGGCAATTACATTGTAATTATGTCTTTTGTAGGTCCTTTTTTGCTGACACATAGTGCACCAGTGCATTTTAAGTGTAATTGCAGTTCTCCCTACCATTTAGGAAAGCTGAACATTGTTAAAGGTTTGTAAATTACCTACACTTAGACCATAGGCAAGTAGGCAAATTAAATGGCGGTGTCAGTAATATTACAATGTAAATTGGTGCCAAGCATAATCCAAGGTAGAAGCATTTTTAGAGAATGTTTACGTAGCACATCAAATGCAACAGAAAACACAGATTCTCCCAAATTTGTCGAAGTACATAATTTCTATACCTGAAAAAAGACACAGAGCATACAGTTTACATAGCTATCAGCTATCCAAAGAAGCAAATATGTATTTACACACACATATTTTGTTCAACTGGGCTACACAGTCATCTTAGAGAAGAGAAAGGTATGCCCAAATGCCGGTATGTCAGAATGCCCTTCTTCCTCCTCTCAGGAATACTGCTTCACCAAAGAAGCAAGAAAATATATTCCAAGCAGCCTGTAAAGCTCTGGAGAGAAGAAAGGAAGGAGGGAAGAAGAAAGGGAGACCCTCCTTGCAGTAAAAATGGGATCTATCCTACTCCATTTTTCACTAGACCTTGAACTCACCGGAAGGAAGCAACCAACCTCATTGACCATGCGTGTTCCTCCTTTTTTCCTTAGGGTAAAGGTGTATGCAGGAACATGGGGCAGTGTGTCCTCATCACGCTTTTAGCTTCTCCACAAATACATGGATCCCCAGGTGAACTCAAGCTTGGAACCCCATAGTTGATCATGATCCTTGCAGAAGGAGGAAACTTTAAAGCCAAGCAAAGAGAGGATATCCTTTATCCTTCTTATTCCTGCTGAGCAGTGAGCTGAATCTCCCAGGTGACTTGAGGAGCAGAAGTTGAAGAAAAAACATCTCTTGTCGATGGCACGAGGCCTTCTCTTCTACAGCTGGGTCTCCAGGACTGTTTTGACTGGGGCTTAGAATTACAAAATCAGGTTAATACATTTTCAGTCTGATGCTTTAAACCTGTTGTCTGTGTGCTGTATTATTACTCACCTCAACATCTGGATCACAAGATTGCATTTCTCTCATTTTTTAACCACTTTGAGGGTAAAACAGAAATTTCAAAGCAGAGAATATTTTTATTTGCCCCTGTTTTTCAATGCTCATGAGGCACAGTTACAAAAGTGCAACTTCTTTTACTACAGACTTGATATATTGGTGTTTTTTCAAGAAGCAAAACTTGGAGGGTTGATGGTGTTTTTACTATAGGAATTTACACTATCATTTGCATGGACATGTTACTGCAGAATTTTTTTAAAGTAGATTTATGTCACCCTATGGGGCTTAAGGGGATAGTGATTATTATACACTGAGAAATGTGCATTTAGCTTACAAAACCAATGTCCCACAGAGGTGACCACTCTAGAAAGACCAGCAACATCACTTAAGTAAATTAAATTTGAAGTACTGTCCTGTCACTTCATGCCTCTAGGCCAATCACTCACTGGTGGAGACATCCTGGTTTTGGATTAAACCAGCTCAACCATGCAAACTGTAGCCACTGCATGGGAATGAGCATCTGGGATTGACAGATCACAGATCATGGCAATAGAGGCCACAAGTCCAATGACATAATTTTTATTTAGAGCAAAATCCTAGTGGCATTTTGGTAGAATTCAATCTTCAGTAAATATTTATCAGAATAAACCCAGGGGGATGAATGCTGATCTCATTTGCCTTCCTTGCAACTTGGAAGTAGCAAAGGAATTCTACTGGTGCAAATCAGAATAATTTCCTATGGCTGAATGCAAAAATTGGTATGTTAAAATGAAAACAATCACACGGCCAGGCCCAGCACATATAGGCATAGTCAGCTCTCAAATTTTGTATATTCAGAGATCCCAGGGGTTTAGAATTCCTCTTTCTGTTGATATTTCTAACTAAAAGTGAGGGGTGCAAGACACACAATATGAAACAAACCCATTAAGTGGCTGGTGGTCATTTCTCCGTGACTGGTGAGGAGAGAGGGTTGCAGAACACTGGCACAGCATGGACACAGAGATGTTAATTTTGCCTGGCTTTGCAAGGGGCAGCATGGAAAAGGTGCAACACCCAGTCACCTTGAGTGACTGTATGGCTCTTCTCTTTTTGATTTTCTAAATGCAGGAAAATCAGCAGAACATTGCTTAAATTGAAGGCTCCGTGCTGTAGCCTTGCTAGGAGATTTTTGGGACCAGCTCAGATGGTTCAACCAGCTCTAGCCCCATCTCTAGTAACTTCTTTTTGATTGGAATCTACCAACATGTGCTATAGTTTAAACAAGTCAATTAGTAGTAATTTGAAGTCTGACAGTTTGGACGGGCACGATAGTAATCTCATGCACACAGGCCTCCCTGTACTTCTATACCAGTTTTGTTTTTACCTTTTCACACTAAACACAAAAAGATTTTCAGTAAAAATCAGTGCTAAATGCTATTCTATTTAAATGGACATAAATTATTCAACTACCACAATTATTGCAAAAATGTAACTTCTAATTTGGGGAGAAAAAACCCTTAATTGCTATATTCAGTAACTATTCTTCCATACTCACAATGGACTTAGAAGAGAACAGCAAAGAACTGAAGAATCTTGTTGCCAAACACAGCCCTTAAATTACCAGCTTGTCTATGGAGCTTTTTACTTTAATGCACTTAGGGGGAATAGCTCATCACTAATGATTTGGAAACACAGATCACATAAATCCTCAACTCAAAGTTGAACAGTAACCCGAGTCTTAACACACAAGTTATATCTCCTTCCTCTAAAACTTATACAGATTTTAAAAAAAATAATATTAATAACACCAAAATACCATGTCAAGTGCAATGGTTTCCCTACAAACTCTATCACCTGTTTATCTCTCACCCTCAGTACTAACACTAAATTGGGCCTCATGAATTATTCATGAGGGGCCCTTTAATGGGATCATTTTTCCTGGCTAGCACTGACACTAATGCTAAGAAAAATCTCTTGACATTAATCTTGGGTTGAAGAAAGCCCCAAATACCTAGTTTTCTTCTGAATGTTCCCTTTCCTCCTATTTAACACATTGCAGAAACCAGTCATTCTACATCTCTGTTATGTGTGCGTGTGGGCATGGGAGGGTAGAAGGGACGATACAAGGCCAGAGAGGGAATTCGTAGCATTATCATTTTCACATTGAGAACTCTGGGGTCTGGTCCAGCTCACATTAAATTTAAATGAAAGTTTCCCTTTTTTTTTTTTTTTTTTTTGGTAGATGCATAGTCTCTCTGAAGGAAATGGGAATATCTGTTGAAAAAGACAAGCAAACTATGAATCTCTAACTGCATTATTTATCTAAAATGTCTAGAATTGATTAAAGCCCTTTTTTTCCACATTAGTTTATAGCTGTTCTGATGATGAAGTGATTTAGGGTGTTTTTCAGGGCTGATTACAAGAGTAATGGGCTCTGGTCTTGCAATTGCAAATATGACCGTTGTCAGAGCCATAAAAAAGTCAAAAGCTGGTTTTGGCACATCCTAAAGACAGAGTTGTTTTTAGTTTATGCGCTAAGAAGACTCCTGCAAAATGTTATCCAAATTACAATCCCTCCCCTGAAGGAAAATATCTTTAAATGTCCTAGAGAACAGTGAATTACAGTCTAAAATGTAGCTTTTTGGCAAGTGCTGTGTAATAGGAATCGCTCCACACACACTCTTTGGTCATAGTGATAAAACTACTGACTTGCCTCAGTTTTCTAAACCAAAATGCCTCAAAAGCAATACATCTGTTTTTTTTTCAGTTGTAGCTTTCTGACATCTATAATGGTTTTGTGTCTAAACCTGACAACATTTGTAACAAACTGAAGTGACTGTTACTGCTGGAATGTCCCGGAGGCTTTTTCTGTCGGAGGAGATGACAGTAACTTTTCCCATGCAGATTAAGCTGGTGTTTACAGATTTGCCCTGGGTGTGCATTTTTATCCAGCTGTGATCAAGTAACACTGCCTGATGAGTGCCAGACAGATCTCCTGATACGAAGGGCTTACATGCCCATCACTTCTGCACAGAACATGGTTCTAATCTGGACACCACAGCAAAGTTCAGTTATTGTTTGATTTTTATTTTCCCTTCATTTGTACACTAAGGCAGAATACTCAAATGAGAATGCAAAAAGCTTCGCCATCTGAAAATCTCCTTGCCATTTGACAGAAACTAGCATTATGTGGATTTAAATTTTTGGTCAGCCTTTCAGTTACCTACACTGAGCTCTAGCAGGATTTAGAAACAATTAGAAATGGAATGGGTGGTTTAACAATTGAGAATTTAGGATTTCATTAATTCTTCCTCTTTTCTTTTTTTTTTCCTCAATGAATGTGTTTCTTTTGCATATTGTAATAATCTGAAATATGGCAAAATATAAGCTCAATAACTTTTTGCTGTCAGTGAAAGTGTGAGGTCAGGAGGTTGTTTGCCTTTGTGGGACCCGAAGCTATAGACACATTATAGAGTGGTACTTTGAAAGTAGCGGTGGTTGCATATTTCTTCCTTAGAACTCCTACTGAAGCTGGAAGAAGTCCTGTTTCCTAATATCTGATTTCCTGTTTGGAACCCCTAATACATGAAAGGATAAGAGAAAAACCTATGCCATCCTTTGAATTTGAACTTAAAACATATTTCTAAACATTACTAATATTAACATTGCCTAAAGTACTAGTGACTTATTTCACATCTGTTGTGTGGTTTGAAGCTGTTGCTAAAAACACATGGATATGCCAAAGTAACACCAGTGAAAGGACTACTTAAACCTGTGGGGCAAATTCAGCTTTTTTATCAGAATTTCCACTGCTTTCTGAGACCAATTTATCCATATTCGTATCAGTGTATGTGAAAACAATATTTGCCCTTCAGTTTCCTGTTTACTTCACAATGCCACACGATTTGTAGACCTTTCCTGCTCTAATACTAATTCCAGTACAAGAAAGTATTAAGAAACTGATCCCTCACCCCATCCATAGCCAGTTCCTTATAAATTTATTATCCTTACAAATTGCAAGGCAGCTTTTTCCAGTAGCCAGCATGAGGATGTACGTATTAAAAAATATTTAAAAAAACCCCAAAAAACCAATGGTTTCCACCAAGAGCTGGTGTAGAACATCTTTGTATTTGCTATACGACTTATATTTGCACTGAGGGCATCAAAGGTGCATCAAACACAGTAGAAAAAGTAATTCCAGAATCTGGTGCATAAAATCCGTGCTGCCTGAGGAGTGTAATTCTTTTCTGACTGGGAAATGGTCAGCTACTGGTGAGCCTAGGGGAAGGCTGAGTTACAGAAAACCTTTCACCTCTGGGTTACAGGTTCAAATCAGGAGAGGTCCTTGGTGATTGGAAGTCATTACCATGTGATGTTTTTCCGGTGACTTACATGGACCGTATTGGTGGGCTGCTCCACATCCAGTGGGCAGATGTCCACATCACAAAAAACACCACTTCAGTTTGGTCTCTTGGCAACTGTACCAGAGAAACCAAGGAATAAATGGGCACAACCTTCCTCTCTCCCAGCCCTTACTTTCATTAAACTGGCAGGCTCTTACAGAGGAACCTGCACTTGGAAACTGCAAGAATAGAGAATAAACAACAATTTGACTCGCCACTGAGTTCATAAATTACAGTATAAGCAGTTTGCCATGCCAGTTTCAAGTTGCTCTTTTGAAGGTACAGTTTGAAGCCAGACCATCCCAGGGGGGTGAGAAGAGGCGTGCAGCCTCCCAGATTACTTTCCTGTACAGAGGAGAAGTGCTTGCAGTACTTCTGTAAATGCAAGCTGCCAGCTCTGAAGGCCCCTAGCTAAGGATGAAGTCCATGGCTCTTCTCCCATCACTAACTCATCCCTGGGGTGCCTCCTCTGCTTTGCAGAGTGCAGAACAAGCACGGCACAGGAATGGAGAGGTTCACTGCAGTGCATCTACATCCATGTAATAGGATGGGATAACAGGTATAGGTCCAGAAACCTCTTGGTTTCTCCATAACCAGCTAAACTTAGCCTACATTACACATGCTGTCTGTGAAAACTGAATGCATTGCATATGTTCATATACATATGTTTATATGTATGTATATGATATCTCATTGGCTGACAATAATTTGGCTATTTTATAAAACTTGAAACTAAGTTCTTGTATTTTTAAAACAGTTTATTAATTTTAATGTATCAGCCAACCATTAGCTCATGGAAAGCCTATCAATTTTTGATACTCAGCTTTAACTTGCCAAGTTCTAATAATCATTAGACTTTAAGGAAAAGAAAATAATTGTAACCAAATTTTGAAAAACACTAAGTTGTTCTTTGACTACAGTTAAAGAATACGGAAAGCTGGAAGACTTCTTTCCTGGGGCTTGTTTTTCTGGGTGTACTGAAATTCAGTATCATGCAATCATGACTGTAATTCTTTAAACAGACAATAACACTCACAGGCCAGATTTTAAGTTAGCTGTGGCTAGTTACATAAATACATTAAAAACTGGCTTTAAATCACATCAGTATCAAATTTTGTTCTACTTGAGAGCAATTAATTCAAGAAAGTTGCTCAAGCAGCCTTAAATTTACTACACAACTTTTTCTTCCTACTGCAGTATTACCAATTTGGATCCCAATTCACGTTAAAATGGAGTTGAACATTTTTGAGCCACTTTCTCAGCTGATGTAATGCACGAAGCTCAAATAATGGCAGATTTAGCTCTGAAAAATAGTTATATAGTTATATACTGCTGTCTGATTTACACAAAATCCCGCTATTGGAGCTAATCAGATGTGCCATTCAGCTAAGGATCTGCTTCGGAATCATTATTTTTTTTTAAAGTGTCAGGAGCACAACAGAAGAGCCTATATTTAATTCATTTATTTCTTCATCCATTTCAATGAAAGTTGGATTTTATCCTTTTGTGCACAAAAAATAAATCTCTACAGAGATTTTTATAGCACTTACTGATTTAGATGGATTTGCTATACTATTTAATTTTGATTTGCCAGGGAAAATGTGGTTTTTGGCAGTCACCTGTCTATTATTCGCTTAGCTAGGTGCCTGTATGAGCTTTGCACTTTTAAAAATCCCTTTCAGGAGACTTAATTTTCACCTGCACGTGCACTAGTTGACAGCTCCCTGTTCTTCACTGTCCTGACAATAAACCAAGAATCCTGTACTCATTTCATTATAAACATTTTATAAGCATCCCGTAAAGATTGCTTCTGAACACAACAGTCAGGGCTAGATATGAGCTGCTTTTCCCCGTGATGAAAGACCAGTGTCCGATCAAATGAGCCCCCCAGGCCCAAAAACGGCTTAAAAAAAAATAGTTTTAATCTCTTCATTGTCTGACTTCACGGCATGGTAGTGCTGCCCTTCAATAAAACTTACATAAAAATGGTTAGTACAGCTGGTCAGAAAATGTGCTTGAAGTTTAGAATCACATATCATTGTTTATACAGATGACTATTTGGGATAGACTTCAATAGAATCTGACTTTACTAGCAAAGGAGAAGGCTTTGGCAATAGCATAGGGTGATCAGCAACAGCAACTCATATTTTCCAACTGAGATCAATGTGGACTTTAATCCATTAATGCAGACCTAAATATCACCAGACAGATATGAATAGATGACAGTGAAAATGTGAGAAAGAAAAGTCTGGAGTAGTCAGATTTAAGAGACTTGTTTCATATTCCAGTTCATTTTAGTACTCTACAGGAAAGCAGCCTGTTTCTAGATTTTCAATTAACATACCCTAGATATGAACTGAAAACACTTCTTTTCTGCTAACACAGATGCTTTTTTGTTCACCCATTTTGAGTCTGTGTTCACAGAATTGGATTTTTACAAAAGCCTTGGAAACATGTAAGCAATACATTTTTTGAAATGTCAAGGAACGGATTTGTTTGGAATGGAAAGCTGCCGACAAACACGCCAAGTCACTCAGACGCCAATTTAGATATTTAAATAGACATAGCAGGCTGGGGAAAGGGGAGAGGAAAACCCCAAAACAACAAAAACACCACCCAAATTGAAAAAGCTCACAGCTCTGTGCTATTAAATTAAACTAGAAATAAAGATGATGGCAGTATCTGCAAGCAATTTGGGTGGTCAAAAAACAATAGTGCCCTCTGGTTTGAAAACAGTGTTTAGTGTTTTCACTGTTCTTACTTGTCACAATAAATTTGGATAGCGTTCCTATTTCCTGAATTGACTGAAGCTTTTCATTCTTTAAATTTCTAATGTGTTATGTCACATCTTATTGTATTTCATGGTGTCACTTTGCATTATTTTGCATCGTCTCTGAAGTTGATGAAACACGACATAACAGCACATGACAAAAAGAAATAAGCTGTTGGTTACACAGACTAAGTGTTATAATTCAATATTTGTCAGATGCAGCAGTCATTACAAATAATCTCAAACTTTCAATAGCTGTAACTCCTTAGTCAGTGAGAAACCTGTTCAATTTACTAGTTTATCATAAAGGAAGGATCCTTTCCTGGGAATCACATGATTGTCAGTATTTACTCAGTATCAGACTGTGCTGCTGCTGCTTCTCAACCCCTGCATTGCTAATTTGTAATATTAGAATGAGATTTGAGGCATACTAGGGAGAGAATTTCTCAGGATGAAATAAGAGTATCCATTTGAGACAGATTAAAGGTGCAATATGATTGTTTTGATTTTATACCACAAATATGGTACAGAACCTTGGGACCATTTCCATTCATTATGACTATGTCATGTCACTCAACAGAGGGAGAACTGGGGGCTCCTCCCCCAGTTATTCTTGTTGATAGTAATGACATAAAACAGAAGAATTATAACCTCACAAGTGTGGCCTGGTTAAGATAAGAAAATAGGTATATTCTGAGAAATGAACCAACTTGTTATAAAATATTAGAGTCTGTAGTCCTCACAAAAGAAGATTCCTATCAATATTGCAAGTATAATTCTTCTCTGAGAAGCAACGACATGAATATAAGAATTTAGTAACAATAGCATTAAGTCATGTTTAAAATGGTTTGGTTGATGTGTTGAGCTTTGAATTTGAAATGTACTTGAGGACCTTACAAAAATGTGTGCAAATATATTGTATGGGAACAAAAAGACAAATTAGAGACTGTCTTTCAGTGAAGTTCTTACTTCTCAATGTCTTTTTCTGAGTGGATGGTACTCAAGTGCTTACTTTCTGTACTACTATATTATTATTTTAGATTTTTTGCTGCAATACAATGAATTTTTTGTAAAGAAACAACAGCTTTATTTCTGCTTCATTCCATTGTTCTGGTCATTGTAAGACATGGGCTATTGTTGCTGTTTGCCTCTCAGGAAAGAAGAGAATAGATAGCTAAAGATATCATCTAATATTTGTGTTATATTAAGGAGGCTATGCTGTAAAATATATACCCACAAGTACAATGAAGAATGTCCCAGAAAATATAGTCAGCCAAGGAAAGGACTGTAAGCAAGGCTGCCTGAAAAATAGGGCACAGGGCTGACCAGGAGTCATCAGGTTCAAGCCTGTGCCAGGACATGAATCACATCACATAAGCCCAACAAATAAATCTGTCTCGCTCTGTGTTTACTCCCACACTCCTTTCCTCCATTTCTTGTCCAAATGTATTCATAGCCTCTTTAAGTCCATCTGTTCTCATGTCAAAATTATTGTGTGAATTCAAGAGCTTTTGTTTCTCCCTGGTGTTTACCACTTTGTATACTTAGAGATAGCAATTTTTACCTTTCCAAACTCTGTTTTGCTGGGCACAGCTTCTTTTCAGACAGGCCATCCTTTCCTCTGATCATCCTAGTAGTCAGCATACCTTCACAGCTGTTAAAAATACCCGGAACATTTGCACCTTAACCACAGGGATTTGGAATTTAAGGCAATGTCTAACAAGCACCTTGGTCACCGGCATAAATACTCTCCTCGCTTCATTAAAAATATTTTACTCAATATATCTCCAAATTGTATTTTCCTTGTCTAAGTGCACTGGTAGTTCATAGTAATTCTGTGATTGACTGTTACAACTAGGTGGTTTTTCTTTCTGTCACTTCCCACTGATGAGCCTACAGTTCATAGCTGGTTCTTTTCATTAGTCCTTAAGTGCATGACCTTGCAGCATACAACCTTAAATTCCATCCCATTTCTACTACCCCAGTCTTCAAGGTCGTTTAATTCTTCCTGTATAATATTCCAATCCTCCTCTGTATTCATGACATCTCCCAGTTTTGTATCATCAGCAAATTAATTAGTACACTCCTACTTTTTCTGCCTAGGCCATTAAGGAAAATATTAAATAAAATTAATCCCCAGACCAATCCTAAAGGAACTCTACTAGTAACTTTCCTCCAGGGAGAGAGAGAAATCCTTTCAACATAACTCACTCTTGTCTCTAGTTCAGTCACTTCTTTACTTATATTACATTCCTGATACTTGCTCTTATCTTTTTCAATTTAACTAATAATTCCCCATGTAGTAATGCATCAAATGCTTTACTGAAGAGCAGAAAGGTTGAATCTATTGCATTGGTTTTATCTCAACAATCAAGCTGTCATTAAAATAAAAGGCGTGAGATAAGTTTATCTGAATGACTTCTAAAAAAAATAAATTCATGTTTTACTTAATCTCATTTTCCCACTTTGATTTTTTTTTTTTTTTATTATCAAAATCTTAATTTAGATTTTGGGTCACACCTAGATTGCATTTAATTTCTATTCAGTCCTCAATGCACAGTGATTCTCTTGGTTATTTTCTCCTCATATGACTGAGAAAGATTTTGCCGTCTGTTTAATGTGGTTTGCAAGGTCTGTCTCTGCTAAGACACACCTTTTATTGCTAAACTGTTCTTGCCCTGCCTCCATTTCTTGTCAGGCTTCTATTATTTCTCATACACTGTCTGAAGGCGTAATTTATCTGCTAAGGCATATGGTTGGTCTCATGTGTTAGTCCTCTTGGCTTGAGATGCATTCCTCTTTCCTTATCCAGATTCCAGAAATGAATATCCTAGGGCACTGCCATATCAAATATTAGGAGCCTACTTTGTCCTATTACTTGTTTGTAGTTCAGATTAGGATTTTGGCTGGAACCATTATATTATCTTAAGCTGTAACTATTTCTAAGTTGAACACTGCTCATGTGTATTCTGTGCATAAGGCAGAGCTATCTCACTAAATGCTGTCAATTGATGTCACTTGTCCTTGCAAAGAGAAACACATCTACCTGGACAGGCAAAAGCTCAGAACAATCCCAGATGGCAGGAAACATCTAGCAGGCATGTCAGAGAAAAATGACCCCTCATAAAGTCTTCGTAGTGGCATTTGATTTGACACAAACCCTGTAGAGCTCACTCAGTGAGCCACATTGCAAAGATGCTTCCTTCAGCACATTCTGGAATGTACCAGAATTTGGCATAGCTGCTTAATACAAGTATGAAGAAGCTCTAGGTACCTTTGCTTGGGTGTAAAAGGCTGTGAACCGTCTATAAGAGGTGAAAGCCAAATATTTCAGAGCAATGTGGGAGTGTGTTTGCATGGGGGTTGCCAATCAGAAATAGAAGTTATAGAATCAACCACTAGTAGCTCTGGTCATTAATCCTTGCAGATTTTGACCTTTGGAATTGTTTTTCTTGTGTTTCTGTTTCTCCCCATTGTGGTAATGTGCCTAATCTCTTAACTAACTTCGTGCATGTCTGAATTCAGCATGTGCACCTACCATTCTCCAGAATTTCCCTTACACTGCTGCTGTCCTGACTGGTTATGTAAAGTTTCTGTAACTGCTCGAAGACTGTTCTCTTCCAGCAGTTTCTCTAACTCAGTGATGATTTCAGGCTGTTTCTGTAGTCAGAACTGTCAGCATAAGGAGCATTGTGAATGTTCTATGATTCAGAGTTAATATAGCCAAATATGAGACAAAGAATTTTTTTTGAAGGAACCTCCTGAAGGGTTCTTTTGTTTCTCTTAGCATATTCTGATTTTTGAAAAATTTATTCTTGGCTTTCACTGGCATACATGTTGAAGAAGATAATGCTGCCTATTTACTCCACCTCTTATGCTATAGAGAAGCCAGTGAGCTACAGGTCAAGGGGAGGGATCTCATAATAAAAGTGCAGAATCAGTCATGCTGTTAGACCAAATTTTCCATAGCTGCTCCTTGGCTCCAGCATTGGTCATTGGCTAGAGAAAATGCATAAAGCCTTTTTTCCTCTTGCATTCTAGAAATGCCGGACTTAAAAAGTTACTAAGTGTTGCCTCCAGGTCATCTTGTTTAAGAACCACTGATGGACCAAAACTACATGACTTTGCCTTATTGTTTTTTTCAGTCCATCTATACTTTTAACCTCCATAGTTTTCTATAGAAATGAAGTCCACAACTGGCAGCATTTTCTCCATTTTAAACCTTAAAAGCTCATTTGCTGTGGGAGCCTTGCATCTCATACTGTGAGAAATAGTGAATGATGATTCTCTGTTCACGTTCTGACATAATTCATGGTTTTTTCATAGTTTTCTGTCATATCTCTCTTCTGACATGGCTTTTGCAAGATGAAGAGTCCTAATGTACTCGAACTTGTATGAAAGCAGTTACATTCTTCCCATCTCCCTTGTAATCCTTTCCCAGCTCTCCTGTATCTTTTTAGAGATTCAAAGATCAATACTGAACACAGTGTTCAGTTTTATGCAGGATCATACCTATTTTTATATTTTCTCTAATAATGCTTAACAATCAATTTTCAATTTTGGCCATTACTGGTGTCTTCAGAGAATCATACACATTGCCTTCAAAGCCTCTTGAATATTTTGCAAGCCACTTTTACATAGGCCTAAGACTATTTTTCTCCAAAAGTTAGAATATATCAGTTTCCCAAACATAGACGTGTAACGTCACATCCAAGGACTGTGTGTGTGGCTTCTGCCATTGTCATATGGACGTGTCCTCCCTCAGATGACTCTGGGTGTTTATTTTCTAGCAACTGGAACACATGCTAGATATCCTATACTATTTTATTCCCCATTTGGCAAGAAAATACTATTCCAAACATTCACAGTCAGCTGTAAATCCATCAGCCTTAAATAATTTTATATCTGTAAACAGTGGCAGCTTCTGAATCATCCCCCTGCCTCAATAAATGTTATTTATGGATATAAGGAGTGCACAAATCCTCCGTGCTTTATGAGCAACCACTCATTGTTGTGAAAAAATTTTTTTCACAAAAATATTTTTTCACAACAATGCGTGGTTGCTCATAAAGCACGGAGACCTGTTGTCTCCTATTTTTATTTGGTTATTAATCCAAGTTGTTTTCTCTTATTTCTTAAAAACTTAGTTTTTTAAGATATTTTGGGTTAGGGATCCTTTATAAGGCCTTTAGAAAACCCAGATGTAGTATCTTGATCACACGATCTTATCTCACATTGTTCATTGAGCTCATACAAAATTATATCTCTTCTCACATAAACTGTATTCATACTTAACTAACTTACCTGGTGTCAGAGTTAAAATTCAGCAATTTCCCTGCTGAATGCTGTCTGGAGATATATAATCTGGTCCTTGTAATTAGATCCTGTTTAGTTTCTCTTATTTGTTGTAAAATCTCTTCCATTGACTCTTCAGTCCAAAATAGCTTCTTATATTCATGTCCTGTGAGAGTAAACCTGGAAGACTTTCATGATAGCCAAGTGCTGAAGGCTGCTTCTAAAGTTTAACTTTTCTTTCCTGCTGTGACCTGACATTGCTTAAATGCTCCATTTACACTTTCAACACTGAGCTCCAGGAATTCCTTTCAGGACTTTCAGCAGACTTTGCTGCACCCATTGTATTGATTCTGAAGATGAACAGATAATAAACCACATTTAACGCATCTACTCAAAACCACACTCAAGTCACAACTCATCAGACAGATCTTTCTTCTTTGCAAACCACTCCCAGCACACACATATGATTGGTACTGAATTTGTTTGAAGAAAAATGAAATCAAAACAGATCAGTGGATAACAAGGGAACATTTTTTTATGGATAGAGAAGCCTACTCAGTCTTAAAATGAGACAGAAGTATATACTAATTTTGAGTATGTCACCAACCTTATTGTCTTTGACCTAACTTTGTAAAAGACCTTTTTCCTTACACATGTAGCACTATCATTTTTATAGATATTCAGTGCCAGTGATCCACTGCCTGAATTACAAATTTAAAAAACCCCAAAAGACTGATGTACACATTTCTGCTCTTCAGAAGGATGCAAAATGCTTATTAATTATATATCAACCATGCGTATGCAACCACAGACATAGAGTTAAAACAGAGTTTCATGATAGACATACCACTTACTGAACTGAATGGATATTTAAATCCCAGTTGTCTGAAGAAGGGGGAATTGAATGTCTAGTCTCTGTCTGTAATATCTTATTGAAATGAACAATACTGTGCACTTACAGAAGGAAAAAGAAAATTGCTTGGACAGGTAATACCAATTCCAGACATGTCAGTGATTGCTTTGCTTTGCCATTTCTGAAGTGTCAAGTTTTCAAATCAGTATTATTCACCTCTAATTAATATCAATATTCCAAATCCAAATCTGTCTGTAATTGCTTTTTCATGTGTATTTTCCATATGTTCTCACCCTAAGACAGTATGCAGGCTTGAGAGGCCTAAAGCATTTATAGTTCAGCAAAGACCTTAAGCTGTGCTTTTCGAGTTTTATTAACAACAAGTTCCAGTTCCATAGTGATTTTCCTGCTGTGCATACAAAAATGCCACGAGCATTTTTGGTGGATATTAACAAATGTCAACAGTACAAAACCAATCCTACATTTTGCAGATAATTAGACCATCTGAAATAATTTTGAAAAGGTGGTTTCATTTGTGATCTGTGAGTAATTCACTTTCATGGACACATATTCCTTCTTAGAATTGGCTAGGGTAATTTACACATTACAAGGTTTCTAGACATAGTTGGCCACTTATCCAGTGCTAATAAATTGAAAATGTGTGTGCATGATTTAACAGAAAAAGGAAGATGTGAATGTAATGCACGTAATTGCTGAACTACTGTTGTACTTCTGACAGCTAAAGAATACATGAATAGAACTATCTGGAGAACACAAGTTACTTTGCATCACCTTTCAAAATGTTGACTTTTCTTCTAACTATTTGAAAACAATTATATGACTATTTTTGAGAAAATACTTAGTGTCAAAACACTGAATTCCAGGAAAAGTGATTCTAGAGGTTAAAGTGTGAGCTTGCATATGGAGAGGGATTGCAGGACCACATTCTTCTTCCTTCAGCATCCAAATTGGACTTTAGAGGAAAAGCAACTTTCCTGTTTAAAAAAAGAAGAAAAAAGTCTTTGTTGCAAGGTATTTCTCTTTCAACAAAATACTGATTTGTTCTTAAAACAATTTCTGCTATAGCTCATTTCTGCCAGACTTTTCACATCACCTGCCACTGGCTAAATTGGTCTCTCCCTTCCAATGTCTGACTTCACAAAATTAACCTTCCATATTCAAGTTCTGGTTACTGGGAATGGACCTCTGCAGATTCACAAAGATCTTCAGTTTTGAAGAGCTCTCTACTTCCAAGGATAAACCTTTTCTTTATCAAGGTCTTTTTCCTGCCTCTGCCAGTACCAGGCATTTTGCAAGGTTTGTTACAAAGTCTATGGGGAATACAAAAAGCCTGAGAGCTCTTAAAAGAGGTGGAATTTTGTGAGGTGAAAAAGAAACGTGGTTGAAGAATACAGGGGTGCTGTGTGCCCTGGCATATTGGTGATGCAGCAAAGTTTCCTCTTTTTTTCATAAGCATTTTTTCTTTACTCTTAAAACCCCTCTATTTGGCTTTTTTGAGGGTTTTTTTTGGTTGGTTGGTTTTGAGGTTCTTTTTAACTGTTTGATGTTGGATTTCTCCCATCCCAATGAGATTTTAAACAGACATGTATGAAAAATAAAAACCTAGACTTAAAACTCTCAATCAGGAAAACAGAAAGAAAATTAACCGTGAAGGGCAAATGTCAATTTGCCCTTTTAATTGTAAATTTGTCAATTTACAATTAAAGCAGTAAAATCTGTAGCAGTGAAATCCGCTTGAAATGGTGTCACAGCACAGAAATTAAGTTGTAATTACTGAAAGGCTCAGCAAATACAAGAATTGCAGATCTTATTAAAACAAGCAATGTTAGCCACAGTAAAGAGAAATAGGCAAAATAAAAAAAAAAAATAGCCACAGTGTATAGACATTCTAATCTCTACAGGGTTTTTTTAGATATTTCTTTTAATATGAGCCCAGGATTCAGTGTCTTCTCAAATTATGGACATCAGGACAAACATCCATGAGGCTGGGTCATGTTACAAAGGCATGAAACAGGTGTAAAGAGACTTAGTAGATTATATATTCCAATTGAAAGGAAAATACTTATCAGAAGGATAAGTATTTTTTATGGTTTTGTTTGCTGGCTAAACCCATTTTTGCTAAGATTTGTAAAACTAAAAATATTTTTTTTTTAGTAGTTCATTCCCATTTTTGAGGCACTAATAGCTGAAACTGTCTACAATCACTTGTAACTGAGCTGATAAAGTATTTCAAACGCAGCTCAGCCTCTCCTGCCTTCCTTCTTAATTCAGACATTCTGGAAATGGTGTCACTCTTACCACTCCTCCTATTATTTCTGCTCCACATCTCTGGTGGCTTCAGATCTTCCTGCCGCCCATCCAACATGGTCTTTTAATATCCCTCAACGACTCGCACCAGCCACTGGCATCAGAATCAGCCCTCAGCAGCCCAGCACTACCTTGCAAAGTGAATGTCATTATTGCCATTGATCGCCAATGGAGCAGGGGATCTGTGTCAGCTGAAAAGGCGCTTAACTCTTCAGTATTGCCTCAGTTCACGGCGGTTCCTTTTCTGTCTCATGATATTTTATTACAGCAGAATCATTTTAATTGGCACATGCTGGTGGAAACAAAACTGTATCTGTTGAGGGCCAGATTCTAGCACTCCTGCTCAGGTGGTACAAGTCCCTTGTTCTGGAGTGTGTCCATTGAAATCAAGAAATCTGCCCAATTGTTAGAGGTTCAGAGGAACACATTGTTCTGATAGGTATTCACTTTTATTCCATAATATGCTTTAAAAATACACACTGTACAAACCATTAAAAAAAACTCCTATTAAAGTAAGTTTTGCCATAATAGAGCAGGGAAGCAGCAGGAAGGGAACAAAGGGCTACCCAGCACGACACTTATGCTAGCAAACACCAATTCACACCTGTTAACTACTGTGAATAAAATCTTTGGAATCAGTTCCTCAAAAAAGTCAAAGAAAGAAAGAAAAACTGTTCACCATGAAAGAAAACGGGAACCTCAGGTGTGCTGCTGAAAGCTTACAGAGTCAGATCAGCATTTATAATCAGTGACTTCTGAGACTACCTGAAGGAATGGAAGGAGAGGACTTGGCAGGTATACAAAGTATACACAAGCACAGAAGAATCCATCCTCGTAATTTTGAAGTGAAATGGAGGATAAACCCCACCAGGTCCCAGCAAAGACACAATGTTCTGAACTAAAAGTTGAGCCAGAGCTTTGGTCCTGGGAGATAATTATAAGGCTGCCTGACCTAACTGACCCAACTTAATGAAATGAGTATGTCTGAACTGAGGAGAAAAGAAAAATATGCAGTGAGCATCAAAATGGGGTTCCTGATCTGTCACTGCTATTCAGATTCTTACGAAAAGAGACGTGTCATTGTCAAAGGCTTTTCCATTAATAGATGTCAGCCTTGGCAGCTACACACAACCAAGCAGAGTACAGAAATTCTGATCTCATTTCTAGCTCCACAAATATGGTGACGGTTGCCTGAAAACTGTTGCTAAAGACTGAAGTGATTGTATTCAGGACATCTGCTTAAGATGGTCATTTAATCATTAGTGTTATTTGTCAGTCTAAAATTCAATTACACATCCTTACCTTTGTGAGGACTTGGACAATATTGCATCAACAAGAAAAAGCAGGAAAAACCTGTCCTCCCACTATTAATAATAATATTTCATTATATGGAATAGAAGGCTCTTGCAGAGAGACCTAAGATTACTGAAGAACTTTTGGGCTTACATCTTACGTATTTAAAATCAGCTTTACATTAGCCCTGGTTCCAAAGTAAGCTTAAACTAGAAAAATCCAGCTGTGGAAGTCTGGCTTGGTGAATTTTCTAGTGGCATGGCTGTCTTCCACTGCATACCCCTGAGAATGGATGATATGGCTTGTGAATGCACAACCCAGCAGTTCTTGGCTCGCCATGCAACCCAAGCCTCTTCGTAGATGACACAGCATAAATCCTGGTTGTATCCTGTTTTCCTTTATTTACAGACACATGTAGTCTTAAGGGATGCTTCAGCAGGCAAGAGCAAGGTACAGTACTTAATGTGCAAATTCAGTTCAGCAGAACTCCAACTAAAGCATGTCAGCCTCAAGGGCTTTTCTCTCAAACAGTGATCCGAAGTTCTCCACAGAAGGAAACTTGCTGAACTACAGTTTTCTGAACTTTAAAGAAAAAAGTCCTGATTCTAAACTGAATGAGGGAGTAAATGAATGAGCAACTTCACTGAAAGCAGGAGTGGCCCTGGTCTATTCTAGGAGAGCTATAGAGAATCCAGACAACGAAGTCATGACAAGAAAATGTTCCCACTTTTTTTTAACTCTTTTGTTGTAGGAGCATTATCCATCTCAGTGGCTTTATTCTCAGCAGCAAACCTTAGACTGGTCTTTGAGGACTCTTAAATAACCTCCAGTATGGATGTAAAAAGGAAGCAAACCAGAACAATCAAACCTCAGGTTTACTTTTTACCATATTTCTAAGCTACCTTTTTGATTCTCAGGCTCCTGCCTTCAGCCTTTCCCAAGTCAGTTCCATTCCCATCTTTTTCTCCCTGGATGATTCCCTCACAGCAGGCAGAGAGGCACCACTTCCAGGCAACTCCTGCTGTGCATCAGTTGTTCCACTGTAGTCTTTTACTTGAGGCTCCTTTGCATGGATCAGTCTCCCCAGCTACTTTGGCCTCAATTTCCACGCTTCTGTGTCATCTAGTGGTTGGCTACAGTGAAATCTCATTTGGTTGGAAGCTGACCTGCTGCGTATTCTGAATAATTTTAGATTTAGTCCTGGGATCTGACTGGGATTTGTGTTTTAAAAGTCTTTCCTTTCTTTCCTGGGGATTAATGAACCTTTTCAAATTGTCTTATGTGGTATAACATCACAAGGTGCTTTGTTTTGCCAAAAATTATCCAAAATAATTAGTATTTAGCTCTTAAATGTCTCCTGTTTTCCTTGTTCTTTGAAACTATGACCATCTGGAAAATTTTGATGTTCCCATTCTGGCGTAGTAGACCCCTGATGGACAGACTCATGTAATCTTACAGACTTGGGTCCAGCCTTATGTTCAAACTGGAAACTCATGGGCCCAACAAATAAATAAAAATTGCTGTGGAAAACTCCTGGTCTTTTTAGAACTTCTCTGTCACCACATATATCTGTAGATAACTTGGAGAACTGCAGATGAGGGAAGAAATTAAGTTCAGAGGAGACTTACCAAGGTCACAGCTGTTTTTTACCAGATATTCTAGACTAGAAGACTAATAATGGATTAGTTCCAAGTCAGTTCCTTTAAGACTACACAATTTTTAATCTCTGCCTCATCCAACTCCTCATCCCTCCCTGGCCATATCCACATGCTTTTCTTTTGTTTCTGGGGGAGAAATAAAGTTACACTTCAAGGTTCTTGGAAGAAAATCCAGGGTAATGTGGGACTGTAGAGGAGTAGAAGTCTCAATCTGAAGAGGACCAAAAGAATTATTAGTTGTTCATTTTTGACTTGACCATGCAGCAGAGGAGTGTATCCAGTGTTGGTGATGGAAACTGGATGGA
This sequence comes from Falcunculus frontatus, assembly GCA_013398115.1. Classification (NCBI taxonomy): domain Eukaryota; kingdom Metazoa; phylum Chordata; class Aves; order Passeriformes; genus Falcunculus; species Falcunculus frontatus. The sequence continues at coordinate 768,755 of VZRV01000506.1, read as the reverse complement.
GTTTTCCTAGGTTCTACTTGGATGTAGTGCACAGATTTGTTTCCCTAAGAAAAGGGTCCATCAACAGCTCAACACATTCGTGGTGTTGCTGCGAGACAGAATTGCACTGTTGTCTTTGACCTTGAGGTAATCAGGATTTTGTCTTTGAGGTAAGATATATCAGCATCACATTCTTTCGTTTGCCAGGCCCCAATTCCTCCTAATATCTATGGAGAACATTTCTGTCTTATCCAACTCCCTTCGCATGACTCTGCTTAAATATATAAGAGCAGAATCATAAAATGTTTCTAGGCAGGCTGCTTTTTCTTTGGTCTTCACAACACTTCTTTTGAAGGTGTTAACTTTTTTTGTCAGGAAATATAAAAAAAAAAAAACCCCAGCCACTAAATTGTATAAAATAAATTAATTGGAACAACTAAGATAAAGGGATTTAAGAAAGAATAAAAAAAAAATATCTTCAAGAACAATTACAAAAATATTTATTTCCTGACTAAATGTCTGAGAAAAATGCCAGTATTTCCTTTATGTACTGGAAGATTCAAAAGACAAATATAACCATAGTAAACTTTGACAGTATACACAGTAAAGCTGAATATCCTGCTTTGTTGTCTCTATTAATGGTATTTTGTGATATTAATTTAAGAAAGAAAATTAACATTACATATTTATTAGAAAATTACTCAAATTATTTATACTCTCAGACATCCCTGTAAGTACTGCTGAAAATTTTGCCATTCATTTCACTGGGCACAAGAACATAAAATGACACAAAGTGCTTCTCTTGTTTACTTATACTTCTCACCAGGTTATGTAATCTCTTCATTCTGCCGCCAGATAGATCTCCTTTCTTTTTGTCCTTAGGATTCTTCTACACAATTTCAATATGCTTGTCTGAGGGAAAAAAAGGGAAAAAAAATGTATATCCAGTTCAAATTTTTAAAATATCTTATGCTTACAACTCTTTCCTTTCACATTAAAAAATATTGGTTTTTGGAATTTTTTTTCAGTAAGGTCTCAAAAAACAGACCTTCCAGGCTCAAGGACTAAAGACAAGACACCCTCACAGTGCAAAGATTCAGCTGAAAATATTAATCAGGACTGGAAGTGGAGTTGGCAGATTGATTTAAATTAGGCAGGCCTGGCTCTATATTGGGAAGTCTATGCTTGCATATCCATTTTTTTTTTCCCCAGTGCTTCTTTTGGATTCTTAGATAAAAGAGAATAAAGTGGGCATTCTCCACTTGATGCAATTTCACTATACAGTGATTCCCATCAATGTATAATTAAAAGTGGATTTCCTTTTCCCTGAGATGGGGGAGGGTCTGCATAAACCTGGTTGATGTGAAGTGAACAAAGAGAACTTTCATGAGTTCTCCTGCAAACAGTCTATCAGTTACAATTCCTAGTGTTCACACTGCTGCACTGTTCAAAAGGAGCTCTAAAAAAAAAGTCAAGCAGGGGGTCCAAGAAAAATTCAACCCGCATGCCAACTAAGGGAAAGAAAGAGAAGGCAGGAAAAAAAACCTAGCTTTTGTTGTAAAAAGAACTAATGAAGCTGCTCTTAGAACTGTCCACGGTGACACAACAAGCCTGTGCACCCACACACATTGTGAGAATGCCAGTCACCCACGGTAATGAGAAAAGGAAACACTGTGGGCAAAGGAAATATATGAATACATTGCTTTTATGGTTTAACTGTAGGAAATCACAACGCTGGCCCACAATATCTTGTGCCAACTGCCGAAAGTGGTAAAGTAATACATAAGGTTGTCTACTTATATTTTTCTTACAGACAAGATGGACTGGTGGGGGGTAAAATCCCATTATCATTATAAATTGCTAATTAAATAATTATCAATTAGATGGGCAGACAGAACTCATTCCAATGAATTCCTTAGAGGGCTTTCAGTAAAGAAAAACAGTAATTTTGATTATTTTTTTTATCCATACTTCCTGCCTAGGGGCTCTAAATAGAGATGATATATGGTGTATCCCATGTTAGACTTTCACACAGTATATCTCGTGTTAGAGCTCAGGGACAAACACTGAACTTTGGTGCATATATAGATCTTTTTTCAGTTTTTCAGATAAATGGCCTTAATTTCACGATATTAATTAGATACCCAGGGTTATTTCCTAAGGAATAAAAAGAATACTTTCCAGACTTTTACATGGCTTTGAGAAATCACTTTTTCCCAAGTAACTGATAATATTTTCTAATATGTCATTGCATTTTCTTTCCCCTTTTTTGCAGAATCCAGAATTTTCTTTAAAATAAAATATTAAAATATTTAATACAGATATGTGTACAGACTATAGGCAGGATTGAACATAGTGCAAGGAGTATTTTTAATGAACTTTGCTCTGTTCATTAACACCAAAACCAATGCAAAATTAAACCCTTTGCTTGCAGGTTTTAGCTGTCAAGTTTTCAGATCAGACCCTTGGGCAAAATTAAAGTTATAGCAGTACTGAGCAACAGAAATGATCCTGTCCCATCCTGTACCCCTTACTCATGTAAGTAATTTTTCTGAGGAGAAGGGTCCCTCTGGCCCCTTTAAAAAACTTATTCAGCTATAATCAGTCATCACTCACATGTGGACAGGGTGGTTGCACCCACACTTTTCTTGTCCTAAATCAGTTTTGCAAGACAATTATAAGCTATAATGATTTGCAAGTGCTGTTTAAGAAATCTTCAGTTGTCTGTGACAAGGAATATTTTCTAAGAACAGAAGTTCTGCAGACTGAACTGAAGAGTCACATTAATGTTTGGGACAGAGTTTTCATTGCCAGCAAACACCAACAAAAAGTGAGGAACGGAAATGGTAACATGAAAGATGGACTTTTAATTCCAAAGCCTGGAACATTTAAATATGAATGGAGCTTGCTGCCGTCCTCTATCTTTTGTCAGGAAATATGAAGCTCTGGAAGTCCTTTTGTTGCCTTCTTTGTTAACTGTATGAGGCTGAAAGGAGTTAGATGGCTTGTTTCATTTTCAAACCCTGTCACAATGAGGGTCTCAAAAATGAATGCTGATAAATACATGAAAATGCTGAAGGGTTCATAAAGGATAGAAAACTTTCTTTTTCATAATCTTCTGTCATCGGATGACTTACTGGGGACAATTGTAATGAAAAACAAACAGCAAGGAAAATTTTTTAAGGTTTAGAAAGGGGAACTGAGTTTTAGAATAAAATTAAAATACCATGATAGAAAGATAGATATTTGAGAACAAGATCAAGAGATATGTGTAGCAATATGCAATCTTTTGCCTTCATATTCTGCTATTTTCCGTGTTAGTTTCTGGGGGATCACGGAATCCCAAGGTAAGTTCCTCACAGTGATGTTCTCTAATGTGATTTACTTTGAAGAATACTTAATGGAGAAAGGTGCCAACTACATTTAGTTATTGAGTTTTTGTTCATGGTTCAGGATTGATCCACTTGAGTCTTTCAGCAGGGAGTAGTTTTCCGGTGTGGCACAGCATGACTCCAAATCAATAAGGTTAATAGATGTGGTGGCCACACAGTCAGAGGTGATGTGCCTGGCATTTTCCATGCCAATGAAGAAAATTTCTGATGACGAGATGTCATTTTTGTGCCGGCAGTAATGTCACCCTGATTACCTAGAGCACATAGCCAGTTAGTAAGTTAGCAAGACTGTAAATGGCCCATTAATCTGAATTATCTTTACTGGAACTGCTTCAAAAAATTTTGCTTGCACCCAAATTACTGGTGCCTCTGCGATTCTTGAAATGCCAACAGCATACTTGCTATATAAAAACAATATTGCTGTGTAAAAGTGACTAAATGGGAATTGCTAGCCTGGGACTTCACTCTATATTTTTAAACTCTCAACAGCACATTGTAAAACATGCAATGCCAGCCTTACAAAAAGAAAAAAAAGTTGCATGTTGTTTTACGAAATAAACACATGAGCAAAGAGGAAGAAAACACAATGCAAGATACCACTGGAAAAAAGTAATAATATGGATGACAAATCTACTGATGTAATGAGGATGTGATATGTTGGTGTTCCTGCAGTTCTAATTTTCTCTGACTTTTTAAAATATGCAAACTCTTAACAGTGCCTCCCAGATCATTAATGGGTACACATTCCCAGATGGCCTGCGTTGTGAACAAAGTGTTGGACCGGACTGGAAAGAGAAATCTGTTTAATATTCCAATATCTAAATGTCAGGAAGGTGTAATTCAGACTGCCACTGAAAGATGAGCTGAACAGAATACAATTTATGATGAGTTTAGTTAACAAATGGCATTAAGGGAAGGATTTCCATAATTAAATCATTAACTAATATGAAATATTGATTTCCTCTCTGATGTTACTGTATTATCACTTGTCAGACTTGCAGATAAGCGAAGAGCACTCAGTGCAGTCCCTACCAGGAACAACAATAATTTGCATTATGATAACACTGTCGAGCACTATCAAGCACAGAAAACAGAGCAAGGTGCCATGTGTGCCAAGCCATCCTTGCCCCAAAGAGCTCACAGATAACGTTTTGATGAAAAATAATAGGATGGTTGCAAGGGATGTCTGTGCAGACAGACTGGATAAAATGATGATTTGTACTGGGAGGCTGCTTCCACAGTGGCTTCCTCACGCTCTCTACTGCATGGTAACTTATTCAGAGCTTCTCCTGGCCTTCTCTACAAGGCTTCTAGACAGCTGCTTATCTGAAGAGATAAATTCTATTGCAGTTAATATCAAGAACTTCCATTTTCTAACAGCAAATTTCAAGTTTTTTTGGCTGCTCTTTATATATTCCTGCTGCCCAAGGGAAGTTGAGTACGTACCGTGGAAGCAATACCTCACATTAAATAACAATTTTACTTAAATTCCAGTACGCTCATTAAACATGTTAAATAGTGGAACATATTAAGTTAACTTGAAAATGCAGAAGGACTAGAAGAGGCAAGATTAAAAAAATTTACACTGAAAAGATCCTCCTTAATTGAGTTGTAATCAGTTAGTATTGATCATTAGTCCTTTTATCAGCATGATGAAGATAATGATGATAATGATGACGATGATGCAATGTGCAGCACTTGGATCATAAAGAGAGGATGGAAAATTGTTTAAATATTTGATGATAATTCTTTCTTGAAGGTGATACAGACTGCACAACCTTGTATATTGCTCTCAAATTCATGACAAAGCTTGAAAAGAAGATGAATAAGCAATTTTTAAAATATACTTTCCTTGATCTGCTTTTAAAGAAGTGGTCCACACTTTCCTAAAATGGAAAGAGGCTATATTTTTGAGAAATGCTTTAAAAAAAAATTGCTATTTTCTACCTCAGTCTTTCAGCAGGAAAGCAGTTCTTTTGCCAGTCAAACATTCAAAAATCATGTCTCATTTGAATAAATTAACATATTTTGTGGCAAAAATTAATTCCAAGGAAGGAACAATAAATACGAAAGCAATTTAAATTGTGTATTTTACAGGGGAGGGGGGGGGAAAAAAGAAAACCCGACATTGTCATGCGTATGACAGCTCAGCTAATTTGATGGGCTTTGATGTTAATTTAGGGTTTACTTTAATTTCAAAACATATTTTTTCACTTAATAAGGGAAACAAAAGAAACTTTCAACCAGTTTGTTATCTGGGAATGTTTTGGCTTCTCAAATGTGAGAACATGATTGTTTTTATTTCCAGGAGGAGATAATAACACTGAAGCAATAAAAAAGAGTCAAGGCAGCTTGCACAGCACAGGAAGTTCACAGCCAGAGACTTAATTTCCCACACAATGTACTGTGCAATGGGCCCATTAACATAGATGAATAGGCTCTTTAAAGGGTTTTTTTTTTTCAGATATGCAGCTGCCGCTGAATGGTGCTATGTTAATAAGGTACTCACTTGCCTATTCTTCAGGTACTCTGGCATTCTCTACCTAGGTAATCTCCATATAGGAAAAGCTATTAGGGGTTGTATCTCCTACCACACCTTCAATTATTTTAACACCTGCACTGATAATCCAGGCAAGGTAAACTGGTAGGGGGCCAAGGGTCTAAGTCCATCCTCTTCCCCCCCCCCCCCCAGAAGTCAGATCTCAGGGGGAGGGGCTGAAGGAGAAGGGGGAAGGAAAAAAGTAAAGTCACTTTTATTACACATCAGTGGGAACATTCTGAAAAAGCTTTCATGCCTAGGAAATTGTTATTTCTTCAAACAACTGACAGCCTGCAGAGGAAACTCTAATGGAAATCCAGCTCATGCATTGTTATGCATGGCCCTCATGTAGATACATGGGGGTGGATTAAGTTAGCTTCCAAAGGGTCTATTGTGTGCAGCATTAATTTGCAGTGCTCTTGATATTTGAGTTTGAAGGTTTTACAACCTTTGTGTTTATTTAGATGCACTATATCCTACGTTTGTTTACTTCCTTCCACAATCTCTTATTACCCAGTAAATGTTACATTTATCTTTATTAACTTTCAATATGTTGCTGTAAGTTACAGAGAAGGAAATAAGTATAACCTCCTTCAGATGTATTAGTTTTAGAGAAGAGTTTTGGCTTTATTTTTTTTTCTTCCGGGTCAGTTCTGACTTTTCCATCTGTTAAAACAGTGGCCTTCTTTATTAAGATAGTGGAGTAATAGCATAAAAATTGTGTAATTTACTATTATTATGTGAATATTAGCCTATAACAAAATATATTTCCCTTGTCATATATGATAAATAAATAAATAAACAGGCAAACCAACCAATAGTCTTCGAAGAGAATCTGACACTGGTGCAATTGCCTCTTACTACACAGAGATACATGAAGAAAAAATGCACATACCCATTCTCCCTCATCACAACCTTTCCACTGTTCTCTCAGCATCCATTACAAATTTGTTGCCATAACCTACAGGTCTTTTTCTCCTATTATTAAGATGCAAAATACAAACAAGACTTCCCCCCTGCTACTTTAGCGTGTTTCCTTATTTTCCTGTAAAGATTCCTGTACACTGCAGACAGGCACTTTTGTAAGTTCATCTTTTCTGTGAGGTTTATATTCAGAAGTTCCTAATGGATTTTTATTTGAACTTCTCAGGGATGTCTAGAAGTGTTAGTTTTTCAACACTGAACTAAGAACTCAAAGTAACTTGTACATTCAAAGGAAGCTATGATCCTAATCTGAACTAAAGGGCTCAATTGAATAAAAATAGCTTATGCTCGAGTAACTCAAGTTATGTGTGGCTGCTTCTCCTCCCCCTTTATATGGAAGTCAATCAGTTAGGCATTTTTGTATTTTAATAATACAAAAGGGTTTCTTGTGGAAAGAAATAAATGCCTGACTTACAGGAATTAGGGTCTGAGTAGTATCAGGTGCACAGTTTACTCAGAAAAACCCCCTGACACTGAGGGAAGACCTCTTAAAACTGCAGAAAGTTTTGAATTCAGGTTTTGATGCTACATAATGGATAAGAGAAAAGAAATTACCTTCTTTAGGGCTCAGTCATTCACTCATTAGGGCACAACAGCAAAACCAGCTGCCTCTGGACCTGCCTGCTTGTTAGGATGGGGGAGACTATTTGTAACCTGTCCCAGACTGACCAAGAACTGCAAACAAATGACAGAAAGACGAAGAACACAGCTGCTGGGGAAGTGGAGATCTTAATCCAACTTTTTAGGCTCAGGATCTTTTCTAATGTCCTAGGAAATTATAACAACAGGAATAGAAGGAACTGCATTTCACAGATCTGTTTGAAGTGCTGTGGTACTACTGACATTGTATAAACCAATAGCACAGCTTCCTCTAGAATGTGATAAAAAGTATGTGAAACCATGGCTGGTCCAGAGAATATAGATCCAGTGCTTCTGTTCTCCTTGTTTTATAACACAAGGACAAGAAGTGATAATAGAGAGATGCAAATTCAAAACCAATAAAAAGGAAACCCTTTTTTTCCTCACTTTGGATATTTAGGCTGTCAATATGCAATATCATATTATGTCACCAAAGTCAGGTTAAATCCAACAGAATAAACAGAAATCCGATGCTTGTATGCTACAAGGATCTCCACCATTACAATAGTTGATTTGAATTATTGGAAAATAGGAGACCTGGGTCTAAAGCAGTGTAGTCCTCATTTGCTATCTCAAAATTCTGTGTCTTCACCTGAATATTTAGACCCTGGCTCCTGCCAGAGATGTGGTGCCACAATATATAGACTACTTCCTTGATACAATAAAACAATTCTCACCTTGGGTTGGATTCAGAGATTTTTTTTTTTAAATGAAACTACAAGAACTAGAAAGCAGAAAGTATTTGTGGTTTTCTTTTTTTTCCCCCTTTTCCTTTGGTTGTTTGTGTGTGGTGTGTTTTTGTGTTGATTTTTTTTTTTAATTTTAAGATCAATAACTCCAAATTTTTTCCAAAACAGAGCGAAGAACTGAGTAAATATCATATAGCATATTTTGCTCTTATAAAAGCCAGTAAAGGCCTTGTGGTCAGGTATACTTCTCTAGCAGAGCTGTTTATTTAATATATGAGGTATGAGCACACTTAACTTACTGCATGTTAATTCACTGTAGTTTTGTACATCCTCCTCCTATCCCATGAGGGGTGTCAAATACAAAGAATGTATCATACTCCTTCATTTTTTATCTGTGCCTTCTTTAAGCAATCATTCCAAGGAACATGTGCCCTGAAATTTGGTAATGAATGCTCAGTGTATTAAAGAAGGGTTTGATTTGCCTTTGGTTTCAGAATGTGCACAATACTTTGACTCAGTCTCCACCAAGCCCTTGACAAGCCAGGGAAGGAAATCTGCTCCAGTGCTCACAGTAACTCAGGTATTCACGGCCCTCAGTGCATCATGGAGAGGTGCAGGACAGACCAGAGCAATCCTCTCTCATTACTGAAACTTTCCAAGCAGGTATGGAACTGTCTGTATCTCCACTTTCCCATCTCTTTGGAGCCAATCAGGAGTAAGCAAAATGAAAGCTTTTGCTTTTCATTTTGTTTTGCGCGCCTTTTAAACACAAGAAGCAGTCTATCTCATAATCGCCTTCTGACTGATACAATATTGAATATTGAATGAATACATGGAGTTAGCTGTGGTAGTGAGGAGATGAAAGTCAACAGTTTCCTGTTCAGGAAATGAGCAGGTACCAGGAATCTTCAGGGCAGGTTACCCTTCCAGGGTCTCTGAACATGATCAGTTGACCTGGGGAAACCAGGAGGAGTGGTTAAAGGAACTGTACTGTATGGCGGAAGAAGATGAAGATAAATTAAGCCACACAATTTGTACATCTGAGATAGTAAAAGACACTCTTCAAAGATGAGGAGTGGTCAATCAGAAGTTTGTTACTAGCCCAGAAAATGATAGACTCTCTAGAGAGTAAAAACAATTGGAAAGGAGTTAGTCAAGTGGAAGAAAAAGTTTAATGAGAAGCATGGTAAGAAAAAAGTAAACATAAAGAGAAGAAAACACAGAAAATCGGATCTCAAAGTAGTGGAAACAACTGGAGAATAGTAAATACCTGTGCAAAGTAAAGCACAGATTGTGGGAACATGGTGCGTGGGTGACAATGAAAAGCGAGTAGAAGGCAATGAAAGGATGTCTGCCTCATTTGGATAATGATATTACTCTGTCAAAAAAAAAAGAAAAAAGGAAAACCTAATTTTTTTAAACTTACATGAACTATAAAAACCATGTCATTTTCTCCCTGATTACTCCCGTCTGTGTTCATATACCCATTGCTCAGGGTCCTGAGCACCTTGTTAACCAGGAGACATCACCATGGAAGGCCGTCAGACATGGACCTGCTGAGCACAAGCCTCTACTGGGTGCACATGCTGCACTCACAACATCCTGCAGGCTGGGACTCCTTGAGATTCTACCCAAAAAACCCAAAGGAAAATAACAGCAATAACAGCCAAGCAAGGGGAATGCTAGAAAACACTGTCTGCAAGGACACCAACCAAGGCTGCCTCAGTTCTGCTTTGGGGTCTGCATATTACAACACACCCACGGAAAGGACCAGACCAGACTCTTTTCCCCTTTCTTTTCACTGTATGCCTGGCATGCACACCTCTAGGCTTAACTTCGCTCCTGCCTTCTCCAGTCTTTAGAACAGCATGCTCTGAAGCACAACTTGTTATTAGTCAGATGGGAAAGAGACGGGACCAGATTCCCTAATTATTTTTAATGGCCTTTCCTGGTACACCACAGAGCCCTGCACCCCTCCATGAGGGGTGGGCTGTCATGAGGCTCATGTTGTATAGCATGGAACTGATAAACCACTCCTATTTTAGATTATTTATTGTTTGTTGAATGGAAAGCTGTCAAGCTGTCTTTTTAGAAAATGTTGAAGCTAATTAACTATCAAACTACATGCGTTTTTAAAAATTTTAAATAGAAAGTGTTTTCTGGTGTTTTACAGGGCAAAAAAATGCATCCCAGACTTGGAGCATTAGCAGTTTTTGGGATGTGTTCTGATAGGAAAACTCAATATGTCCCTGCTAATTTTTGTACCGCAAAAATTTGATGTCTGTAAGTGCAAAACGGGCCTGTGTTTCTTTCCAGTCAGGACTGCCTCCACACACAGGCCAGCACCAGTAACCTTCAGATGAAAGCTCATTTCCCTATCACTTTTCTTCATATAATGGAATATTGACCCCAATTAGCCTTGGTTTCTAATTGTACCTGACACAGCAAAGGCCCCTGGTGAGGGACAGTCCCAGCACCATGCACTTTAAAATGCAATATGGGCAAAAATCATACAAAATCCTTGCATGGGAAGAGGAAGCCTAGATAGCTCATTTTCTTCTCTTCCAAAGAGTACTGCAATAATTTCATTTCTTGGGGGCTAATGAAAATTACAGGACCACGGGTGGGTTTTTTTACTTTATTCCTCTATAAATACAGACTGAGTCATTAACAGGAGAAGGAACAGAGTGATCCCAACAGTCTGCCTCTTTAACACTGGAGTCTGTGCCTATCTCTCTGCTGCTCCTGGAGGCAGCTCTTAGCAGCCACCTCCAGGATGATGTGGTTCAGAGACAACCAGCCTCATTGCTGAGCACTGTGATTTTTTTCAGCAACCAGACAGCTTGTTTAAATCACCACAGAGCAGGGGAAGAGCCTGCAAGAAGCTGAGGATATAATTTTTACATTAACTATCTGGCAAAGGTGTGGGCTGCAGACAGGGAGAAGGGATACAGAGGGAGGGAGGAGCTGCAGAAAATGACAGTGAAAAATGAAGAAACAGTCTTTTAAAAGAAATCCGGTGTTCCTTGGTAAGATATGACACTGCAGGAAGACTGAAGGCAGAGAAGGGAAGGCAGAAAGGCTGCACATCTGCATTCTGTACATTTAGTTCTAATGTACTCTTTTGCTTTTATCTTTTTTGTTGTTTTTCAGGCCAGCTGCAAAGTTTTGCAAAAGACTCCCATTTCCAAAGCAAACCAAAAAGTCAGGGTACAGTGGTGGTGCGTCTTATCTATGGATTTTTTTTTGTTTTGTTTTTATGAGATCAGCTGCTGAAGAAATAAAACCCCATGCAATTTGCAGCAATGAAAAGTGAATCAGTTCTTTTACTTAAAAAAACCAAAAAACCCCTCATTTTCATATTTCCATATTTAATTTTTGCACTTGCATGTACATTTCTCTTATCTTCCAGCCACATGTTGCTATTTGTCTCTGTAGTGAAGGATTTTTTTTTCTTTCTTTTTTTTTTTTTTTGACTGTGGGCTATGTGAAGCCTGACTTGCATGTAAAAGATCCACAGAGAAAAAATCCTCCAGTCCTCACTGAATTAAAGAGAGCTGGCATGCCACAGGTTTTGTGGGAGCACTCCATGCTCAGCACCACCTTGGGTGGCACATGGAGCAGGCAAGGAGCACCACACACCTACAGACCAATATCTTGTGGCCAGTGCAAAGTCCCAGAGCAGATCAACAGACATGGGTAATGGGAGGCTGAAAAAAATTAGCAGCCACTTGCTCTTCCAAAAATCAGCCAGCTTTGGCCAACCAAACACTGTTTAACACTCAGCTGGTAACTCTGCAGCTTCCACAGAGTGCAACTACCTAAACTTGGGCAGAAGGAGAGCTCTGAGATTTATGAGACCATTCCAGGCAATTTCACTGCATTTAGGCTGTCCTTTATTTTAGTCACCCCTCAGCTATTTGCTTTTCGATGAGATTTAGGCTTGCAAGATATTTGGGTGCTTTTGAAAAGGTTACATGCAGTCAAAAGCAGGCAGCCAAGACTCCTGCACTCAGCCAGAGTTAGTGAGGCAGCTCAGCCTTACGATATGTCTTAACCCAGCAGCAGCAGTGCTTGGACAGACATCATTTCTGTTGTGCTTGTTGGCAGACAAGATTTCAGACAGACTCTGGTTATGATTTAGTTTTGGTCTACATGTTCAGTGCTCAGTCAAAATCCTTGTGCAGCCAACACAGCGACTGCCTTCAATACGAGAGAGAGTAAATGCAATGTTTTCAGTTTGAACAATATTTCAGTTGTTGTTTTGTCAGTGGACCACAGCCACTCATAAACTGCTCCAATCTGCTCCCAGACTGCAGACAGCTCTGGTTTGTCCACTTAAAGTGTATTCAATGAAGTAGTCCTGCAAGTTTGCAGAGGAGACGTACCTCCAGCTCCAGTGTGTCACTGTTGCTTCTGGTGCCATCATGGGACTGTCAAACCCACCAGTGTTCCTGCTCTCTGCACCTGCAGCAGGAAAAAATGTTTAATAAGGGTTCTTCCAGCCCTGATGACAGAGTTTGAACTCAAAAAACACAACAGTGTGTGTTGTGTATCACCTGGTATTGATCTCCCTCCCTTCTCATCCTTAGCTTTCTGTATCTCCATGTTTACAAGCCTTCCCTCCATGGCACCTGGGTGACAGCCAAGCCTTGCAACTGCAGTTCCCAAGGCTTGGGAAGCGACTATTGATAATGTATGAAGACTGTGATATTTTGCATGGGAATTGACAGGTTTTGAACTTAAAGAGGCTATGAGTAAAATCAGTGTGAGACTGGAAAATTAAGGACAAAGTAATGGGCTTTCATGCAGTTTCTGAAACTTCCAAATGTACCTGAAACTAATACTGAATTATCACTATAAATATTAAACATTATAAAGACACTAGATTACTATTTCTAATGTAAGGGAGGAAAAGCGTGGGTTCCTTTTTTCTTCCAAGGGGAAGTGTTTGTGTGTCATTTGGCAGTTTAAAGGTTTAACTAGCCTATTCCTACAAAAATCTTGAAATTCAGCCAAAGACATCCTGGTATTACACACTTTTCTCCTGAATCTCTATTCGTGTAGCATTTTCCTTCTGGAGCAGTTAACATAAAAGGTCTTGGTTAAGAGAAGCTTTCCTCTTGGAAAAGATAATCTGCCTTCAAAGTTATAAGTTAAACAACTGAGTGGTCTAATTGATTGAACATTTACAAATTATAATTGAATTTGTGCCAAACTATGTGAAAAAGATTTATGTTCCGCTTCCCATTCTGTTTATCCCTCATTTTTTTTGTGTGTGTGTGCATGTGTGAACTGAATCTTTGGGAACTCCTTTCACTTGATGCATCATTGAGGTGGTTAAGCACATTGCATTATGGCAGTCTGTCACATCAGTGTTTCAAACTGAAATACTGGACTTGACATATCCCTGGAAAAGGAAGTCAGACGATCCAAAATCCAGAGTTATATTGCTTTTGAAACTTGAGATTCTGAAGACAGAATTTTCACTTACTTAACTCCAACTGCAGGGGGAAAAAAAGGGGAGAAAAAATAAAAGGTTTAAGTAATTATAATGCAGCTTTTTAAGCATTTAAAAGAATTTTCATGAAAATAATAGTGTCTTGATTGTCCTGCTTGTGAGCGGAGATGGCCAACTCTCTGTAAATACCCACATTTATTTTGGTGAACCTCTGTGAAGTAATTATGGAAGGACAGTAAGTGGGACAGAATCTGAGTCTCCAGCAAACAAAATGCAATGCATTGCCATATTTATATGCAACAATTTCATGAATATGAGGAGTCCAAAAGCACGTGAACTCTTACCTGAGCCCTTGATGATGATGAAAATTTAGCCAACGAACAACATTCTTGAGAGAATGTTTCTTTCAACAGGGTGTGATCTAACACACAGATGAAGACCTGTAGCAGTTTCAAGGCTATATCTTGTATTTCCAAACAAAGAATTGCAAGTCCATTGAATTGCAAAGCCTTACTTCTGGAGTTGTACAGAATATGCTCCAAAACAGTGGCATCAACAACAAAGGTAGGATTTTTTTTTAATCTTGTTTTCCTGTGTCTGAACCCCAAAATAATTAAAAAATCTACCACATTCTTCAGCTTAACCCATTCTCACACTGTAACACTGCCCAGACAAGTTCACTGATAATACACAAGACTGAATGTGATCACCTTCTACTCTAATCAGAGAGTATCAAAATTTCTTTCTGGTGATTTCATCACAAAGAAAAACATTTTAAAAATCCTCAAGATTATGAGCAGCCATATTTCAATATTGTAATGCAAAAAGGTAGAAACAGGACCAGGAAATTCTAGTTTTCTAACTTTAATCAGCATACAATAGTGTGGATAAGTAATTAGTATGGAAACAAGAGTGAAGATGGATTGCCAGATTTGAAGGAAAAATAGTGCCTTCTGGAAAATATTGCCAGCTTAAGATTATATGCAAGTCTCAGTTATTTAGCCTTTTTCTGTTACAATGGAGGATATACAATATATTAAGTCTAACAATAAAAAGACAAGGTATATAACCCTTAATAATATCAGAGACTGCTTGAAAATGTGCCACATTATCACAAACATGTATTGCATGTATTGTTTCTATTATTTTAAATTTCTAAAGCTTTTTTTGAAATTGCATTCATGATTTTTAAGCACTTTGGGGTTAACAATAACATTTGTTGAAATTTCCGAAATATTCTACTGTTTGGCATGCTTTACAAAGCTCTTGAGCAAGGAATGAGAAGTATTAAAATAATCTTAAATCTTCAGTGTATTCTAAAGAATATCCATTACTTGAATACCCCATGGCACCTAAGATCCAAATTGCATGAGAGTTTATGCTCTCCTTCCTTCCATCTCAGAATCATCTGTAAACAACTCTCCCTTTCCATCAACAGTTTTCTTGTGATAAAGTCCTGCCTCTTGCAACGCCCATCTCAGAGCTCCTGAGTTTGTAATATGTGTTCAAGGCCTCATGGGATTCTCTAACATTTACACAGCTGTGGCAAACACTTCAAAATTAACCACCTGACCTTCCCCAAAATTCTCAAAGAGCTCAAATTCCTTATTGCACACAAAAGAATCAAACACATTTGGAGGCCCGAGGGCCATGATGCTTTTTTAGCTATCAGGCATAAAAAGCCCTCCATCCACTTTTTCAGAGGGCTCTGTTTCACCAGTGTCTTTTTAATCTGCTCTCCACATTCTACCCTATCTTCTGTCTCCACAAAGAAGCCATCCCTACCACAGGGGCAAAAATTACCATTGAAGAAAGAACGGTCATTTTTATTCAGAAGCAATAGAGGTGCTAAATCAATACCAAATTCACAGCTGAGACCTCATCTTAGACTTTGCAGAGTACAGACTACAGTCTTAACTGTGCTCCCATGAAGGGGCTCGTACCTCTTGTGTCCTTCTAACTTCAGTCTGATTTCAAACCCACTGCAGGATAAGGCCTAAATCTTTACAGTATTTTTTTCTATTTTGATCTGTAATTCATTATTACAGTGAATACCTTCCTTTACTTTCTATCTCATCTCAGGATTCATTTTGCATGAATGAAACCCCTGTGAAAAAAGCAGTTTTACCACAGCAATTTACTTCCGAGATGGTTGTTGAACTGAAGAGGAGAAGGACAAACACTCTTGGCACTCACCTAGGAGCAGCTCTAGGCCTGTTCTGGGTACACTCCCCTCCCAAGAAGAGGAGAGGCTGGTGGGCACTCAGGTTAGATCCTCATCCCCTTGGACATGTTCCACATGGGTTAAAATGCAGCAAACTGATACAGTGGGGCTTTGTCCCTTAGCAGGGTTGCAGTCATTGTCCAGCTTGTGTCGTCTCAGTAAAATAGCACTGGTTTCTTTGCCAAATTGCCTGGTAAGGCCACAGCAGGCTCTGGATTTACCCATTACCGCAGGGTTTAATGACCTTGAGCACAACACTGAATTACACCTCCAATTGCTATTTCCATCTGATTAACACTGAAAAATGCAGAAGGCTGGGTACATATATACAACACTGGTAAATGGACTAACACATTGAGCCATAATATGCAGCATTTAATCCTCATTCAACACTTAACTCACAATTATTTACTGAGCCTTTCAGAAAGGGATGGGATACTGCAAAATACAGAACAGAAAAAGTTGGTCTGCTAAAAAAAAAGAATAAATATTTGAAGCACTTTTAGGAAATCTGTCACTGAAGGGATTTCACATAGCCACTGCTCCCACTACCCATACCAAAGGTTCACCAAAGTCATGATTTTGCAAATAACTGCTCAGGAATAGGAGAAATGAGTTCAAAGCTTTGCTCTTGGCCATAATCTAAAGCAAAATAAACGTAAAATTCACACAGATCCTTTTGCAAAATAATTGTCAGTTTTACCATTGCGGCATAACTGCCTGCAGTTCACCCAAATACTCATCAGCCAGTCTAGAAGTTTATCTACACTGGGCATCATAGTCATTAAGAAACTCGGTGAAAGGTAGGTTATGGATGTAGAACAATACTATCATTTTTAAATTACTAAAATAGAGCTTTGAGTTATAATAAGAACCAGAGCTAAAAGTTGAATGCCAGCTTTTTTTTTTTTGTTTTGTTTTAGGCTTTCATGTTGACCTCTGCTCTACACAAACTTAAATCTGTTTTACATCAGAAGCTGCAGGGACGGAAGAGTACATGGGAAAAGAACATGTCTGGGAGTTTAGAGAGGATCGGCTAAATTTTTTGAGTTCCAGTGGGATTGGTGACATAACTAAAAAGCAACAAACAGCAGGTGAGAGGGAGGATTTAAATATAAATAAGGGCACTTTTAAGCCATAAGTTTTTATTGATCACATTCACATTTACAAATCAAAGTCTCTGCTCTTAGAAAAATATTTAACTAAGAAAGAATCCAAAAGTCATAAAATACCAAGCAGGGAAAGAAAAAATATTAGAGAAAAGTAAAGGCATGGAATCATGTTGATAAATATTCCCCAGACTAAAAAAATCAACTAAATACCCTATTTTCTTTAATTAAAAATCACTGAATTATTTAAGGATATCTGCCTGAATTAATTATTGAAGACACATCAAGATCTGCCTAGTGGTGTGATTAGTAGATTATATGGTTATTAAGATCTGCCCATTTGGACCTGAATTCAACCTCCAATTAAAAAAGTTATTAGAAATTCAATCCCACAAACAACTTAGCACATCCACACTCCATGCTTTAAAATGGTTAAATATTTTAATTCACATAATTCATTCATTAGTAAAAAATTACAGCTTATTTTCTTTTTTCAGTGGTCGATGTATACAAAGAAACAATGCCCATTTTATGGCCATGGTTTAGCAGTACAGCATTTGCCATCCTACTAAAGGTGCTGCTCACACTCTAACCATGGAATTAGAGTTCAAATAGCAGCACATTCAATCTGGAAAAAAGTGATGGTTACAATAGCATAGTAATAACAGTTGCAGATAACAATCTGAAAAGCTGAGACCACTGAAACACGATGGTTGGCAGTTAGAAAATATTTGTGTGTTTTACCAGAACGTAGCCCAATATACTGCCAACTGGGAGAAATAAAAAGCTGGTGGGAAGACAAAAAATTAGGTCAGAGCTCCCTCAAATGAAAAGAAATCCAGTCTTGCTGAACTGAAATGTGATCATCCAGATAGTATTTCTATCAGCTCATTCATTTCAAATTCAATTTAACGCTGTATTAGAAACTTTATTTTAACAAATGCTATTGCATAGGTGTAACTTGGCTGCCAGAGCAGGCCCGTGAGTAGGTCTGAACAGCCCTTCCTCCACAGGGACCCCATAATCACACTTCGTGAACAGACACATATTCCCTCCACCAAGCAAAGGCAGACAGTTGAGGTACTGACTATCATAAAAGAGGTCTTACAAGGTTTTGTGCAAGAGGTGCATTCAGCCTTGTTGGCCTTAACCGTGACCAAGGGGATGACTGGGAGTTAGTACAAGCGAGGAACAAACATTTAGTGATATTTAGCCCGAAAACTTTGCCAGCCTCCAAAAATTTGCAGCTTAGAGACTTCCCACTAGCAGGCCTTGCTGCATTTCTTTTCCACAAACTTCTCCAGTTGCCTACTGACCTGCCCTGTAAAGGATCAATACTCACAGCATTCAGGCTTGCACTGTGCAGAACCATCGTGGTCCCCTCTGAGGCTGTGCATGTTGCCTTCATTTAATCCCCGCACTTCTGGTATCAGAAAAAATAGTGGGCACTCGTTCATCTCCATGGCAATCGTGATCTTCAGACCATTTTCCTTACCTTTCTGCTACCTTTTTGGCAGGCTGAAGAATATGGCATATGTGGATGTACCTTCTGCAAAGGATGTGAAGTCAGGACTCCAGGGGTCTGTGGCTGCTCCTCTGCTCCACGGAGAGTGTTCACATACCTTCACCTTGCATTTAATGATTCGCCTCATATGGGCTGAATTATTTTTTCAAATATTTCTGTTTTTCCCTAGAGGAAAGAGTCTTGATGACAGTTCTAACCTAAGACCTAATTTAGATACCAGGCTGGTGTTTTGAAGGAGACAAAGTCAGATCAAATTTCACTAAATTTATCAGGTGAAGATCTATGTGTTTCTGTTTAGTGAGATGCAGAAATTTGTGCCATTAATGTTTGCTACTTGACAGTGGTTTCTTTTCTTTACATGAAATGAGAAAACAGAGCCAGTTCATTATGAAGACAGTGGAAGTTTTAATAAGGCCAATACAGGCTGAATCCTACAAGTGCATGTGGGGAAAGTAATGCATAAAAATGCAACATCAAAGAAAGATGAGCGGGCAATGGAGAGCAGAGAAACATGTAATGAGCCGAGTCAGACTGAAGTCTAAGATAATTGCTTAACGATTACAGCACTTGGGAAATGCTATCCTACAGCAGGAGTAGAAAATGGATTGAAATGAATGGGACCCAGTCAATCTGTAACCACAATGCAAGGGCCAAGAAAATTTCCCCCATTTTTCAGGTGTAGAAGCTGAGGCTCTGAACAGAGCTAGCAGTGAGGGTCTCACCTGGAATAGATCAGCTCAATCTGGGATCAGACCTGACCCAACATGTTCTTTACCCAAAAACCTCTTCTAAATATTTTTTGTATTAACTCTGGGGCTAGAGAGAACTTAATAAGCTGTCAATGGGAAATAATTAACTTTCCTAATGGCAAAGAGTGGGGCTTGTGGCCCAGTTTAAGTTCTTGCTGTTTATACAGTGTTAAATAAGCCAGTTGATCAATGGGGCTCTGATGATTTATTAACATCATGCTGCCAATGAGAACTCATGCTGAAACTATGCATGGCTCAAACCTAAGTTTAAAATACTGAAGGAAATCTCAAATCTTTCAAGGACTTACAGAACTGGTTCTGTATTTGTCATATATTAACACAGAAAGTAAAATACATCTGAATAATAAGGAATGCATCTTTCACCAGTTCAAAGTACTGCCAACAGCAGTAATAGCAAATTGTGTTTTATCATCCTTTCTTGCAATTCCACAAAAATGGGTTGATATCCCAATGTATTAAGCAATTCCTATGTTGTGTACTAAGTGCTTCTGTTTTCTCAAAAAGAGGAAAAAAACCCACCTAAATCTATTTTCATTTGGACAGGAGTACTTTATTTTTTCATTTCAATGGAAACCAACTGACTGAAGTCCTCCCTGAAAAGAATTTGAGTATTATTAAAACAGCTGAAACAAAAGACTACAAATTGTGATTTTGTTTTCTCACAGAACATTTACAGCACCAAACGGCCCTAGTTAAGATCATTATTTCTAAAATTTGATTCATTATTTACGCCTCATTTAGGGTGACTGTGCACATACCTAGTAGAGATTTATTTAGGAACTGTCTGCTACCCCAAGAGAGGTTGCTGTTCTCCTTCAACTTTCTAAATACACAAATAAGCAGAATTTCAGTAGAAACCGATCCATAAACAATTTACCAGGCACTAAAAATCATATGGGAAACCAAGCAGAGCTTATATTAAGAGGATTTGATTATGTGCTCTGCCATCAACTTCGGTGTATTTTTACAGTTCAGATTAGCAACTTTAAAAAATATATGTATATATTATATGAATATATTAAAGAGAACTGTATGAGGACCCTGGAGATGTGGTAACAGTTAAAATATTACTACACTTTGGACTTGCTTGGGCTTTCATCTGTGTTCTGTTTGATAAAGATGGTTAAGTATTATCTTCCCCATTTCACACTTTAAGAACATGAACCACAGATAGACAGAACAATTTCTGAAGCCATCAGAAAGATCTTTTTACACTGGAAAAAAAAGATCAGCTGAACCTTAAGGCTACATCCACTTTGGCAAACAGTGCAGACCAGAGGAAGCAGATTTTCAGAGCAAAACAGTTGACAGTGAGGACCAGAAATCTACCTTACAAGAAATTTTAATTTTATTTAATTTATTTATTTTTACTTTGGACTATCCTTTATTTAACCCCAAGTACAGATTTAACTGGACCAAGATTTAACTGTTTAACAGACCAAGTACCTATTTCTCTTTGGAGCGTATCAGATCTAGTTGGTTTACTTTTATTCAAAATTAATTCCAGTTCATGAACTTGAGACAGTTCCTCAACATGAGCAAAAGCATAAACGATGGAGATGATCACAAGACCTACTTTAGAAGTTCCCATCTGATCCAAGCTAAAATTCAAAGGCAGACTCAGCCTTTGCAATGTCAGCTGGACAGAGCCTGTTTCAAAGCAGAGTGGAGCCAGCAGTGAGGTGAGGATAAGGCGCATTTTCAGAAGCTCCAATGGAACCAGGTTTTGGGGTGCCAGGATGCAATGTTTTGTTATCCCTTAGCTATTTCTGCACAGATATGCTCTGCAGCTCTTGGGTTTGCATTCTTGCTGAAAACACGTGAAACTTGCTTCATACCACACATCATATTGTGTGTGAAAGCTATCCACAAGACAGGCAGTCTTCCAGAGATACCAATAACCTTCAGGTGACGCCCACAGTTCTTACTGACTGTGTGTGGTGCTCTGCTGGGCCCAGCCACTGAACACAGTCTGCTGAGCAACAAGAAAAAGTCTCCAGCTTCGCTATGCTCTGTCAGTTTTCCTTACTGCTTCCAGAAATTAGTTCTGGGGACTTTGCTGATACATTTACATGAAAAGACAATGTACTCTTCAGCTCCCTGATACATGTATTAGTTCTTATTCACATATCATGCTCCATGAGAGTCCATGCACATCTCAGGCATCAGGGAGTTTTCCATGCTTCCAGAATACAGAATTCTATGAAGGCAGCAATTTGTAGACTTCCCCAAGTTAGCCTCAGTGGATTTTCATACCTGTGTAATGAAAATGAACACTGAGATATTGCTCGTCATCAGAGACCTGCTGTATCTGTGATGCAAATAACAATAATTGTTGGATAATTGTTCCTTTGTTAGTTTCGCTTTGTATAGATAGAGAAGGAGAAAAGAAATTTAAAGGTAGAGAAAGAGAAGCCAAAACATACCAGAAAAATTCTAGAAAAATTTCTGGAAGAATGTAGCTTTTATATGAAAGATTTGAAGGAGCAGATTAGTTTGTTTACACTCATTTACACACTTGAGGGATTGTCCATCATGAGAACAGAGCATGCCCCTGTTGAGGATTTGGGACCCAGCTAATTTTTAAGTGTAATGTAGAACATGAGAACTCTGGCCCTGAGCACTGTCCCAATATCCTAGAATTCCTGAGGTCTGGAAAATGCTGAGTGATCTACCGAGATTTGCATGTGGATGCAAGGTTTTTTATATGGAGATCCATTCCAAAGCAGGTTAAGTTACACACTTACTATGTGGACGTAGCTGTTGAGGCATTTTTAAAAAATCAAAGAATACAGAAGTATCATTTGAAAGTTGAAGAGGATTTAGTACCAAATCTTTAGTCCCTTATGCAACCAATTGCTACCTTGTACTTCATAAAATATAGTGGAGCAGTTGAACTGCAGGCACTATAACTTGTACTTTGAATCTACCTAAATGTAAAAAGCAATAAATTACACTGATCCTAGCTTTTTAACTGGCATTCCAAGTCCATTTGCCTTTCTAATGCATTTTGAAAAAGATAAATGCCAAACACTTAAGCTGCACATAAGCTTCTTGCTCCTTTATATTATTTCCTATAAATAAAAATATAAATGCTTGCGGTCATGCAATTTGATCTTTGAGCACATGGTACTATAAATCTAGTCATGATACATTTCCCCTGAAAATAAATATAATCTTTTCTATTAAGATGCAGGACAAAAGACTTCTTTCTTAAGGGCATAAACATGTAATAATCCAAATAGTCACTTAGCCCAGAAAGTAAAGACGTTGCTCCTGGGCGTGGGTACTCATTGGATACACAGTCTCCATGCCAAGAAAATAACCAAGCTCTTAGTCAGAATTTTTTTGGGACAGAACTGTGCTATTGTCATCCCTTTTCTCATATGAGAAAGATTTTTATGAATAGGATTAAATAGATATTATATAAAGGAGTGTCTGTATTCTGTGTCAGGTACTTGCTCTATTTTGAACTTATGTTCTCTGCTTCACAATTGAAACTATTCTTTCCCTTTAACTGAAGTTGCCAAAATATAGTCTTCATCAACACTGATTCAACACATCATCATCTAAAACAAGGTGATAAAGCTGGTATTTATATCTGTCAGGGGACTGATTACAGATGATGGCAATGACCATCTCAAAAGGTATAATTCTCTGCCACAGTGTATATCAGTATTTTTCTTAATTATTTCTGACATTTTACCTATTACTCCAAGGACTTTCTCAGAGGGCGGAAATAAAGGGGAAAAATGGGTTTTCTGCCACAGATGAAGAAATACATCTTCTGTAAGTAATTCCCAGAAGAAATCTTGGAAATCTTATGGGGTCAGGAAAGAGCCAAGAAAGTAGCATTTGTCACCTTTGCTGAATTGGTCATCTAAACTTACAGTAGCACTAAAGCTGAGTGACTTATCTGCCACCCCTTAGGGAGGAAGAAAAGTGAGGATAAAGAAGTATAGGGGAGGAAAAAAGCACACTGGGAAAGTATCATCTAAAAAACTGCCTAAAGGTTTTGATCTTTCAGCCACTTAGCTCCTATTTCCCTGTAGCAGATGTGCACATCACTTCTGTTATTAGAAATCACTAATAGAAAAAATGAAGAACCACACAGCTCAGGTTATGGCAAGAATAAAAGTTCACCAAGTTTAGGACAAGCAAATAATATCTGAGAGTGGCTCAGAGAAAAATATCCAGCTAAAGAGCTGTACAGATGCAAGAGAAATGGACAATGATCACCATCTACAGGGAATATTAAGATAGGATGAATGACAGGCAACCCACAAAACCAAAAGAAGCCTTGAAAAAAGCATAAGAAAAAGCTTGTTACAAGTCACTGCTTTTGACATGAGTTTGATGCAGGATGGACAACAGTGCTACAAAGAGCAACTTGCCATATATCTCTAGGAAAATTTCAAGCACAGTTGGCTGCTCAGTTTAATGACACCATTATTAAACTCAAGATAGGTAAAACAGGCTATAATAGACATGAGCTCTCTGTTTTTATCTTAAAAACCTATGAACACTGCAGTCATCCCTGAATAACACACAACTCATCACTCGGTTTCCAGCCTTGGAGCTAGCTTCTGTTCAAAGAGTCTTCTCTCATCCTCCGAATCTTCCAACATCCTATGTTGATGACCCACCAGCATGAGCATGATTAGCAAAACATGAGTTTTACATGGCTATTGGGCCTGTTCTATCTTGCATTACACAAATACAAATAAAACTAAAAGCACTCCATGGAAGCTCCTATGTGTGTAAATGGATTGTTGGGGTATTACAGGGTTTCTAACGTGGGCCACTTAAGCCATAGCAGGACCATGTGAATTATTCTGTATTTAACAGAATGAAACATCCATCTTTCAGATATTTACTAGTTTTGTTAAGGCGGTTTTTCCTTAATTTACGCTCCATCAGAAATGAGAATGCCTTTTCTCCTGTACGTCTAGTGTTGGCTGCATGGTGGCCTGCCTTTAAGAAGGCATTTTCTGCCTATCTCTAAGAGATAGTAGAGGAAGGGTGAGTGATTTTCATGCTCTGGCACTCATTGTAGGCTCTTTAATTTGTCAGGACTACTAGGCCATGGTTTTGTGCTTTGACAGGTTTTTGTTATTCCTGCTAATCCCATTTCTGTTGTGTAATGTGCGTGGCAGCATCTGGTGACAACAGAATAGAACACCTAATTGTGAATGAATACAGAGAGCCCTGTTCTGCCACATTGCCTGTTGCACTATTTTTGCATTTTTATGGCTGAGGGTGGGCTTCCAGGAGCAGAAAGCAGACAGCCCATCGTTGTAATCAAATTTGCCATTTGCATGTGTGTGTTCTCAGCAGCCTTCCTGTTTCTACAGCCCCCAGGATTCCCTGAGTTTGGCTTTCTGGCTCCCTCTTCTGAATGGAGAGGATGATTTTAAGTATTTATTAAACAACTTCTCTTTACTTTAAGTCACAACGTGAAACCGATGGTTTTAAGTGCATTTGGGTGTCCCTAAAAGGAGCAGTATGTGAGGAGACCCAATGCAGTACCTGCACAGCTGTCACTGCCTTCACCCCTTGCATGGCTTAATTCACTTGCTGGACACAAGGACCCAGCCTGTTCTGGTGCTTGGGATTATTGTTGTCCAGCTTCAGGACCCTGCATTTGCCTTTGTTGAGTTTCAGATGCTTCCTCTCTGCCCATCTCTCCAGCCTCCCAAGCTCCCTCTGAAGGGCTACACAGCCCTCTGGGGTGATGGCCACTCCTTCCAGGTTTGTGTCATCAGCAGACTTGCTGAGGAGGCATCTGGCCCTTCATCTAAGTCATTGATGGATAAGTTAAACAGTACTGGGCCCAGTATTGAACCTACGGGGACACCACTATTGACAGGCATCCAACTAGACCCTGTGGCAGTGATTAAAATCCTCTGGGATCTGCCATTCAGCCAGGTCTCAATCCACCTCACAGTCCACTCATCCTGTCCCCACTTCCATTGAGTTTGCCTACAATGACACTGTGAGAAACAGTGTCTAAAGCCCTGCTGAATTCAAGGTAGACAATATCCTCTACTTTCCCCTCATCCATCCAGGAAGCTGTTCTATTGTAGAAGGCAATCAAGTTGGACAAGCATGATTTACCTTTAGTGAATCCATGCCAACTACCCCACATCACCTTGTCATCCGTGTGGATAGAGATGGCCTCCAGAATCAGACGCTCCATAAACTTTCCAGGAATTGATGTGAAGGTGACTGGCCAGTAGCTCCCTGGGTCCTCCTTCTTGCCCTTTTTGAACTCCAGGGTGACATTTGCTTTCTTCCAGTCCTCGGGCACCTCTCCTGATCACCATGACCTTTCAAAGATGATTGTGAGTGGCCTTGCTATGCATGGATACAGCCTGTCAGGGCCCCTGGGCTTTTGGATCTCAAGTCTGCCTAGATGTTCTCTAACCCAATCTTCCTAGACCAAAGAACATCACATATTTTCAGCTTAGATTCTTCTCAGCCACAAACATTAGTATTGCAAAGCAAGACTGACAAAATTCACTGCTCACATCAATCTTGCAAGAACTTTCAAAAGATTAATTAAAACAAAGCTCTAAAACCCAAGAGATCTGAAGTACATGAATCACAACATCAAAAAGAAAACTTTAAGGAGAGTGTTCAGAATTTTAAATTAAAGTGCAAGCTTCAATTTTCTCCTAGTACCACTTGGTACAATTTTCCTCCCAGTAAACAACACAGTTCTTCTGTATTTACCACAAAAATATGGAATCAAAACACAAAATCTGTTGGATGCAGAAACCAAGAAAAGAGCTAAAGCTGGTATAAAATGTAACACACTACTCATACATTTTTTTAACTCCTCTGTATTATAGGACGTTGAATTTACCAAGTTTTAAAAAGGTGGTCCAGCAATACAGTAAATGAAAAGCAGTTTTAGGACTGAAGCATGAGACAGCCTACAATCCACGCATGAAAATAAGATCTTGTCTTATGCTTCCTCTTATCAGCTACAGTTCAATTCTAAACCGAGTTCTAAGAAACATAAGATAGTGTGAAAGCAAAAATATTTATGTACGCTATGCATACAAAATAGACAACCAAGGGAGAAATGTTCCTCCTTATCAAAGACTTGTATTAGATGTATCCTTCTTCTAAGCATTTGTGGACAAGTTCCCCAGAAAAGATGCCTTTCATCAACTGTGGGAGCTGTTATTCGTTATCATCATCTGTTTATAATCAATGAGAACAGTTGGATGCTCAGCAGTCTTGAAAATTGAACCAATTATTTAGGTCAGTAGTTTTTAACCTTTTTCTATTTGTGGACTCTTAAGCATTTTCCAGTGTATGTGAGGCACTGTCAGAAATTTTGCTCGTGTAGATAGCTGTCACTTTCTTTGGCACTTACAACAAACTGTCTAGAATTTAGCCCTTCCCTTTCATCTCCTTATGAATATATGTTCAGCCTCTGAGCTGAAAAAACCCCAAACCACATTAGTTAAGTAATTGGTTAATTAAAAAAAAAAGGCGACCTGAATCCATGTGTTTTTAAGCACCTTGACAAACTATGCAAGCAAAACTTTCTCAGTTTGAATCTGTTATTTTGATTACAATCCAGGAAAGGTACAGTTCTGCAGACATTATTCTCCACTGCCACAAGCAGATGCTGCTCAGCCTCAGCTCTATGAAACGTTCCCTTTCCCTGGCTGCCAGGCACTGGCCTCCATCGTGTGCCAGCACATCTTTCTTTTCTGATCAATGAGCTGTGCTGTGAGACCAAGAGTGATCAGGTAGGGACAAGCATCTTTAACTCGGAACTGCTACCAAAAGTACTTAAGTGACATCGTGCCCCAATAGCTTTTTTTGTGCTACAATCCTCAAGAAAATTCTGAATGTAGTTTTGAACAGAGAGTGAGGGAGAAGAGCAGACACAAGCAAGGGATGGCATGAGCACCCTAATTTGACCATAGGAGCACGACTTAAAATGTCCCATGTTTGACTTTACATTCCTAAGCATGCATTATAGCCAAGCAGAAAGGCCTGTGGCAGCCCTGGGAAGGAGCTCTGACTGAGGTCTAACCACAGGTAGCTTGTGGAATCCCACCTGAAGGTACTTCCTCCATGTCTGGTGACCAGCCACAGCAGAAACTGCTTCTGGCACTCAGAGTGCTTGTGAATATTGTTCTGCCCACTCATATCACTGTGTCAAAGGAGAGTCACTCCAGCAAATCCAACCAAATCCAACGATCACACACTGACCAGAGATTTCTTCGTAAAATATTTCTAATGCCATTTTGCTATTTATTGTGTTATAGTTACTGGGGTACACAGCAATTATATGTATTCGATCTGATCTCCATTAGATTACTGTTCTGCAGATAAATGTGTACAGCCAGTGAGGAGAGCATAGAAAGAGCCACGTTAAACAGAACAGGCTCTTAAAGTTCCAAAGCTACTCAACTTCTACTCTCAGCTTAGGCACAGCCCTGTGGAGACTTTGGTAATGCCTGAGGCAAACGCTCTGGGAAATGCTTTGAACCAACAACTGACAAAATGCTTTAAAAAAGTAACTGCTGAAAAGTTGCCTAAAATAGAGAAGGTTTGGGAGGAGGTGAGACCCTTCCTGGTTCTAACGAAAAAAACCTTTAGTCCTGACTACTGTATTTAAATTAAATCTATTTGATTTTTGCACAGTTCCAATAGATGCTTTTTAATTATTGCTAATTGTTTAAGATATTGTTGTATCCCCCTGAAGATTTAAACTGAATAAATTTAATTCCTTTAAAATATCCTTCAGCTACAGGCAATAAAGTAAGAAGCCCCATAGGTATGGCAGTAAAAATAACCATAAAGGCATAAGCATTTAAATGAGGAGAGCATGGAATACTTCCCACNATAGTGTTCAAAGGCTTCAGCAACCTGGATTCCGTTCTGCATCAAGCAAACTCCCCCAAAAAAAAAAAAAAAAAAAAAAAAAAAAAAGTGAGAGAGAGTAAAGAGACAGAAAAGAAAAGAAAGAAAGAGGGGGGGAAAAAAAGCTATGTGTTTTGGAGACACAAGAACCAAACCATGAAACACACAGTTGAAACATTTAGGATGACTATGAAAAAGGTCTATGTTCACTTGTTAAGGAATGCGCTAAGGCAGACTAAAGCATATGAATGGCCCTTTCACAGGTCACAGATTCTATTCAGTTCTTGGACATTGTTATTATCCGACAGAAATAGATGGGCCTAATTAATATTCTGGACATACCTGAGAGAACATTCTTAAGGAAATCATCCTCTGGTGGTTTGGGCTTGTTGTGTTTTGGGGGTTTTGTTTTTTGTTGGGTTTTCTTGGGTGCTGTATGCTTTTTGGTTTTGTTTTTAACAAACAGGAAACATTACAAGTAGCATCTGGTTAAAAAAATATGAGCATAATTTTGGTGTTAAAAGTTTAATAAAGAGTATACTTCTGAATATACTTGTTTATGCAAAGACTTGGAATTTTTTTTTTATTTTAGTAAACAATTTTGCCATGTAGATTAAAGCTGAACTGCACAGTCATTTTGCAAGCAATTATATTCTTGGCACTTTTCTGAACATAATATTACAATTACCACAGCAACTGCATTTTATCAGAGCACTCCAAGCATGCAGCAGGTTAATATCAGTGCTCAGCAACTTCAGATAATATTTCTAAGATGCTAATGTTTAGCCAGTTTCAAGTGAGCAAACAGCTTCTGATACGAACTCAGCTCTGGTCTTTTAAGATAATGTGGTTATATAGGCCCTGATCTCATATGAAGTGGGACTACTGTCCCCCTCACAAAATACTGTTAAACATGATGGGAGCCTGCGCAAACAAATCCAAATGCAGGGCCAGTTTCATGGCAATAAAGACAGACTGATCAGAAAGTTAACTTTCCAAATAGTATAATGTGCTGCACAGCTGGGTTGGGACCTCGGTGCTCCCGCTGCCTGATGTGGGACAAGCTCCCCCTTGTACAGCGTCTCCATTTACCTCATAACCTTTGTGAGCATCAGCTACTCACTGAGTGTCTTCCTGATACTAACCACTGCCCTAAAATGATTTTGTTATTAGTCCAATCTACACTAAATTTTAAAGATACGTGGTTTGATTTCAGCTATTTGACTCTTGCTGAACAATCCGCCAAAGAATAATCTCATTTTCTGTGTCTCAGTTCCCCTCACCGCTGACCCTCATGAGAGTTTTGCTGTTGGCTTCACAGAGAGCAGAAGCAGGCCCCAAAAATGTGTAATCCTCCATAGTCATCCAAGCTGTATCACTGCATTTTGAATTCAGGACACCGCTTCAATACAGTGACTTGTTGTTCTCATCTTAAACGTCTGGATGGCATACAAATATAGATAAAAGTAGATGACTAATTATCACATCTATTCTCAAGGCATGCATGGAGGGAGGCAATAAAGAGGAGGGGAAGTTTGGGGGTTACTCCCACACATAAATCCTCTATGTGTCAATGAGTGAATAGACACTACTTTAGTCTATTGTGCAAAGCTGTTTTATAACAACAATAAGCTGAAACAGAGAAGAAACTATATTAGAAAGGCAAATATCAAAATACATCACTACTAAAATTGCAGGTAATCAAGTAATTCAGTTTTGTAGTACACTCAGAAACAGGAGTCAAGTTTTTTGTACTCAAACCTTAATATGGCATATGTGGAAAAAAAATTCCCATTGAAATAAATAGACCTATTCATTTCAGAGACAGTGAAAAAGAGACGAACTTTCTTTGTCTTGCCACTTTAGAGCCCCTTGACAGCATTTTCCTTTTTTATTGTCTTTTAGATATAGATGCCCCTCTGCTTAAGTATCACCAAAGCTACTAGTAACAAATACCTAAATATATAACAGATGCATAAGTGCATCTTGGGATAAATACATTATGGACAATTAACTGTCATCATACCCCTCAATTACATTTTCAGCCGCTCCTGTAGTGTACACCTGTGGCTTGTTAGTACTGCAATAAGTGTTGGAAAGCAACTCTAAGGTTCAAAGGTAGCGCCGCTAAAATCTGTTTTCCTCTTTTTTCTTAAATGTGCGTTACAAAACTGTGAAAACAGAAAAACAAACACAAGAAAAAAGAAAAGTACCTTTTATTCTACTGGCTGACTCTGTTGATCTAATGAAAATTCTTCACTTTCCTGTTACATCACACAGGAAGGACCATTTGCATGGAATATTAGGCCTGATTCTGAATTCAGAATTATGTAGAAATCTAGTAATCTCTGTATTAATCTCCGAATAATGTAGAAATTAACCCAGAGTAACAGCAATCACAACTCACTTTAGCAGTTTGCAACATTTTTTTAAATGCCACTTTCTCATCTGTGAGGGGATAATATAATGACCACATACACAATTTGAGAATATTTTGTAATGCACATTGTTTTTAGTAAAAAATAAAAGAATTTGTTAGAAGCACAACTAAAACTGATACATAGCTACGCTACATTATAATTAAGTCTGCAAGTTTGAAAAATGGATATTTGTATAAGTTAAAGTAGCTATTGGATATCCTTATTGTCACCACCCTTAGATCCATAATAGTTCCTGGAAAGATTACTTATTATTAAATATGTAAGTGGCATAATTCAGTAAGCTTTTTATATGGTGTTGATAGAGTGCCTGCAAAGGAAAATATTAAACAAAAATATACTGTACAAATGATCTTATAATTGCAGCGAAAGGCAAATCCAACACAGCAATACCTCTCTCCGTTCTTATCCCAATGTCATTAACACATTTCTGTGGCTGCTATGTTTGTTTACGTATTAGTCTTTTATGGTCAATATTAGAAATTTTTATTCTGACCCTGTACTTTTCCAACCTTATTTACTTTTTCCCTCTGTTAACATCTCTGGACTGCTGCACTATTTGTTTAGGGAGGGAGCTTGGAAAACCAGAGGCTTTCCTGAGCTTCAGGTTGAACACAACGGGATGATCTTTGAAAAAGCGACATTGGCTGCTCCACTGATCTCCATGCATTGTTTGGCCAACTTGCAACGAATCTCCCCCAAAATCCCACATGCTGCAGTCCAGGTGGCCCACTGCAGGATCAGGCTGGCTGAAGCACCAGCTGGGACAGGGTGGGATTCCAGACCTGGTGCTACAGACTCCACCTCACATCCACTGCTGCATCCCTTTTGGGTGATGCATCCAGCAAGTCCCAGCCATGGTCCCCTGAGCCAGCTACTCCCACAGAATTACCCCATGGACCAGGAGAAGGAAATACCGCAATTCTTTTCTGTTCAAAACCTTCTGTGTAGATAGGACGTAACTGGTCATACCTCTGGTGCTGATCCAAGACAAACCAGGCTGTTAGGACTTGCCAGCTACATTGTCACTGCTTTTCATCTGCCCTTGGTACTGATAAGGTAAACCAGCTGAGAAAAGCTAACATTGCCCCTTGACTCAGGTACTGTGAGATGTTTACCAACTCACCAAAAAATTTCAGCAGAGGCTCTTAATAACTTTCTTTCCTTTTCCCTCTTTGCAAGAGAAAGCCTTTTTTCCAAGTCTTCAGGTAGCTTTTTCTCAGATCATTTCTATATGTAAAAGTCTAAAACTTTTTCTGTGTAATGAACAGCGGTGCCAGATGACACTTCTACAGCTTTTTGGCAGCTTCCTTTAATTGTGTTGTTTTTTCTTTGCTTGTCTTTTAAAAATTCTGTGAAGGTGAGCTGAAGGACATGACACCCAGGTGTTCACAGATAACATTCAAGAGCTGCATTTTGTTCTACATCCCCTGTGACTTATGTGAGAGACACTGAAAGGCTGGAAGTTGACCTGCAGAATTAATGAATATTACAGGTGCTTATTTATAGGCAAGAATCAAATATGCCTGGTTTGACCAACAGTGACTCAGGGATTATCGAACAGCAACATTTTAACGTGTTCAAGCAGCCCTGTGAAGAACTGGGTTAGCTCACTAAATGATAAAAGCGACTGGCCAGTCAGTATAAGCTGGGATGAATTGTATCACCTTACTTTGCTAAATCCATGGTCTCAGAAGAGTTTAATCACTGTTGCATGACACAAAGCCAAATAAAAATTTCATTGCTTAGAAATGACTGTCAGCTAACTTGCCTTTCTGCAACTACATATGGACAAAATACCATTAAGTGGACCCTAGAAAGAGCAAGAGAAGAGACAAAACCACAAATATTTGAAAACTGTGAGCATTAGCTATTGGGAAAATATTTAGCAGAAACAGGAGAGGAACTACTTGTTAAATTGAGAAAAACCTTTCTGATACATGCTGTGTGCGGATCCTCTGATGTTTGGGTGCTTCACTGCATGTCTGAAAAATCTAGAGACAACCAAACAGCAGAAAAATGCATAACAAAGAGTAATCCTGCATGATCCAGGAACTGGACAGGATAATCTAATAGGACACTCATTTCTAGCAATTTTTTCCTTGGAAGTATTACCATTTTTGCTCAAAAGCTGGCACCATTGAAAACAATAATAAAAACCCTGTCTTTCCTGCGTCATGGTTTTTTTTTTTTTATAATTAGGAACTTCATCAAAAGGCATCCTTAGGACTTTAACTTCTTACTTGATGATACGAAACACCCTAATGTCTATTGTCTAAGCATTTTCATTGACTAGGCAGGGCAAAATTAGTATCAGTAGCATTTACATTGTTCTATAAATGGCCTGAGCAAAATCTCATAAGAAATCCACAGTGTAGTTGGAATTCATCTGTTCTTTGCACTTCCTACTTTGCAGATGAGACAGTCTCAAAAGACTGGGTAGGCTGAAGACTGGTTGGACAACTCTATAAGTGAAGTCTCAAGACTCTTGTCATCCTAGCTGTCTAAATTACTTAAACAGGACTCAGAGGGATTTAAAGGGGAGAAACGACATGACAAACAATTAAATTCTAACGCACTATTTATAACAATGCCCTTTCAGATTATTGTTCCACTCAGACTGACACATTACTGTAATCCCAGGAATGAATCAAGGGACTTAGAGTTAGATCGTGCACAGCTTGTAGGCATAAAAAAAATACGAATAAAGAACTGACATTCAGGAAATATAGAGCGACTCAAGGATAAATTCTGCTGGGATGAGCTTAATTTATCAATGTCAATAACAACGGTGAACACATCGCAAGAATACATGCATATTAATTGAAAATAACTCAGATTAAATCACTGCAGTTTGACATTTTGAGATAGGCACTTTATCTTTTCAAGAAAGAGAGCACTATAAAATCTTTAATCTGAAAACACATCTTAATTGCGTGTTATCACCTCCTAATTGCTTCTATATTATATTAAACATTTTGCTAATTACTAGCCTGATCATGGTGTAAATAGCTTGAGGCTAGAGCTCATAACCAGCTGAAGACAACTGGGCACAATGAGGGCCACAAAGAAGTTTATCACTTCGGTGTATTATCGCGGACTTCCATCATTATCAGTGTCTATCACTCTTTATCTCTGCTTCCCCTGTGAGATAAAGAAGAGAGACAATAATGTAGATCAGAGGTTGGGTTGCATTTCAGTTAATCCATCTATTTCTAGCTCTAGATTTCTAATATTCCCTGGGGACAAAAGTTGTCTGCCTACTGCTGTCACTAATCTACTGCTGGAAGACTGAGGCCAGAATGCTATTTGCTCTACCACAGGCCTGGGTAATGGAGGTGCTCCTGGACAGCTGGAAGTGCGCGCTGCATCCGAAACCAAAGGACATGGATGAAATACATTGCTGTGAGCAGTCTACCCACTTAGCTTCAGACGCTGGGTAATACACAGATGATACATAGGAAGACTTCAAGGCAGCAGCTTGTGAAATCATCAGGAAAGAAAATTATTTATGTATAGGCAATGAAAATGCTCATACAAAACTGCCAGATGACCCAGCGATGCAGGCATTCACTGGGGCAGCAACTAATCATTTAGGTACGGCACTTGTTTAAACAATTACTGTTATCTGAAATGAACTGACCAAAATATAATTGTTAGGAGTTTTTCTGAAAGAAAAAAAATTGTCCAACATCACATTCGAGAGTTAAGAGGCTTTTTGGGTTCCGAACTGCAAGGTAAAACACATCTTTGTAAAAAATTACTTGCACTTCCCAAAGAAACCAACCTTAAGTAGGAATAAATCATCACACTGGTAAACAGCTTCTCTCACTGTCCCCTTGGCAGAACATAATTCTAGCCAGTGCAAAGAGGGTGTGCAGCCTATGAATTTTGCTCTCTGTCTTTAAAATTAGATTTTGTCTACATCTACTTTGTCAGGGCCTGCTGTAAGATGTCAGAGGCCTAAGTTCATCTCTGTTAATAAAAGCTTACTTTTTTGTCCGTCTTTGCATTGTGGCTACAAAAAAGACTTTATGCCTCAAGCTTCATTTGCTGGATGGATAAACCTCACAACTTCTACTGAGTAGAAAGTTTACAAGTCAGGCAGGAAGAAAGCAGACTGCAATGAGGGAATATGAAATATGGATGAATTTAGGCCTGAGTTATGAGGTGCAAAAGCACAGTATTCTCAGCTCCGAACTGTTTTTGTATTGGAAGACCATATTTAATAAAATGGTACATAATTACTTAATCAGAAAATAATGCTCACATCTGAAGAAACCTTCTACTCTCCCCACAGAATGGGATGATTCATTGATGGGATAAGTGACACTTTCTCCAGTGACACAAGAGGTACTGTCCCTGCTTCACCCTTTGTTATCCAGATTCCCCTGCTCACACCTCCTGGACTCAGCTCTGGGGGTTTTTTTTCCACTCCAAGGACTGTATCAGTCTCTTTTTACCTAGATTCCTATTTTTCAGGAGCAGC
The DNA here is from genome assembly GCA_013398115.1 of Falcunculus frontatus. Lineage (NCBI taxonomy): Eukaryota > Metazoa > Chordata > Aves > Passeriformes > Falcunculus > Falcunculus frontatus. The sequence goes on along the minus strand of VZRV01000506.1, from coordinate 733,625 downwards.
ATAAAATAAGTTAGAGAAGTGGATGGTGTCCCTGTCCCTGGCTAAGGGGTTGGAACTAGATGATCTTTAAGATTCTTTCTAACCTAAATTATTTTATGATTCTATGAAATAGGAAGTACTAACACCAGCCCTTTTCACTACCTGTGAAAAGGTATTTTATGATTCTATGAAATAGGAAGTGCTAACACTACCCTTTTCACTACCAGCCTTTCACTACCACTTCCCCTTCTACTTGCAGGTGCTGCCACCTCCCAGGGTCTGTCCCTCTCCTCCCCTGTGCCTCCTGCATCCCCTTGGCTATCCCCTCTCTGCACCGCTCTCCTGTGGCAGCACGATGGATCACTTCAGCGACTTGAGCTTCAGCGTGACATTGACAGGGATCCAGGGCTCTGAGAGACTTTATGTCAAAGCTTGAGAAACTGGGCTCCTTGTTAAAAAAAAAAGAAGAGGAATGAAATACAGCACAGCTATCCTGAAGGAAGCAATGATGCACAGCTGTTTTATTGCCTGGTACAGGTAAGACATTTTAGGGAATATATTCTGTCTTCTAATGAGCCCACAGCAGAAGGCCCTGGATTTATCTCAGCTGCCAGGATCCTCTCACTCTTTCAGGTTCCCATTATCTTTCTCTATTTCCATCTTTCTTTGTTTCTAGGCTGTGTCTATTTAAAGTGCCTCAGCCTTTCTCTTCAGCTCCTAAACAGTTTTTATAGGTGCCTGTGTTCTCCCCAAGAATTCCTCAATTTGCCCTCTCCACTTCCTCTTACAGCTATGGGAAGGCCATGTTGGATTCTTGTCTTCATTTGCATCCCAAGTGGGGAGAGGGAAACATTTCCCAGTAAAATAAATATTCATCCATTACAGGTTGGTGCAAGGCTGGACCCCCTGTGTGGGGGTAAGTGGTTCGAGAGTACCTTGTACATACACACAGGGATACACACAGCTCAAAGGAAAGGCTGTACCACACAACACACAACTCTTCCAAGGGCTCATTTCTGCAGTTGAATTTTAAGCCCATGCTACAGATTAATTTTATGATATTTTCTTGTTTGTGTTTTCTCCTCTGTGTTAGTGTATATTATCTCCACAGACACTAATTCTTGATATAAATGATGCTAAGCAGTAAAGTATGGTCCATTAACTTGATTTTTAAAAGTATCTAAAATTTACGCAGTGATTTAAATAATAATATAAATTATATTAAGTATGTGCAGCAGCAGAGGGTACGGCCTCCTAAACAGAATGAATTTCTCCTTGGAGAGCACTGATTAGTTCATTTTTCCTAATGAATCTTTCGTTATAGTCAGAAGTTCCTTTTTTTCCCCCTCACTGTCTCACTTATGAAGCATGCATATGTATATATGTATGTTCCATTTATATATTTGATAGCTAGATTAAGTAATATCCTACTTCACCTCCAGAAAGGGCACAGCACTTCTCAAGGAGGCAGCTGCATTTCTTAGGTGAGGGAAACTGAGGCGAGGGCATCTCACCCACGGGTCTTTGACCTGTTTAATCTGTGGGCCAGCTGCTTCAAAGGATGAAATTCATGGCTAAAATCCACCCTACAGAAAAGTGGATGAATATTGCTGCTTCTCTCAGTGAAATTTAATGTTGAGGCCAATTAGAAAGTGTTACCTGTTAAGACTGATGGAGTTATTGTTGCTTCTGCCCTGTCAAAAAAGGGCAGCAGATGGTTTTGCACTGCCTCCTCCAGTGTCTAGCAATACCCCCCTGCTTCTGCTGTCCCCTCACTCTGTGTATTCACACTGCTCTTCCCCAGGGCAGGGTGAAGGAGCGAGAAGTCCCCCCATTCCCTCAGAAGTGCTTTACATGCTCCTAGAAGACAAGCTGCCATCTGGCCTAATGAGCTTTGGAACAAACTGCTTTTAAGACAACTTTCCTTTACCTGCGGCGACGCTCCTTTGGTGGTTGTTTACTGGCACCCCGGTCATTTAGGCTGTAGTTTAAGATGCATCACAGTTGTTGGTTTTTTCCCCTAGAAATATCAGTGTAGGTAGTGCTTTCTAATAAGTGGACATTAATTCATGCTGAATTACAGTGGGATTCCCAAGAAACTACATATGAATACTGAAAGAAATCATTATGATTAATGATATAATTTATATGTGCATGTTGATGAAAGAATCATAATCTAGAGTAAATTAGTAGAGATTTATGTACTAATAATTTTGTTGTGCTCTAAGGTCCAGATGAAAACCAGAGCTAAGTGATGTTGTATTGACAGCAGTTCATATTAGCATATCTTGAAGAGATAGTATAACAGTATCAAATAAACAATTTCTAACGCCTATTAACTCCATTTCACTTTCCCTCCCCCCTCAATCTATATTTATGGCATTGATAGGAATAAGGTCTCATCCCTTTCATCTTCACCTAAGCACCAAAGAGTCAATGTGGATGAGATGACTGAAAATATTTAAACAGAAATAACAGACTTTCAAGAGAGAAAAATAAATGAACTGACCCGATCCCTGCACATGCTCCTGGGTGTGTGAAGATCATGTGGCTGCATTCAAGGAAGAGGAATTCCATGCCTTCCAGGACAGCTGGTGCAGCTCTCCCCAGGGCCCCTGGCGGCCCAGGTCAGTAGCACCCCACACACCCCTGGGTACCCCACTTGCTGCAGACTTGGCACCTCCCCATGCACAGCACAACCTTCATTATCCTAAATGCAGCCTTCATTGCTCACTGCACACAATGCAGCCATGGCACTGGGGAGAACAGAGGCCATGAAGTGAAGTCATATTTGGTTTCCACACAGGAAAACACCAGGAGAAGCATATTTCTTATTGGCAATATTTTTTCAAGTGCTTATTGCATAAGCTGGAGCACAGCTGAAGCTCAGGATAGCGTGGGCCTTTTCAAAACTCTGCATGGCAGAGGCCATGCACCAATGTCACAGAGTCACCTTGTGGGGTTTGAAATGCCAGCTGATGGTAAACATGTAAAGTAAAGTGCATTACTTAACAGTCTAAAGAGATGGTTGGGAACTGTTGTACATTAATCACTAAAGCAAATGTTTATAAAATGCATCTCTGAATAATTACTAACTGATCTTGCCTCCGAAATTCTTATGGAAAATAGGAAGTGGAATGTGGGTGAAATTGACTATTCCAATTTATTTTTAAGAACAAGGATAAATAGCTGACCTAGCAAAATTAGCAATATTTTTTTCTAGGATGCTCTTAGTACTTAATAATACTCTTCAAAAAAATTTTTAGAGAACTGGTTTAATCTAGTCAAAATAGTTATATGTTTTTGTAATAAGCTATTTTATCAGTCTATAGCAACTTAGATAGAACTGCTCCCCAAGTAGTTTAGAGCCTAAACTGTTTGCAATTTCGAAGAAGAAAACATCCCCTGAGCTATGTGTCCAACAATAGTGATGTGATCCAAGAGCAGCACTGCTACTATATAATAGTAATTTAAACAAGATCTGGAATGTTTCCTCCTGTATCTTCCCTTTTAAGTTAGGTATTTTAACTTTTTGCTGCTGGGTGCGTATTTTTTGTAGCACAAAACTGAATACCAGAGGCAATGTTTAAATTTTATAAAAACTTGGATATATGTCGTTACAAAGCCCATTGGAGGAATTAACTCTCCTACAGGGAACCAATGTCAATTTACAAAGGAGAAACTAGTAACAACAATATTTCTAATGAAAACCAGAATGTGTCTATGCATTTTACCTAGCTACTACTTATGGAACCTGTAGCCACCGCTAGACACTACACAGAATATCTAACTAATTTTCAAAATCCTCACTTAAACCTTAATTCAAGGAAAAGACCTCTTGATCTTACAAAAGGCATTATTGCCGGAGATTAAACTGCCTGATGCTATGTATTGTTCTAGCTGTAGTCAAGAGGGAATATTAATTGAGATGTTCCATGGATTACAGTGTGTATTCCACAGTGGTTCACATGTTTCCTGGTGGTCTTTCCAACAGGAATAGCACAAATGAGGGGAATAAGGCAGATCATTTTGAACCTTAGTTGTTAAGCCATTGTTCTGTTGTGCACAAAAGGTAATGCTTGGTTGATTTGCTTTATTTCTGAGCTGTTCTGATTTTTTCCCTGTGCACCTAATCTCTGCCACTTCCTCTGTGAGTCATCAGCAGCTGGACCCAGTGAAACCACAGGAACTAGCTCCTGGTAAAGAGCTCTAATGGTGCTATTACTCAAGTTCAATTCTCTTTAAGCCTAGTAAAGAAGCATCGTGAGTCATATGGTACAGACAAGAGTTCTTTTGCATTTGCTTCTTTAGGAAAATCAAAACCCATGCCTCTCTTTTTCAGAGTGATTACAATGGGTGTCTCTTATACCTATGTCACTCTGCCTGTCCTTTGCAGTAAGGATGAAGTGTCATTTCCCTTTCAAGTCCTCATTATTTTTTCTTGTACTTACCAGTTGCACTGCCTATAATTTAAAAGCAAGTTCTTAAAAATAAAACAAAACAAAAATTCCCCACCATTTAGCTCTGTCCTTTCTGCTCGTTCTCGCTGCACAGAAGTGCAGTGTGGTTCACACCTCCGATTTAGCTGATTTGATTAGTTGTTGCTGCCATACACCTGCTGCTGTCACTGCAGTAGTCTGTATTTGTGACATACATTCCTGCTGTCTGACAGAACAGGTGGATATTGTATAGGAGATTGAAAAGAATGGATGAATGGTAATTGTTCTGCATCCCTGCTTACACAAACTCAGCAAAAGTTGGGTATATAAAATGAGTCTCATGATTTGCCTTCAGTAAATAGAGTGGTCAGGTGTCTCATTTTAAACTAAAGCCAAATTTTTAACTGTAGAAGAGAATAACCTCCTCAGATGAACTTTACAGCGAGATGGACGGAAATTTTTATAACCTTTGTTCATTTCTGATACTCAGGCATTTCTATACAAGACAATTTTAAGACTTCAGAGAGCACTGGGGGATCTCTTTGACTCTTGGTAGGAGTTCCTTTCCTCTCCTTCAATTAAAACAAGTCATTCTTAACATTTAAAAATGGTCCTTATTAAAAGAATGTCTCAGTTATTATCCTCTCAGACTAGCGTTTTACCTTCTGATGAAGACTTGCATGCTGGTTGAAGGAGGTTTACTTGAATTGTAATGCAATGCTGCTCAGGGATGGATGATCTGTGACAGTCTGTAACACTGGGCAGCAGGAAAAGAAATGGAGTTTATTGTTCCGCTTCTCAAACGGACTGCACTACATGGCAGACCACAAAGATCCTCTTGCAAAGTGAGCAGGCACCTCTGAGCATACAGGTCTTTGAATTATCCTTTAAAAATGAAATGGGGAAGACCCTAAAATCCCATATGCTTCCCATGTCAAGGGTATTTTGGTGAAAAACTAAGGGACAGTACAAATAGCATTTAATGGTTAGGAAGAAATGGAGAAACCAAATACAGAAAACATGAAACCTCCCAAAGAGAGGTAAAATGAAACTGTAGTCCCTAAATCAGATAGTACGTTTATTAGCACAGTTGCATTTTAATGGATTAAGAGCTTCAATACAGCACTCCCAAGCTGCAGTCCACATACCACAAGTGATATGCAAGAGTCTGACGTGAGCCTGTGCAGAGCTGCAGGCTGAGGCTGCTGTCACTATGGCTCTGGTGGTAGCACTTGACAAGAAAAAGTTTGAAAATAATAGTCCTGGGGAATGAACAGTTTTCCCTTTCATTCAAGATAATTTTTAGGCAAATAGCGTGCCTCATCTAAAGCACAAACATTATTTCTCCAGTCTGAACAAAACCAAATGTTTTGATGTTTTCATACAATAAATGTCATCTAAATACCAATTTGGCAGCAGTGCCAAGATTTAAAATTGATTACTTCTGCCTATTTCTCCAGCCAGCTATTAAATTTGTAGCAGATTGTAAATCATGGTTCTGTAGAAGAAAAATCCAGCAAATATTTGAAGACAATATTGTGTACATTCTTAGTGTGCACTTTTTTCCAATATGCACATCTGAACTGCTGTGTGATGGAAGAATGCGTTTTTCTAAAGGCAGGAAAAAATGTAATGAGATAAAATTTTAGGCAGACTGTGATTCAACATTTTGAAAGTTTCCACAAAGTTTTATGGCATCTATTTCAAATTAATATTTTATTAAACTTCTTTCAGGTGATATCTTTAGAATGATTAATTTGCTACTTTACTTCAAGTTTTACCTTTTATCTATACATCCCACATCAGTGTTTTGGAATCATGCTACTGATGATTTTTCAACTCTCAGGTACATAAGAGGATAGGATGGAACCAAAGAGCTTTCAATTTTCATCCAGTTATAGCAGATGTATTTGATTTATAGTAGAAGCTGGTTTCATATTCTTAAAAATGTTGTAAACAATTTGCAGCTGCTTGATTTTTTGATGCCATCATAAATATTCATGATCATTTTCCAAGATCTACAAAGATAAGGTGACCTTAGACAAAAAAAATCAGACTTGGATGGTACAGAGTGTTAAGTCATTGCTTTTTCACCTTTCTAAGAATTACAGAGACAGCTGCAAACTCTGTACTCGACATCACATGCATGGCTTCTGGAAAATGTTTTTCAATGTATTTTAAGCAGAACTGATGAAAAGCCACTGCACTGAAGCTATGCTAGCAGAGTCTGATAAGAGAGTTTGGCATAAATAAAGTGGCCTGGCAAGAAGTCACTGGGTGTGTAATCAATAACTCTGAATGTGACTTTTAGTCACCTTAGTAAACATTTTTCAGCATCTCAAAGCACAGTTCTCTGGCCATAAGAATGGAAGGGAAAGGGAAGGGAAAATGCTGGAAAACTGATGGAAGTATGAAAAAAAATAAGCAAAACTGGAGAGCTAACTATCCTGTTTACAAATCTAATAATTGTTCAGCAAATAAACATGACACTAAGGCATAGAAAAAATATTACGTTGTGTGATATTTTATTGCATGATAGAGTACTGTATTATCATAACTATGTGTAACTAACATTTTGCTCACCCCTCGGCAAAGTTCTCTCTGTTTTGCCCCTTGAGATTTTCTCCTTCAGCATTTTCACACACTATTTAAAGCAGGTATGTTTGTGTTTCAGGTGAAATTTTTACATTTTTTAAGACTAATAGTAGAGTGTATATGGAGACAATAATTGCATCAGTGCCACAAGCCAGTCACATAAGGCAGGGATGGGAAGGTAGGGGGTCCTGACTAAAATTAGATGTAAGAAAAGACTTGAGAAGGTGAAATAATTCCTCTCAGGAAGATGCAGGACTTTGAGGGGCTTGATCTTCAGTGGCATAAATTGCTTAAAGTGATACTGAATTACACCAGCTTGCCTAAAACACTTGGGTCATCTGATATTTAATTAAAGCATGGCCTATGTGACTCAGATTTCTAATGATACAGCTCATCAAGTAATAACTAAAAATGACACATCAGTGACAAAACCCCAAGATTTGTCCCAAAATTCATAGCACATATTTTCTACTAACACACTGCACCCACAACACCCCTTTTTCCTGGAGTATTCACAAGGTTTAAATAAATTACGGGTAATATTTTCATAAGTACACATATGATTTAGAAATCTGTGCCCCATTTCTTAAATTGAAGGAAAATGTTTAAAGTGTTTTCAAAGAGAGGTGATGAAACACTATAAAAAGAATCCTACCAGGCTCCTCTTACATTCAGTATCTGACCATAAATGCTTAGATGTCCCTTTGAAGGTCAGTGAGATCTAATGTACTAAGCATCCGAGCTGCTTTCAAAACTGTGAATTAGACCCCTAAATAACATAAGTAATTTTGAAAATGAGATCTAGCAAAATCCTGTGGATATGTTTGGTTTAGTAAGGGTGTCTGAAAGACTCACCTGGAAGTCTTAACAGCTTTTAAAAAATCCCATATTCTTCATGTATCAACATCAGATGTAAACTGAGTACAGTCCTATAAACAGAAAGAACAATATAAGTTATCTGGGTTTTAATGATTTTTTTCCCAAATTACCATGCAGTCTGAAAGAAAAGGTAAGAAAAATCAAAATAATTTCAGAACGATTCCCACATACTCAGAGATGTCAGTGTCATATGGCTGGCTCAGAACTGAGCAGCGCACTGAAAACTGCACAACCAACTCCACAAACCTCACCACTACTGCTTTCAAGTTTCAGAAAACTTGTATTGAGAGTAATGCCTAAACGTTCACTCCCAAAAAAGAGATGAAGGATAATCTACTAAGAATAATTAAAATAAAGCCATATTTTGATGCATTTCTGGTTTTTTTTCTGATATGAAGTACTTTAAGAGAAGACAATGACATACGTGTTTTACATCCAACCGATTAATCATCTTTATAGAATGCAATACCCCCATATGAAAAGTCTAAATTTCCTTTTTCTCTCTGTAATTTTAATACAATTTTTGCTATGCCTATAAGGCCTGAAGAACTCCTGCAGTAAATTAAGGAAACATATTTTCCAAGTCAATTTTTTGACTGTGGATATGAGAATTTTTCATGATCGTGAACACTATCAAGACAACAGAATGATCTAAAGAAAGTATTTATTATTGGTAGAAAATTAAGGGAGCATCTTTTCTTGATTTTCCACGCAAATATTAGTCAGGTCAGCCTTATCCATCTGAGGATCTCTGGATGGATGGATATATTATTCGTTAATGCTTCCTTTACCAGGCAGCATGAGGCACTTGTGTAGATATGTGGTCACTATGAAACCATGCCCGAGTACCTTCATGATTAAGCATGATTACCCTTAAACACCTAAACCATATTTCTACGAAAACTACTTCTGGAACACAGAGAGTTATTTTATTTTAAAATTAAAAAAAGAAATTCAAGCGTAATTCTCAGCAAGTTACATCCTTTCTACATTTCACAGACACGACATGTCATTAGGAAATGGTGCTACTCATGGTTACATTGGCATGTCATGTAATAATACATTAGAAAACACGATGTGCTGACATAACCATGTAAGAACCTCAACCAAATGACAAATTAAATCCTGGCAGTTAAGAGGCACATGTAGATCTCAGTACACATAGTCTGCATATATCATAATCTGCACAAGCAAAGGGTAAAAGATTGGAAAAAACCACAAAGGAAATAGTGCAATTCTGAAGTTAAATCATGCTTTATTCAGTGTTCATCCAAATTCACATCACAGTCTGTCCTTATCATGTACACGCATAATAGTGGGCACAGTCCCTAACTGATGATGTATGCAAAACAAACCTCAAAAAAATATGAATAATTATCTTTCAATACTAGAAGAAAACAGAATCACTTTTTATTATCTCCACAGCTGTAACAGTTGATCTTTATATTTCATTCTTTCTCAACTTTTGGTGTGCGCTAACATCTGGGACTCATCACGCTGTCCGGCATTTCAACAAAGATGATGTCACTGGTGCCAAATACTTTGACAAACATGGCTACTGCATAAATCTAAAGGTCTGAAAAACCAGACAAATTATTTTTATGATTAGATACAAAATGAGTTGTTTGTACCAAGAGTTTAAGCACGTTAAACACAGACTTGCTTCCCAGAAGGAAGATATTGACTGAAAACTATAAAAGCAAGCAATTCTTTTTCCCCCCTCTCTTTGAGAGTCTGGAGGAGCTTTTGATCTTCCAGTGTCCTTTACAACCTTGGGGAAGGTTAAGTTAACCCTTTGAACAAACATTCCTACCAGCATCCAATTCACACAAAGTAACTTAATCACCAGCTAAATTGAATTCAAAATGCTCTAGAGAACATGAACTGACACAACTCAGCTCTGATGACAAGGAAATGAGAAGGGCTGACTTTGCTACTGAGATGCACTGAGGGGCTCAAACCCTCGATTCCAACTTTGGAGACTCCAGGCACTGTGATTTCATTGCACAGAGATGTTGGTGCGCAGATGGCCAAGGTGCAAGTCGTGTGCTGTGGTGCAGAGACCCACGACTGAGACCTTCTCTTGCAGTGCTGCTTGGAGGGCAGTGTAGGGCAGAGGACAGCTCTGGGCGGGTCTGTCCTTTCCCACCCTGCCGAAGGAGCAGAGATGACAACTGCAGAAAGTGCTTCAAGTGCCATCCCTTCTCCCTCCTTTGGAGGATGAATTTCTTTCTCACGCTTTTTTTCCTGTCCACCCATCTGAAACCCAGCAGACATTTTCAAGGATTGTTTTGTTAAAGATATAATTCAAAAGGGAGTTGCTCAGTTCAGTATTGACCACTCCCACCAAGAATCTATTCAAGCAGCACGACTTTCCCAGTCTGACAGGGCAGGGATGCAGAAGACTTCAAGGACACAGGTTTATGAAGCAGAATCACACTGCTAGCTCTGCATTCCTCTGCTGCCAGCGTGTGCCTACTGTTACAGGAGTTGTGATCAGTGGCTTCTCCAAAAAGAGTGTAAACAAAAGAGGATGATTAAAGGAGGCACAGAAGCACCAGTTCTTGTTATCAGGCCTAAACCTGGCACTGCAGCAGTTCCAAGGGGTGATAATTGCACGGGGAATTTCTGTGAAATAGACACTAATTCACATTACAGCCAGCTTAATCATCTAACCTCCAAACAACAGCAAGCGATATGGGATGTACACAGCAAGGTGTGTTTGCTGCCTAAACAGACAATGATATTAGCTGAGACTTACCAATCTCTAAATAGAATGTAAGATATTCAACAGAAAGATGTATTTGAGCTATCATACAAAAGGAAAGATGAGACTCTAGAGTATGTATAAAATGGCAAATAACCAAATAAATCACAACACAGTGAAGATGTCAGATAAGGATTTGAGTCTTTTAATCACACTGCTAAAAGAATTCGAATAAAATTAAGTCACCCATCATTTATTATGCCAGACAGAGTGCAAGTTCAAATATTAAGCTGAAGTATTATTAACTCAGCTTTCAGCTGGCTCCAAAAGCTTTCATCTGCACTTGATATTGGTGAATACTTTCACACCAGCAACTATTACTTTCAGCCCTCGGGTATAACATCTTGCACACAGAAGTAGCAGGAACACATGGATATTTTTTCCCACACACAGGAATATTAGCCTTGATACAAGTACAATATCTCTTTATGCTTAACTGTGCCAGTATTTCCCTTTTTCTTTCTGCCACATGCCTTTGTGTAAAATCTCTGTGATAAAACTAAAAGGACAAGGAGCTTTATAAAAAAGAATAATCCTACTGGACATGCAATCAATTAACTGAAACATGGAGATGGATATTTTCTGAAAGCTCCTTACAAGGTCTAGACAAACACAGTGAGATAACAATGGAAAATTGTTTGGCTTACTAATTGTAACCAAATGTATGCCATTCTATCAAAACACTCTCAGGAGGATGTCAGAGACTTTTTAAAGTAAACAACTTGTGTCATCCTTTTACTGAAGTGGAACAAGGGTCTTCAATAAAAATCCTACATATCAAGGACCGTCAAAGAGGTTTATATATATATATTACTGATCTTTGAAAATGCAGCTTGAGAGGTACATTAGTAATTTCACCCAGCTGGGCAATAAACATTCCTGCCAAAAGAATTATGTAAAATTACATAAACCCTTTTTAAAGAGAATAAAGTTTCAAGAAGATATAAAGTATAGACTTAGTTCACTTTTTTTTTTACAGCTGTGTTTTACAGAAAGCATTTTAGCATGTAAAATCTTTGTCCTTGTAAGATACTCCAAAGAAAAGCCAAAATTCAAACCTGCAAGTAATGCAGAATTTTAAAATGTTAGAAAAGTTTACCAGCAAGAAATAAACAAACCTCAACCAAATAAAAAAGCTTTTCACAGCTGAAGCCATAGATAAAATAGAAATGAACAGCTAAAGGCAAACACTTTCATCAAGGCATACTTTAACCTTTAAATACAATACATATCCAAGGGGAACTACCATATGGTTAAAGCATTTGATCATTCTTAAAATGTGGATTACAGTGTTGGACTCTTGTGCTGAAAAATTAAGACCAATTAAAATCTCACATTTTTCAGAAGAGCCCAAACATTGGAGCGATGGATCCAACCCTAGAACTTACATGAATGTGCTAAACATTCAAGCACATTCTTATCCAAGCTTTACAGGAGGACACGGTGCTTATCCAAGCAAGCAAAAATTAAGAAAATCAAGGGTAAATTGAAGTATTTTGACAGAAAATAAATAAATCCGTTTTTCAAGTTTGACCAAGATGACTAAAGATAGTTAATTTCACTCAGCTAAATAGCAAATTTTGTATTCATTTCAGTCACAGAGGATAAATATGTGACTAGAAAAGCATATGCTGCCATGGGGTCTTAGCAAGTGCTAAACACAGAGCTACAGGGAATTTCAACCTTGTACAATGCTACAATAATTCTTGGCTGGGATTTCTGAGAATTCCCAGTACAAATACAACTTGAAAAAAGACTGCTCCTTTACAACTTCATTTTCAAAATCAGGAAGGAGCTCCCTCAAACAGATTTTTAATGGAAATTCTTCTAATGAAATTACAAAATATTTTCCATCTAACATGCTTTAGAGAAACTGTCTTTTATGGGAAATTCACACAAAAGTTTAAAGATCCTGAAATTCATTATGAAAGATTGCTAGTTACCAAGTAATCTCCCATAGTTTTCTATCAGCTCTGACATCAGAGAGCCAAGCCTGCAGGAAATGTTCCTAAAGTTACTGGGAAAAATGAACTATAAGAGGCTGACACTGCAACTGGCTGGATTACCAGCCTCAGGAAAGCAAGCATGCCATAATATTTGTTCTCCTTTTCATTTCTTTTCCTCCTTCTAGGCAGTGAAGAGACTGTAGACTGAGAAGTGTGAAAAAAAAGAAATAGAGAATTTTCTTCTGGTCCTTTTATCCTTCAGTAATCTAACTATCTGCAAAATAGAGAAGAAAAATCAAAGCATAAAATTTTAGCATAAGAACAATCAGATGAGAGCAAAGGTCTCTCGGGCAGTCCTACCTCCATCAGCAGCCAGTGGCAAAGGCGTGAGGAAGAGGTGAGGATCCAGGCTTGTATGTTAAGATTCCTGTGCTTGGCTGTACTTTTCCAACCACGAGTTGCCAAAGCATTGTAATGCAGTTCAAATAATAAAAATTTTAGTTGTGATTTTTTTAAAAAAGTTTTATTATTTTCTTAATATCACTTTGAATCCAGATGCCTAGTGAGTTATTGGTCTTGAGGAAGCATAGGCAGATGCAATTTCCATAGAAAACTTAGTAAAATGTACAATGGGCAGCTAGAAACATGTCAGTAAAGCATAGTGATGAGAAAATAAACCATATTTAAGGGCATAAGATTTTTAGAAAAAAGATAAAAACCAGCATTTTTTATCATTTTTTTATCATTTCATAAAAGAAAATTGGTAACAAATACAAGTCAGCCCTAGAGTTTTTTGAGCTTCCCTGGAGCTGTGGTATCAGTGATACCACCTAAAGAATGGAACAACATGAAATGGATAGCTGAAATATCAGAGGGAAGAGAAGCTGGTTGGCTTTTTTTCAATTCCTGTTAGCAGTATCCAGTAATAAATTTAATAATTGACTGCCTTTGGTTCCTCACAGACATTTTCTCAATATCTGCTGTTCACTATTACTTCTTACAGGCCTGGTGTTTCCTTTCACGCTTTCCATCCACATCACAGCTTCACAAGACCCAATGGTTCAGAGGGAATATGCAAACACTGATCTAAGTTCCAGTCTAAGTGATTTTAAAAAAACGAGGTTTCTGTGTGCATTTCAGGTTTTTAACAAACAGCAAAACTCTAGAGAAAATATCATCAGAGCACATAAAATTATTGAAGTTTCTGAAACAAAACAGACTGGCTGTCCAATACTGTGAAATGACAGGTTATGTCTGCTATGTTTAAAGAATGAATTTGAAGCACTTTTCCACTCTTTTCAGTGGATTTTTATTGTTGACGTGACAAACCTGTTTATAAACATAAAATCCATGTACAATTTTGTAGAAAATCAAAGTCCTTTGCTTTAATATACATAACTAGGTAGATTCACTTGAATTGTCTGTGAAAAACAAGTATTTATGGGCACACAGATGCATAAATGGATATGCACACACATATATTTCTATTTCCTACTGGCTCCTAACTTTAGCCTGTCAAAGTGGAATTAGTGCAACAGTTCTGCTATCAGACAGGACTTGATTACCAGGCAAGGGCAGAATTTATGGCCCCTTGATTTTAAATTCCTACAGTCTGAGCACATATGTCAACTTTAGCTTAAAAAAGAAGAGTTACTGGTTACCAGCACATTGTTGTGTCTGACACCTAAACTTAACAAGACACAGAGAAAGTATATTTTAAAAAAATTGTGTTTCAGTTAGAAAGGAGGTCCTAGTAATGAATAGCACGTAGATTTGTATAAAAATATATCTACTCTACAGATTTAAAAGGAATCCAGAATGTGTAAACAAAAAACCCCCACATATGTACACACACAGATAGTGAAGCACAACCATGCTACAATTAAGACTCACAGCTACTGAGAACCAAAACCAAATTTGATAAACTTTCAAGAGAGAGTTAAGATCACTTTCTACAAAATCTGAAATAAATACTTTTTGCAATGTTTTTCTGGGTTGCTCCATGACAAAGAGAATTCATGGCCAAAATACTATTGAAAGCAGAAAGCAATATTATCTAAGTGGCATGGGAAGGAGCTTCAGAATGATCTTTTACCATAACTTGTTACACAGAACTGCTCAAGTCACTGTTTGGAAGTTCAAGCCTTTGGTGCTATACTCAAGCTACTCTTTGGACAAGCTAAAACTTCACAAATACCACATGATAAAATTAAATATTTTGACAAGGGGAACTGATAAGTTAAGAAGAAACTGTATTTTCACAACACACCAATAAAAATGTAACTGGCAGTCAGAAAACCTATTTTATGTTAGGTGGGATTCTTCCATGCTTCCATATGACCATCTTGGCCATTTTCAGAATTTCTCAGGTAGATAGCAAGCAATCTGAAATTATTCATTAAGACAAATTACAACAATCTTCTGCCTAAATTCATGCAAATTTAACTCCTTACTATATAAATTATTCCACTACTTTCATTGCAATTGATTAGAGACAGTTATCAGCCCGTGTGAGTGACAATGGCAAAAAAAGGCCCAATGCAGCCAACAGGAGAGAGATTTTTAATAGTTGTCCTAAACATAGTTTTGTCCTCTGTACCAAATTTTGCAGCAACCTTTCAGTGTATTTCACTGAAATATTTTACATGAATGAGATATGGAATTTTCTTGCACACAGTCTGCAATCTCCTCCACTAGAGTTTGGAAGGAATTGACACAATAATTGATGAAAGTTTTCTAGTTGTAGTTTATGCCCTTAAAAGAGCCTGCTATAATGAAACAATCTAGGGGTTCATTTTTAGTTTTATCTGGATGACAAAATATATTCTAACTTCAGCAGTTGAGGCTATGCTCTCAAAATTTAAAGCTCAAGATTCAGCCATCATCATTTTCTGTCTTTTCTGTCCTCTCTTCCTCCTTCACTTCATCCTCTATGTTTTGATGTCCTTCTCAAAAGAGATTTTCTTTTTTCACTTGTTATTTTTCCTTTATGTGCAAGCCTTCATTCAGCCTGAAGTTCAGAATAAGGTCCTCTCTTCACATCGAAATTAAAATGCAAATGAATAAATCAAGTAAAACGAAAAGGCCTTAACAATGTTTTCGGATGTTTCTCTCTTTGTTAAGGAGAAAAGACATTGATAAGAATTCTACCCAGAAACTGCACTCTGCTGTTGTGATCAACTCTGTCCTCTCTCTGATTTGTCAGGCTGTGAGTTCAAGCAGCTACTGTGGCAGCCTTTCGCTGCCTGTAGTTTTTGGAACAGGTGAAATATTTCAGCAACACTGTAAGGCCAGATTGGAGTCACCTGCAAGATATGAAGGAGTGGCATAGCTCAGGGGCAGCTTTCTCTAGGAATGTCATGGGGCACCCAGTGCAGTTCTGAGTGGGCACCCTCTCCTAATAAACCAGTGGCACCTTACATATGGGATATTCTGGATCTATTTCGCAGGGACTTCAGAAATGGCAAAGAGAAATGGTTTCAGCAGGAGATGATAGACTTTATGACTCTTCCCAAATTATTCCCTTTTTAGTAGCCATCATCTTGTCGCGTGACATCTGGAATGATTAGAAGACGATATTTCAGAGTGACAACTGGGCTGTCATTCACACTGTCAGTCAGCAAACACCCAGGTTGCCCAGGGTTACAAAGCTGGTTTATGCCTTTGTCCTGCAGTATTTAGTGCTGCTGATTCTTTACCTTGATTCCAGCTGAAGCGGGTCTGACAGGCAGCGCCAGAGGCAGGCAGAGAGCTCATGTTGAGGGTGGGAGTCCCGTGGTGCCTTTGTGTGCAAGGGTTTTAGAGCTTTGGTGGCAGCCCATCAGGCAGGAGACAACCCCAGAGTATTAGGGTTGGTCCAGCAAGTTCATCTGCTTTCAGAAAATAGAAGGACAATGTTTATCTCTGCCCTAGGAACACATCTAATTATTTTAGCCCTGTGCACCTGAATGGGAGCTTTCGTGCACAACACAGCTGTCTGCAGAATTATTATCCCAAAACAGACCTGCAAACAAAACAGCCCAAAGCAGCCTTGTGCTCCAAGGAGGAGCAGCACCTGTGCATTCCGCAGAAGGCAGAGAGCATCCTCACCAAATTGGCATAAAGAATAAATGTGCTCCACAGCAACAACTTCACATTGTTCAGCCATTCCCTGACACACATTTCAAATGTCATTTCACTCACTCACTGTCTGTGCACATCTCTGATGAAGACAAAGACTTGAGACCTTAAATGTTTCAATCTGGGAACCCAGCTTTGGGTACCAAAATCCTAGTTTTCAAATGGAAAAATCACCTGCAGTTGTCAGAAAGCTCAAAACAGTGTTGTGAGCCTGTATCAGCTCCGATACTCAAGACCTAGGACAGACTAATTGGGAACTCGAGAAGCAGAGCACCAAAGACAGCCTGCCTGCAGCTTCCCCTCATTTCCTTCTGCCTTGATGAGTTCTTTTAACACAAAACTAACATTTCGTACAGACATAATGAGCAAATGGACTACTCACAAGACCTAACAATTTGAAACTAATAAACTAGCAGACAAATTCAGGTAAGGAATGACTAATATCCAGGTTGTTATCAGTGAGCAGGTAAGTAGCTCACTATTGTGGTTTCAGAGGTGTGATAGTAAAAGCCATCCTATTGCAGTGTTTCACAGACCAGTTTAAAGCTCACATGTGTCTGTGACATTTGCCTTCTGCAAACAGGCTTGCAGCCTTGTCATCAGAAAACATGGGATGAAAGACTGTGCTCAAAGCAAATTTGCTTTAAAAATCAATAAAAATGCCTTAAAACACTGGGACAAGTTGCATAGCCTGAAGGCAAGGAACTCCTTCAGTAATGTTTCTAGCTAATGCTTCTGAAGCATGCAAAAAAGTAATAAAATTTCGTAAACAAGTTGGAGAAAAAAGATTACTATTTTTGTGTGTTGGATGCAGTTGAGACCATAACGCCTATACTCAGGGCTGTATTCTGCCTCCTGTGTGCCTCATTCCTGGGGCTCTACCAGAAGATGCTCACAATTACAGCAACAGAGAAGCTGAAACTACAATTAAAGAAGCACATAGAGATGTGGGGACATGGTGTTAAAACAAAAGGAGAAAAAAAGCTGTTTGAAGCATGCTTAGGTAGCATGCCTGGAGTTCAAGCTAACAACTTTCTATAGAGAAACAGGAAAGCAAATAAATCACTATAATTTATTTATACTAACTTTTTAAATAGTTCACTCTGATTCTTTTTGAGTACCATCTCACAAACCTGGCTGTTAAGTATAAATTAAAAGTATTCAAGAGGTACTATTTGCAAAGCACTTTTGCATCCACAGATGAATGCTGCTGTATAATATGAACATTGACATATTTGACAAGGCAACAGAGTTAAGTGTGATACAGAGTCAGACTAAAGATTTTTTTCTTGTCTGAAAAGCCCTTGTTTTGTTACTAATATTAGAGCTACAGAGGCCTATTTGACAAAAAGCACCTCCTAATTTGAGAGCTGTAGCTCTTAAGCTCCATAGTAGCAGCTATTTACCTGGTTGGCTCACTCTTCACAAAATGTGCCCATTAAGCTCAGGGGATAAAGCAAAAAAAAAAAAAAAAGAAAAAGAAAAAAAGCCAACCACTCTTCTGAGCATGACTGAACAAGCGACTGTGCTGGTATGTGTTTGATAAGAGACAGCAGAGGAAAAGGAGATGAACCTTGGGGTGTAAGACAGGAGTTACACTTTCCATTTAGAACAAAAGGGAATTGACTTTACTGGGAATAACTCATGGTAGCGCAAATTCTTGTTGCAGGTGTTTAGAGGATTTTCCCTGAGGGAAGGTTTATGGTATATATACATATATACATATACAACCCCAGTTTATGCCAAGAGAATTTATGCATGCACTCTCAACCGAGAGTAAATTTTAGCCCTTTTCTTCTTCACTGATGTTGTACAAGCATTTTCCCAGCTTGGCAGGGCTAAATTAAATTGGGCAACGTTCTGTGTGTGTTTGATGTCTGCTAAATGAAGTGAGCGTCCAATTCGTCATATTTACTCAAGCTCACTCAACTCTAGTAAAAATTAAAATGTTCCAGTTAATTTAACGAGATAATTCAGCTCTCTGAAATCTTTCTTGCTTAACATTTTTTGCTATTTAGAAGTCGAGGACTATGTGCTGCCATGTAATTCTTTGGACAGATCTAAGGACTTAGTAATAAACAGTAGACTTTTAAGACACTGGACTGACATTGTATTCAATCTCAAGCAAGTTCCTGAGCTGCCACTGGAGAGGGGAAGTCTAGGATCAGACCCTTTGGGTTCATTATACAGAGAAAAGGGATCACACATATAAAGCCATGGAACGTTTAGGCAAAAATCAGGCTAAGGTAGCAGTTGGAAGATGAAAATTAAAAGACTGCCATGTTGAGTAACTTGGATAAAAAATATAAAGTAGGTAAGGGCTCCAAGAACCAAAATAATCAAGTATCCACACAAAAAGCTACTCATGCTTGGTACTTGGAAACAACAGCTCTGCCTTGATGTGAATACGTCTTGATCTTGCAACTCTATTTTATGTCAATACAGACAAGGAAGCCAAAACATCATGCAGTATTAGTTGTACATATGTGATGAAGTCCACTGAAATTAATATTCAGTGAAACAAACCAAGACTGAGAATTTACAATTGTCCATACCCGTAACACTGAGATTTACTCACAGGAACTTGCAGGATTGTCTCTCTGCAACCTGGCAGCACTTGAGCATTCCTTATGGAGGATGGGAAACCCAGAGAGATCAGTCGCCTCCTGACAGAGCTGGGTGTCTAAAGCTTAGCAAAAGGATTCTAAGCCTCCCACACAGGTGCCTTCAAACACTCTGCTTTCAGTCCTTCAACTTTCTATGAGACTGTGGAAGAGTCAGAGGCATTTAGGTAAGAATCCATTAAGAATCTTAGCAGTTTGGAAATATTCACCTTGAAGAACATGCAGGTAGGTGAAATGTAAAAAGCTAGTACACAAATGCAGAGCAATTAAGTAAAATGGTGCTGAGGATTTGAGTAAAATTACCGTTACGTGTTACTCTTGCTGCAGAATCAAATGCAATGCAGAACACACCTGTTTTCATCAGACAAACCATGAGCAGCCAAAGATGGCTATCATGCACCCTTGGAGAGATGTAAGTTAGACGGGTGAAGAGGTACCATGATAATAAATATACTTTAATCTGCAAACACATGGAGTTTTTCAGGGATTTTTTTTTTCTTCTAGTGATTCTTATAATGTTTTCCCTTTTCATTCAGAAAGACAAATGACACAAACGTTATTAATGATAGTATTGAATTGCAGTGAAAAAACCAGCAAATATGTTTGCAAAAATTAAAATATCATTAAATGACTTTACCAGTAATAAAGCTCTTTCAAAAATACATCATTATTTCTAATCACTTTTGAGCAAAAGGTATAATGCAGAGGTAAATGGGAAGCTGAAAAATAAAATAGATAATTAAGAATAGTCAAGAATCTAAAAAAACCTCAAACCAAACCTCACCTGAAGCAAAGTTAAAAGCCAAGGTTATTTACATTAGAAAGGAGACACACAAGAAGGACATGATCCAAGTATGAGAACCGAATAGTTGGGAAAGGTTAGAAACTTCACCTTAGAACAAGGGATTTACTGAAATGAAAAGATGGCAAATGCAATAATGATAAAAAAGAAACCTATTATTGTCAATCCACAATTAAACTATGGTAGAGAGCTGAACAAAATATTTCTCAGTTTTCTGTTGTATGGTGCAATGTAGTAAAAATGGAAGCATTTTAAATAAAGTATCTATAACAATATCTACAAATGTTATAAATCTAACAAGTATTTTTCAGAGAAAGTAAAAGATTGCATTTAAACTTTAATGTGTTGATTCAGCTTCTTTAATTGTACCCTATATGAGATAAAAGTTAAAAAGAAACAACCAAATGCCATTGAAGTAAATTATCTCAAAAGCAATTAATATTTTGGACCAATAATGGGTACTGAGAATTCTTGAGAATTTTTTATTTTAATTTTTGTATTTTATATTTTGCAAAATGGAAATTCTTATTTCCATCTACTCTGGTGCTCACCAACACTGGATTTCCTTGAGAGCAAGAGTTTACTGGGATTAAACTTTTAAAAAGGAAAGAATATCCACAGTGATTGGAGAGAACAGGAAACAATATTTCGTAAAGAACATTAGATCTCTGAGACTTTCCTTACTTTCAGACACTCTGACTTGGTTCCTGGTGTGGTTTACTGTGTTTGCCCATTACAACTGTTTCTTCCGAAGCACCTGTAGGAGCAAGGACGTAGAGCTGGAAGGAGAATGGAATGTAATGGACTCATGGCCCAGCTAGAACAGCTCCCCAGCCACACAGTGCTGATGGGAACTCATGAGTTCAAGATTTCAACCTGTCTTTTCTGTCAGCAACAGGGAAACAGCTCCCTGGAAGGCTGCTGAAGCCTTGAAACTCTCCTGGGAGTGGAGGAGAGAGCTGATATCAAAGGAATTTGGCCAAACGCTGTCCTTTGGTCCCCAAGAACTCAAATCTGGTAACAAAAAAGAGAGAATGAAACTGGAGCCAGAATTGGAGATAACAGAACAAAATACATTTTCAGTTCTTTAGAGATTGAAAAAACCTATTGTCTGCCCCCTATGCTGAAGATGGAAAAAGCACACACATGCACTGAGTTCATAGGCTGAGCATTACTTGCTGCTCTTTCAGATGATGAAAAATGCAGATGAGGCTGATAAGACGACTCAGGGGTTTCTACTGGGTGCTGCTGCATGAAGAGGTTGCCTTTCATACAGGACAGAAAGCCAAATTAGGTCCATGTAACTGTTCAAAATTCATTAGAATGACCTTAGTTAAGCTTTGCTTGCATGCACACTATGGTGTATGATAACATAGCCTGGAGCAACAGCAGTGGTGGTGGTAACACTTTCTGAAATATTTCCACTACTTGAAAGCCGTTGGATTTGTTAAAATTTCTAAAAGGATTATAACAGGATGAACTGGGTTTTTTCCTTTTACTTTCTCAAAGCCAGTATAATAATATTACACAGAGCTTTTCATCTTCAAAGAACTTTACAAATCTTAGCAATTCACAGTAACTGAACAGTTATAAAACTATAGTAAAACACATTTTTGCTGTCTTGCTAATTTTTTCATATTATTTTTAAGAATTAACTTTACGTAGCAATAATTTCTTTCACTGGACTTGTTCTGAAACTGTAACATGAAACTCATTACTAAGGGAATTTGAACAGTCACATCTCCCATATAATCATTAGTCATAATACTAATAAAAATAAAATATATTCTGACTCCCTGCTATTCCAACAGAAGGTGACACACTTTCAGCATAGATAGTTAATTCATTGCTCTTTTAGTATTTAAACCAAAGGCAGGAATATCATTGAAACAAGTATTACTAAAAAAATCATCTTACCAAGTACGACCATATATTTAATATCTGTGTCAGGTAAGAACACAAAGTAATTTCATTATTCCCCTTTCAATTTTGAAGCAATTGCTATAATAATGTCTAAAATGTTCCCACAGCATTCAAGTTGTTGGTGTAAAACCAGGCAATTTCACTACTTAACACAAAAGGTCTGAGCTTGCCAGCTGTGGGCAAACACCCTCTGCTCCTGCTCACACCAGTGGATGCTGAAGGCACCCACCAAGTGACAGGACTGAGTCTTCTGGGCTTTACTTCACATCAAAAGAATACATTGCAAAACACGACGTGCAGGGAGGGGAATCTGCATCCAGGCCTTGATGAAGCAGTTTTGTGCACCTCAAGACTCACAGGCACCTTTGCCCACTTCCAATGGCACGTGGGAAGCTCAAAGGCTGCCAGCTTGCTCCTGGAGACCTCGCTGATGCAAAACGCCGATTGAAGCTGGAGCACTTTCTGCTCCCGGCACTATTACGAGTGTCCCAGTTTGAACACTCTAATAATACTTAGCAATAACTTCTTTGAAGCCAGAGAAGGGGTCAGGTTTTTGATGGCCCTAAAACATTTCCTAAATGAAGCCTAATTCAGCAGCCCTTTCTCACTCTGAGTAGCACTTCACTGTCCCAGTGATGCCAAGGTGACAGTTTGCACAGAATTGTCACTGCAGAGGCAGAGAAAGGAAATGTAAAAACTAAATTTAAACATAAAATAACTGGACAAGGATCAAATACCTGAGTCTTAAGTGCCACTCACTCATCCGTTTGTCTTAGCTTGCTCCACAGTAAGAAGGCATTTCACATCACCAAACTGCCCCTTGCACAAGGGCCCAACAAGGTCCCATGAACTTTTCATAAACCTTAGAACTGTCCTAGAGAGAAAGAAACTGAGACATCTCCTTCAAAGCAAGCAGAGCAGGGAGGAGAGAGATGGGATCTCCTGACTTCTGGACCAAGTCTGGTCTTGTAGCTCAGTGCAGAATGTGGAGAGTACCTGAATTAATACCAGACTACATACCTAAAATAACAGAAAACAAAAGAGTGGCACATCATGATCATAAAAAAGTCTGCAAAGGAAAAAACACTCATTTTTTTTCTCATAATATCCTTGCAGTATGTTTTTTTTCCTGCCTACTGATTCCAGTACTGAACACTAAAGCCTGGGTTCTGGTCTCCTGGTAATAAGTAATTTGCAAGAGCCTGGTCACAGAAAGGTCAGAAAACCATGTAAATTGCTTGGATGGGAAAGCCTCTTTCACAGGAGGGGGCTGTAGGTGGTAGAGAGGCTTCCTGCCACAATTTTACATTCGCTGGACATAGTGATATAGAAAGAGACAACAGAGCAATGCTGATCTTCTGCCATCGGGCACCCTCCACCTCCCCTCTGCAGCAGGGATGGATGTCAGGCCTCGGTAAATAGTGAGGGTGGTTCCTGTCCTTTATAGCAACAACCTCAACACACCTTTTAGAGGTTGGGCAATAAACTGTTTAAACAGTGTCCAAAAGCTGAAAATGTTATAGAGAGTTTTACTATATACCTAGTGACACATATTTAATTTTTATTGTCACATACCCAGAGCAGGGGATTTACTTCCCATATTTGACAAGGTTTACTCCTAGGGGATTTACTGTGGTGTTTGTATTTAATTTCACTATAAAGGCAGCCTTGTGATGTGGGGAAAACAGAAGCTAGCAGAGCATGCTCTAGGAGCTCTTACTTCTTCAGCCAAAGTTATTCTCATCCACATGCAGAACCAAGCTGATTGCTTGATCTGGGGTAGCTGTTACAGGGAAAAACCTAATTCATGGAAAAGCAGCATTCTGTCGTGCTCTTCCCTTCTGGCCTACCTGAGAGGGCCAGGACCCCTTCCCACGGCTTGTGTCTCCTCTCCCATGCCATGCTGTTTGCCTCCTCCATTCACTCTGCAGACCCTCAGGGAACATGGCTGGGTCAATAATGGGAAACACTTGAGTAAGGAGTGGATACTGCCACAATGCACAAACCCCTCCACAGAGTAGGTTATGCAGCTTCCTTCCACGTCAAACAAACATTTCACATTGAGCATACAGCAAAATAAGCACTCAGCTTTGCCAACTCCATTGTTCAGCTGCATCTCAAATCCTGTGTGTTTGGTGTTGGAGCTGTAGCAACCTTACCGAAAGAGACTAAAATATTTTTACCTGTCAAGATACATGTTCTGAATATTCTCTTTTAGATCCCACTAAATACACAACAAACCACAAAATATTTCAATCAGCAATATATTGTATTGCTAACCACGCACAAATGTCAGAATTAAATGTAGTTGTAGGCAATAAACACCATCACATGTCCCTTCTAGGGACATTTTTCAACCAACCTTTGTGCTTAAATCAACATGGCTGGTCTGTGTTATTTAATTATTGTCTGGGATCAAAGATCACCCTTTCCTTTTCTTTAATTTGAAAAAAGGAAAGCCTTTTTATTTTTGGATTAACAAAAATATTAAACGACAAGACTCTGGAACATAAAGGCCACGGGTTGCATTTTGCACAGGATAGGTTCTGGTTGAATGAGATCTGGGATGTGTGCCAAATTAATAGAAAAAATCCTGTTCTTCCTCTCCAATAGCCACAATGTTCATTATTAAGAAAAGCATATGAACTGCAGGATTTGATTTTAATAACACCAATGTCTTCATTAATCTGTACTTTCCATTTAGCCTCATTATTAAGTAAATGCTGAGTTAATGCAGCACCTATTATTGTTGGATTTTCCGTGAAAAACCTCCTTTCCCTCTTCTTTTTTTATTCATTCAAGGACTATCAGGTGTGTGTGTCATGTTTTTAAACAGGCCATCCGCTGTCAATGGCTGCTGTCTTCCCTCAGGTCTATGCAGCTACTCCAGTAACGCGCAGTCTACAAAGCTGATAAGTAACAAAATAAAACAGCCCAAGAGAACAAAACCCTGATAAACCCACTCCTAACTCAAAACCATATTTGTTTTGGTGGTGTTTTAAATGCTGTCATGTCAAGGAGCCTCTTACTATCACCTGCAACTGAGCTGATCTTCCCTGGATGCTCCATGGAGCCTCCTTCTAAATCACGATTGCTGATGGCCAACACCGCTTTGTATCTGCTGAACAAATAGCGGCCTTTTGTCCAGCACAAGTTCCTAAACAAACTTAATCTCTCTAACACTGTGACAGATGACATTTAGATGTCCTTGTTACCCTTAAAATGAGTTTTATTGACAATCAGAGAACAAAAAGAAGGCCCAGATAAAGCCCAGTGTTTTATAGGCCTGCTAACAACATCTTAGTTCTTAGTGCAGAGGGTGTAGAGAAAGCCTGGAGTTGCCCCCATTTTCCCCTGCTTTGCTATATCACCATGACAACAGATATAGAAATCACTTAGTGACTCCTAGAAAGAAAACACAGTGACACAGTACCCCTTGTATGGCGAATCAAACTAAAGCTTGCATTCAAATGGCTATTCAGCTTGGGCATTCATGTAGAGGATGGGGTGGATTTTACACAGGTAACAACAACAGAAAGGCCAGCAAGCACTCCAGCCACAGCATATGGTAAAGTCTCTGTTTAATTAATGCATCCTCAATAGAATTTATCCATTTTAAATTTGTTTTCTTTTACTTGAAACATCATTAATGTAAAGGGCAACATTAATCAACATCTTACAACTTAAAAGGGCATTAAAAAGTGATCTTTCCCCTCCCCACGCCACAGAATCTTTTCAAGTACTTTTGCTCACTGCGACTGATTCCAGGCAGTCGGAGTCCTTAATCATAAGGCAAATCTAGAGAGGCCTCTACTGGCCAGCCTCTCCAGCTGCAATTTTTCCATTTTTGAGTGACTTGGAAAAGCGAGCAGTGGAGTAGCTACAAGCTTTTATCTTAAAGTTGCACACAGAGCGGATTACTGATAAATATATGGTGCAAAACATAGTATAATTGTGCTTTTTTGAAGCTATCATGTAAGGTATAACTTTGCTGTTTTAAAAAAGTGAGAAGACTAGAAAGATTTATCCTGGCTGTGATGTGTTTCCCTCCATGACATTTTGAGACATTTTAAGATTATAGGTCTAAAAATTAACAGGTAATCAGTTTTCTTTGTGGACAGGGCTCCCCTTAAAGTTGAGGCTTAAATCCATTTACATTTGAAATTCTCATATGCATGTGGCATTTTATATATGCATTTCTCACAAGTGGAGTAAAACATACATCAAAGCTCAGAGAAATTAAATCTAGAGCACAAGAAAAGGAACTTATTGAATGATAGAGGATCCCTGCTTCTGTGGGCTTTCCAGAGGGACAACATGAACTTAAAAACCCCCCTTTTAGGTAAAATTTAATGTTTCAGGCAATGGTCAGTGTGCTTTGTGCTAATATCAGCAATAATGTTTGGAAAATAAAAGAGTTTCTGTTGTATCCTTTAAACAAAATTATGCAGTGTGAGTTTAAAGATACTATAAACTAAATTGACTTTCTTTCTTTAATTTTTGTTACTCTACTTATCAACCATAAACCATGGGATTAAGAAGTATCTAGTAGACAGAGAATGCAATTCACTAGGTTTTAAGTTATTGCTGTGAAGATGGGAAACTTCTAAACACCAAAATGCACGGAGAATGGGCAAACTGACAGATCTGGTGAAATAAATCCCAAAGTTGAAGGTTGAAATAAGACGCTGATTCTAAAAATAAAGTGCAAAATATTATGGAAAATACAATTACAAGGGAACGAACTTACCTTGGATTGTGGTAGGCTGCTCCAAAATCATAGGCTAACTTACTAAGATTTTTTTTCTTTGTAGAATACACACCATGGTAACTCCTAATATATATATATTTTTTTTTTAAGTCTACAGTCTCTAGTAAATCCTTAGGAAGTCACACACGTTATTTGTATTATACTTACGGTTAAAAAATTTTCAATCCATGGGTGATCTGTAAATATACTTTTTTTTTTTCCTAATAGAAGAGGATTTAATAAATATCAAATACCTTAAGAGCATTATCTAGTAAAATTTTAACATTCACAAAATAAATCTCACATCACATAAATTCATCTGTCCTTCATCTTGAAAAGTATTAAAATGAAAAAAAAGTTATATTGTGATAATTTCTCCCTAAGCCAATATGATTTTTACAAACACTTAAAGAATAGGGGGAAAAAAAATACTTTAACAAGCCCGGATTCTTTTCTATTTCTTACGGTACCCAGCACTCAATGTCTTTTTGTAAAATTTTTACTTCCCCGTAACACCATAGAAGACACCAGCTAATTTTACCTGTGGTTACCTTTCCCCCGGAAAGGCTGGGGGCAGGGCAGGAGGTGTAACACAGGTCAATTCCTCCCTCATGGTCAATGCAGCCCTCACAGACCCCAGAGCGGCTCTGCCAGTCCCAACAGTGACACCTCCTGGGGCAAGCGGGCTCCAGGCGGCTGCCAGCCTCTCCCCAGCCCGCAGAGCTGCACCAGTCCCAGGCAGAGAGTTTCTTTGAAGAAACTTTTCAGGACTGAAGCACTGCAGGGAGGAAAATGAACAATCCTGTTTAATTACATCAGTTTAGTGAGGAAAGCACAGGAGCCAGCGGCCATGTGGACGGACAATGTGAAACACTAATGTTATCCTTAAGGTATTTCATTAAAAAAGGGGGATTCCGTTTGGAAAATAGTGTTCCAGAAATAGTTTAGGGGTATGTCCAAAAACTGTGCCCACAGCACAGGGCTAACATTAGACTTTCTTGCTTTTAGTGAGTTTTGTTTGTCTGTTTGCTTTGATGGGGACTGCTGCTTTGGGTTTTTTGTTTGTTTCTTTGTGGTTTCTTTGTTTCTTGTTTCGGTTTACTTTGGTTTTGTGTAGCCTAAGCTCACCTATGCAGAAAAGCTGGAAAAATTTTAAATGACAATTTCCACTGGTCTCACAGCATTTCTTACCTAACTTTCAAAAACTGTGGGACAAATAGCTTACAAGTCCAGTTCTGCAAACTCTAGGTAACAGGCACAAATCTTCAAACAGCAGGAACCCGGTAAGGACTGGTCATCACAAAGAGATTTTGTCACAAGCCATAGTGTCCTGAAAGAAAATTGATAAAACTGGATTAGAGGAAAAACACATTCTAAATATGCCTAGATTTAGAATATCCTTTACTTGCATT
Organism: Falcunculus frontatus; assembly: GCA_013398115.1. Classification (NCBI taxonomy): domain Eukaryota; kingdom Metazoa; phylum Chordata; class Aves; order Passeriformes; genus Falcunculus; species Falcunculus frontatus. The sequence goes on along the minus strand of VZRV01000506.1, from coordinate 705,390 downwards.
TGAATTAAAACAGAGAAAAAATTGCAAACTCAACCCGAGACCATCCCTTTGCAAGAGGAAGAATTTTTCCTTAAGATTCTCACAGAACTAATATTGGATAAAATTATTACCAATCAGCTTACAATGGCCAAGAAATCCTCAGTGGTCTTTGATGACAGCCTAATAAAAATAAATTTTAAGAATCATACATTTTTAGGAATACGGACTGTCAGCATTTCATCGAGGAATCTCTGGCATGTGGTAATTTCCTGACAGAGATAGAATTACACAGATTTGGTGACATCAAAGTGTAAAACAGCTCACACAAATTGGTTGAGAGAGTTTTTGTTTTCTTTTTTCTACTGAGTTCATTATTCCTATTTAAAATTCCAAACAAACAGCATATAAAATACCAATTAATAAACATTTTCAGTATATGAATTTCCAGGAAATGGTTTTATTAACAAAAGTAATTTCAAAACAATATGCAATTCCAGTCAAATCTAACAAGTGGTTTGACAGCTTTTTGGGAACTAGAAAGTGCATAGAAGCACTCAGGAGGAAAAATCCCCTCTACAGATCTGCTTTTGCAGGTGAAGCTGTGATTGAATGCAATCAGATTTTCTGCATTTTTGTTATAATAATTCACAAATATGCAATTTACTAATTATAACAAAAAATCCAGAATTAATAAACTGGGAGTTAGAAATCCACAAAGAAGTTAATCACTACTCAAAAAATGTGGTTTTTTTCAAATCAGGTGGGCAAAAACAGGGAAACGATGCAAAAAATGTATAATATTATTATACATATTATACCTGACTTAATAAAAATCCCATGAGTCTTACTTATGAGTATCTTTTATAAATATAAGTTTTCTAGTTATGTTCAATAATACATTTGTAAAAGAAATATTTTATATTGGCTGCATAGCAACATATATATCTAATAGAAGAAACCGCGTTTGAAAACATTTTAAGACAGTTGTAGTCACATGTTCAAGGCAGAATATGCAGAATGACTTAAAACTCTATTTTATACACCTTCTTTATATTTTAAAGCATGATTGAATTACAGGTAAACTGGAGGAAAAAAAATCTGCCATTTCTTCCTGAAGTACAGAATTCACCTTTTTTTTTAATCTTACAGATATATTTGAGATACTGCGTTTACTTTCTGATGGTGCGGTGTTGTTAATATATCATAAAGAGAGTACAATTGAAAAGAAAGTTTGCAAAACCACAGATACAGTAGCAGAGATAAAAGAGATTTTAAAAAAATAAACCAGGGTGGCGGGGAGAGGACTAGGACTGACACCTGGGGTTGTACCTGGCACTGCCTTTGTGACTAATGTTACTGCTTAGGGAAGCCAAAAATTGCAAAATGGCCAAAGTTTCCCTAAGCACCTGAAGCAGTAATTCACCTAATGTCTACAACAGCCAGGGAACAGATTCCCTCTTTGCCCTAGAAGAGTCCATTTATCTATTTCACAGGGGATTTGTGCAGTGCAAAGCTTCCGAAAGCCCATGGGCTGACAGAGGGAAATGGCATCCAGCAGCACAGGGCAGCCCAGGCAGCCCATCAAGAGCAAAGCCACAAAACAGAGCCAGAGGCAGCTCCAAGGCTGCCAACACAACTGCCTACAAAAGCTGCCAACGAGCCAGAAACTGCTTGTGGGAAAATATCACTTACCCTTAGCATCTGGGTCCCGTGATTACTGTCCAAAGAAACACAGACTGGTAAGATAATGGCAGGATAAATAGCACTTCATTGGTCCTTTTCCCCCCCCTTTACTCCCACAGATTTTTGATATATCATCCCTCAAACTGGGTACATTTTTTTAAAAATCAGTTGTTTTAATCTTTGTGTTACTCACGAAGTAAAATGAGTCTTCCTGCCTCATCTCTAAAAATAGCTTTTGCACGCGCTTCCCCTGGCTCTCGATGTACGACACATAGTGGGGCCATTTGTTACCATTATTGACATGTTTGTGGTGAACTGCAAGCATGTTTACAGTAGAAATGAAGTCCCTGCTCTCTTGGAGGTAATCCTGGGGTGTCTAAAAGACTCATGGGAGTCCTTGACGTGGATTCTCTGAAATGAATTTCTGTTCCCATATAAATAAATTATCTTGGGGCCAAATATTTTTATTTTCCTTCTATTTCAGGAAGGCAGCAGATGCAGAAGTTCCTGATGGTTCTAGCAATAGTGCCCTGCACAAGCTGTCTGCTATTGGATGTAAGGATGAATGAGCGCAAAAGAGGAAGAGGAGGGCTTTACACTTACCCTTTGCAGTGTAACAGAATGAGAAATGAGGCTCTTACAGCCAGTAAATAGGGCAAAGTGAGAGCTGGCTCCCTGAGGTGATGGGTGTCAAAAATGATAGGGGACCTAAAGGCCAGAGATGCCTCATGGCGAGTGAATTGGCCCTAACTTCCCCAAATTATGCCAAAGGTTGACCAGAAAATTTTACAGTCATTAGCTTTTGACTGGAATTGATAGATTTCCATTTTCGTGCAATATCTATTCACTGCAGTTACTATTAAAAATATACAGCCTTATCATCTTACCAGCATAGGCTGGATTTTTTTCCTGCAGAAATTCACTAAAAGAAGTAAACTTTAACCAGAATTGCTCTTTGTACATTTGTACCACATTGAAACACACCCAGGCAAGCACTCATTAAAGCTGTCCAGTTACGTGTAACATATATGAGACTGTGCAACATGCCAGGTGTTAAACAAAACATGAGGTGACATCATTCTGCAGACTGGGCTATAGAAAATACAATCTCCTGGTGATCTAGAGAGAAAAAACTCACTGTTTTTTGGTGAGCTTAATAGAAAATGACAGAAGAGTACAAGTCGTTATTGTCTTTATATTTTGAAATCGGGCAAATCTGTCTCTGCATTCACAAATTCATGTTTATAAGCAGCAAGCCTACACTAAATCTGTCATTAAAAATATTCTTTCTAGTAAGGAATAAGGAACTTAGAGTAAAATAAACAAAATTTTTAGGAATATCTGTGAGCTGCAGATAGATTTGAGTGTATAGCCAGCAAGAAAATATCCAAGGGAGGCTAACCAATAACATAAGAGGAAACTGTAAACTGGAGTTCCTGTATAATAAACAGAGTAATATGGATTGAATGCCACAGCCTATTTTCTTGTTTTTCTTTTAATCCTCAAAGACAGAAAGGTGTTTGGCTACAGCTATGGACTCCTTTGATTGACAGATTACTTGATCAAATGTTGCTGAGAGATGATTATTTCTATTCCTGTGTAAACTAATGAATTCCAAAACCTGCTCAGATTTGTAGTATTATTTATACCTTCATTAAACAAACAGCAAACATCACTGCTAAACTGTTCAGCTCCTCCTGATCTGTTGGACAAAGACTATATTCAAAACCAAATGTATCTCCAGTGTGAGGCTGAGCTCTGAGAGGAAGTTACTGTACATATCATTACTATTAGCCAGTCCTGTCCTTGGAAACAAGAGAAAAAGTAGATGTGAAAATGCATTTGTTCCAGTGAAGCAAAGCACAGAAAACTCACCAAGGTACCCAAGATGTGCTACGTGACTCTTGCTTTCAGTGTTGTGGGAAGATGAGTACAGAAAACGCTGTTTGATAGCTCTGAGTATGGTCAAAAGGAAACATGTCTTGGACAACATCACATGTGTGACAAAAGACAGATGATAGGCTAACTCTGTTTTACATTAAGCAGAAAAGTTGACAGTGGTATAAAAACACTAAAAGGCTGTAGCTAAAGTCAGACTTTACATGCAGGCTTTCTATGCAATATCATAGTGCTGGTTTTAGAATAAATCAAGAAAGCAAAGTAGGTTATTTGTTCTTTTTAATAGGAAGCCACTACACAGACCGTTTAGCTTGCTTTTTCTGTTCGTACACAGTTTGTTTACTGCCTTTTTTTTTTATCTTAAAGTCTTGAATATTTAGTGGCATACAGATCTTGCTTACATTCAACATTTTCATATTTCATTGTATTTTAATTACTACAAAACCTTATGCATAAGCTGCATCGTAATATTATTTGCTTCCACTCCACTGAAAATCATGTACATTTTCTTGATTATGGAAATATCTTTTATTTTTAATATGAAATTGTCTGAGAAGGCACAGTTTCAGCAGTGAGGCCCAGTGTTCCAAATTAAACACATCACCTGTGTTTCAGGACAAAAAAAAAAAAAAAAGGCATTGTATCTTCTGTATTTGAAAAGAATGTCAATGCCACTTCATCCTTCACAATCTTATAGTTCCTACATGACCAATGTTGGAAAAATGTTGAAATTATCACTCGTATTCATCTATTAAAAAAAGAAGGTTTTGCCCTAAAATATGCTTGGGTTTTTTCCTGCAGAAAGACAGTTATGCTTTTATGAAGGCAGACATTTCTTTTCTCTTAAGACATCAGCTGAAACTGCAGAGAACTAGTTAGCTGCACACACACACTCCATGTTCATCCTGTTTTCTTTGGAATAACTGTCCAAATTTTATTAGGATTTTCTTCTAATGATGTTATATGATGTCCTTGTGATACCTCCATATGTAGAGATCTTAATATTGATTTACTGTGTCTTTTGCCCATCCTTGAGCAGTGTAGATAGCAATTACAGCTGTTGGTGGTATCTATTTTGTCTTTTCATAATTGTCATTTTTGGTTCTACTTAGGATTAAAATATGAAAATTGCATCACGTGCTCATGAGGAGGGCTTTAGCCAAGTTATCAGCAATTTCACGGCACCATCATCATTTAAACCAGCATCCTTTTCATCTTGTTTATGAAAACCGCATACTGCAACATAAACTTTTAGAAGGAATGTATCATCATAAGAGCTGCCCTGACAAGAAGCCCTCATTCAGATCACTAATATCTTCCCCAAAAAATCATCAGGGACAGAGAAACACCTGTACAGCTGTACCAGATGTTTCTGAATAGTTCTGCTTGGGTTGCTGCCTGAGATTGATCAGTTCAACACTTAGCTGGATCTAAAATCACTTACAAACTCCTTATTGTCAGCACTTTGCTCAGCTGAAGTTGCGAAGGTGCAGTGGCACATGCACTTTCTTAATTGCACAATAGATTTTTAAAAAGCAGTAAAAACAAACATTCTGGTGAACACTAAATGTCTGTTCATTCTTCCCAGTAATCAAAATAAAACATATTCCAAGGATATAGTTGGAAGAGAGGTAAGTAATACATGCAAAGAAACATCAGAAAATACTTTTTAACTTCCCAAGCTTCTGTTCTAGGAGCAGTGATTTTCTCTAGCACTAGAAAAAGAAATCCTTGTGCAGGATTGACTTGGTGCTGGTTTCTGTATATTCTGTTCATGTACAACACACAGCTGGGATAATGGAGAGCAAACATTACATGCAACATCCTCACAAGCATCAACTTTATGTACAAGTCCTCCGAAGCAGCGTATCTCCTTGCTTGGCAATGAACTGAATCTTCTATTAAAAATTAGGCTGAACAAAGAAAAACAGTCTGAGAAGGTGTTTGGTTTTGTCTTTTGGTTTTGTGCCTTTTTGTTTTTTTAAACACACTCTGACTGGTATTTTAAAAGAACTTTTGCACACATTTGGATACAGATGAGAACAATTAAATGCCCTCTAATAATTAATGTATATGCAATCTATAGCATGCATTCTCTTCTTATTAGAGGCTGTGGGGTTTTTGTTGCAATCTAGCTAATAAAGGCTTTCTTTTCCACAAGAGAATTTTGACAGGGTTGACTCCAGACGGCTTTCCAGCTGAGGTCTGGGGCCTTGCTGAACCTTCAAAATTTTCCCATTTGAGCTGCATCAAAGTGAAGGAAATTCAAGGATCACTAACGTCTCAGATGGTAGCACTTGCCCTAACAACCAAGGTTCAGGAATTCTTTGGAGCAGGCTGAGGTCATTTTTCTCCCCTTTTCTCCTAATGCTTTTCTCTATTAATCAGAGCTCACAGCTCAGATTGGTCTTCAACTTCCTCCCAATCCTTGCTAAGCCTGTCATTTCTAGCTATTATTTACTTTAATGGACTTTGGCTGATCCCTTATGAAGCTTTGGATCTGAGAATAATAAGGCTGGAGAGTAACGGGCACAGACATGGGTGTGGGTTTGCCTGCAGATTAACCGTGGCAGATGGGCTTTATTGCGGTTTCCTGTGTGCCGAGTGTTGATTGAGAGGGTATAATGAGAGAGGTGGTGTCTGCACAATGGCTGCAGCCACTTCATTGCACCTCGCGTCTAAACAACCCCATTTTTCTAAATCTTTGGGTTGTGAAATTTTAGGAAGTCAGAGCACAAGAACAAGTACAAAAACAACTGTAAATAACCATGAATGTTAATCCAACCCTAATTGGTCCCTTCTTTCATTATGGGTGCATTTTGCTGAGCTTCCCCCCCCCCCCCTTTTTCTTTTAACAAATGAATGATATGGACAGCTATGCATACATTTGACTTTTATAACAGTTTAACACAAATATTACTTCATATCAACTTATATTATTATAAATATTAATGTCCCATTAGCTTTTGCATTATTAACATCAGCAGCAAAAGCTTATCTTGTGATCATCCTGTTATGCTTTAGCTTTTTGTCATCTTGGGAAAATTTGTTTGAATTAAATTATCTATTGTCTAGAGAATATCAAAAATAACAGCAGGAAAATTGCTTGGTATCTGGGAAAACGAGTCAAAAATACGCTTTTCTAAGTCCAAATGCCATTAACTTTCAACAGCAATCAGATGATAAATTATTTTCAGCTATAGGTACTATCAAAAGATCTTTTACAAATTCCCCATTTTAAGGATTTTACTTAATTCCTCCCTTTCACTGATGGATTAAATCACAACTATTGATTCTTTTCTTCCTTTGGGGCTTTACCCATCTGTCCTAATGCTTTCATCCCAGCACCCCTTGGGCTGAGAGAAGTGTTCTACAAATGAACCAGTGAAAACCTGGAGAAGATTCCAGGTCAAGTTTGTGTACAAGAGTTTAAATTTTTAGTGACAGTCTTCCCTTAGCACAGACGAAAGTTTCCACACAGAGCTGCACAAGCTAGCCCCACCAATTATCCTCCTCCTTTGAAAACCATTATCAAGTTTTTCAAAACTTCTTTCATTTCACTGTTGTCACTCGATGAAAAGGAAACTAACCACCATGTCAAGACAACTCGGCTGCCTGGCAACCAAGGGCCACATTTTAATTCTGACTTGCTTCTGGTCTTGACTAATGGAAAGTGACTATGTTAAGCCAGTCAGAAGAGTTGTTTGTCACTTCTGAAATGCAAACAAAACTATATTGTTTCGAAAGTCCTGGGCGTGATTGATGTAAAGATTTACAGTAACATCATTCATTTGCCCTTGTGTTTTAGTGGGATTGATGTCATATCTTTTCATGCTTTATTAAATGCTTTTGATGAACTCAAATACATGATGCTTTTTTGTCCTGAATAATCTAAGGAGATTTTTCTTCTGCAAGAAAACTGGACTCCAACTTGAGAGATTAAATGATTCGACACAACATGTGTCTGTAATTTAGTAAGAAACATCAGCTGAGAAATGTGAATATGTAACAACCTGATAAAAAGAAAAAGAAACCAAGACGGGGGAAAAAAAAAATCAACAGTTTGGGGGAGGGGAAGGAAAGATACACCGCTAACTCGCCAGCAGTAAAGCTTGTTTGGACAAATTTTCCCACAGCTGAGTTAATTTTTTTTCACTTCTAATACTAAAAGAGAAGTTCAAATTCTGCTCCCCACTTCTTTAACTGTAAATATATGCAGCCACAAATATAAACCATGCGTCCACTTTTCTATAAAACATTACTGAATATATTACAAGTAATATCAACATCAGTTATCCTGAGTAACTCTGACAGATTCAAAAAGGTTTAAACAGCTTGTTTCCAGAGTCAACTAAAACATCCCCTCTAAAAACAATTATATTGCAAATTATTTTTGTAAAGGCTAGGCTGACTTTTCTATTAAATTAAGAATCAGGAAAGGATGAATAAACCTACAGACAGTTTTCTTGTCTGCAGCAGTGAGACAGACCCACGCATTCTCCATGTATGGATAAATTTTTTTGTCATTACACATGCAAAATATATATAAAGAAATATATATGTGTGTGTGTGTGTATGTGTGAAACAGAAAGGAAAACATAGATTATACAGTAGTTTCTATTCTATTTCAAGTACATAAATCACTCTTCAAATGCCTATTATGCATTAAGGTGATATAAAGGCAATAATTTAATGAATATATAGGGTAGTAGGCTCAGGCTTTTGCAAATATACTTGTATCAGCATCAATGGTATGCTGGAGCTGTTTTCCAAAATCAGTATAATAGCTTTTTGCTGTTCTGACAATACTGTTAATAAGCAGACCCTTGCCATTAACTTTTTTTTAAACAGATATTAAAATTTAAGCACAGTAATAACATACGCTGTAATTACTGTTGCCATCTGAGATTCTTAAGGGTAGTCCAAGAGGCACCCAGCACGTCAATTCTCTGGGCAGAGATTTAGAAGTTCAGACGAATGGAAGGTATGCATGAAGAAAAGAGAAGCAATTCAGCCTTTTTGGTCCATGGTGGTTGGTGATCTATTCCAACCCCTCCTACAAATGAAGCTGTCCTATACTCAGCTCGTGCAAAACCCCTGCCTAGGACCCTGAGCTCGAGAGACGTGGGACTCTATCCACAGTGTTATCCAACCTTGACAACCAAATGGTCCAAAATATGAGTGGTCAGCTCAGCATCAGCACTGTGTCCTACAAGGGAAGAGGAAAATGGATTTTGGTTACAGGTGGCTGCCAGGAGCTACCACGCGGCTTCACTCCCCAGAATATGACAGTGCTGCCATCAGTGGGGTGAGCAGCTGCCAGAGCCGTGTGAGCTGAGGGCCATGGAGCAAGAGGGCAGAGACCCAGCAGAGGACAAGCAGAGGGAGCCCAGCACCAACAGCACCACTGCTGTGGCTGAGCTGGGGAGAGTGGGGGACTCCTGGCACCGGCACCAAACCTGTTGGTTTGTCAATGCACATCAATATGGATATGTGCCGCTCTGCTTTCCAGAAAATAATGAAGATCTCTGCACAGCCTGCTACTTCAGGACCGCTCAATGCACGATTAAGCTGAAGCATTAGCGACCTCAAGGAAGGAGAAGGCGGAGGAGAAGAAGGAGGAAGGGAAGCAGCCGCCCAATATTTCCATTGCGGGGAAGTCAGGACTGGCTCAGGCACAATAACTCCATTGACTCAGGAAAATAAATATGCATTCATTCAGAAGATTATCTAATCAGTCTAGGTCTAGATATTAAGTCAGTGGGTTACCTCAGTCTACCACCAGTGTCAGCAAACCCTGCACCTCCAAGAAGAAACAATTTAAGAACATGCACATTCCAGGATCACAGCATTTTTACAGTCCTCATCAGAGCCAAAATGCAAAAGCTGGGTGTAAAACTGTCTCTCCACAGCCAAATTACACACAAAACGTGTTGTAAATCAGCTTCACCCCAGGGAAGGCAAGCTGTAAACCACATATCATTTTACACAGCTACGTTGAACCATCATGGTGGAGGAAGCCTGAAAAGGTCAAGAGATTTTTCTAAACTACCTACATCTCCGGAGTAGCTCAAGAAGCCACATAATCTAAAATCCTCAGATCGTATCTCTCTGATGTTTTTTTTCCCTTATGGAAACGACTGTGTAACATTCTAACTGCCTTCAGCTTCTGCTGAATTAAACACATTCCAGCGTCTCTAGAGCAGCACTCAGGCAGTTGCACTCCCCCTTGCACTCTCCTGGGTAATCCTTCTGGGGCAAAGAATACATAACGAAGCCCTCAGCTGACAGTTTGGGAGGCCTGCCACTGCTTTTTGCCATCAGTTATTTTTCAACTGACTCAAAGATAACACAAGGGCTGAAAGCTTGCAGCTACTTCTTTTGAGAAAATGGAGTCCAAAGAAGCTCCTCTTAATCCAGGGGATTACTCAAGAGATTCCTGTACCCTACCTTAGACCAACTCAAAATTCAAAAAAAAAATAAGAAAAAGAAAAAAATTCTTTTTTGCAGTATTTGAAGGCCCAAGTTCCTTTCCAAAAACAAATATGCAAATGAAATTGCAGTGCAACTGACTGAAACTTTATACAATTGTTCCAGGTTCATAAACATTTCATGAACTCAGATTAAATTTCAATTACAATACAAGTACTTCCATGAGCAGCAGAATGAAAGATGCCTGTTCTCCCCAGGCTTTGTGCTCATAGTTGATTCCCTGGGACCTCAGGGGGTACAAGTCTCCAATGTAAAGCATTGCTCCAGGTGGAACGTCCTCTGTTCTGCAAGGCCTCCTGATACCTTTCCCTCACTGGAAACAATGCACATCTTCCCTTGCTACCAGTTTCCACAAAACCTATAGCAACTGGTCAGCAGATCCACTACCCATAGGGCATAGACTGACACAGACATAGAATATATGCAGAGATGTGTGATCAGATAAAGTAAATTTACAAACAGGATAACAACTAGGTTTCCTTGGGTCTAGACAGAACCAACAATAAGAAAAGGCCAAGGCTACACATGCAAGGACTGGCACAAGACTCAGCAGTGAACCAGAAGTGTCCCCATCTCCTTGTCACAGAAAAGACCTTTTTCTCTGGCTCCTGGCTAAGCTGCCCTCCATAGGACTTGTCTGTCTTTCCATCTGGTTTAGCCAAAGCTCCTTCATCTTTTACCTTGCATACTGCTGCTTTTTCTCTTTGAGCCCTGCCTTTCAGCTGCTGCTGAGATCACCTTCTCCCCGCGCTGCAGGCGCAGCGCCCGCTCTGATCCCCTCGCTAATTCCCAGCAGCCACGGCATTCCCAGCCCACGCCACTGCTCCCGGCAGGGCAGGCACACCCTCCCCAGCCTCGGATTTCCATTCACTGGGCTATTCACAAGCCCCTCACCTCACTTCTGGCCGATGAGGGCTCTTCAGCTGGGCTCACACTGCCCCCTGTCCCAAGACAGGGCTGTGGCCCTTCCAGCCTCTAAAATCCCGATCTCCAGGAAGGGGATCACTACCTCCTGTAACTCCAGATGATGCACCGATGCCTCACATTGTGCACGTTTGTCAGCTTTTCATTGTATGTTCCTTTCAGCAATGAATGCAGCTTATTTGTGTTGCACATAGTGCCATGCAAATTTAGGGCACTATTTTAATGCATGATAAATAATTACTATAATTAACAGAAAAAAAAGCCTCCTGGCAATTTGTCAGGACTAGACACCTCTTTTCATGCCAGATATTTTCATATGTATGACATGTACATATAAGATCCCTCTTGCCACTGTGTAGGGACATGCATCTCCCATTAGCAGTAATGGGAATTATGTGTGTGCACTGAGGGGAAACTGTAGTCTACCCTGGCTGGTGTGCTATGTTAGTTGTGCTTTATTGGATCATATGGAGCATGCCATATAAGAAAAGAAAAAACACCTTTCCATCTTCATTGTTGAGAGAGAAATATACAGAAAGTCCCTGTACACAATCATGCTTTTAATTAAGTGCTATTTGCAGGTGCTGTTTCTCTCAGATTTCTTATAGCCATTTCTGAAAGAGCAATAACACAAATAATCTGCAAAATAAAGTGATTAGGGATAAAAATTAGCTAGGGTTACTAGACTGATGAGAAATTTTTCTAAAAATGAGCATTTTTAATAAACCACATTTTGAAACTATAAGCATCTTTGTATTGGTAGATGCTGCACTGCAAAATACTAAACTTCATTTCACTATCAATTTTCTGATTCATCTGAAGAAGTTCATTATCTGTTAAATTGAAGGCAAGCCTCCCACAGAGGAATGCTATCTAAAGATGGATGTGTTTGTGTGTGAAAGGATAGCCTTTCTTAGCTGTTTATCAAAAAGGACATTCATGGAGTAGGTACTATACCTCACTACTTTGTAAATATAAAGTACAATACAAACATACATACAATCATGACACTGGTTCATTTTTGTCATCTGGTTGTAACGCATTAATACAAATTTAGTCCAAACATCCAAAGTTGTGCTGCTAGGAATGTTACCATCTGGTTTTAATGAATATCTGGGGTCCATTTTTCAGTTAAGCTTTTCATATTGTGTTTGTATGTTGCTTTTTCCAAGCTATCTGCATAATTGCTTAAAGATTTTACTGCAAAATTAATATCCTCACTGTGAATGAGGGAGAAGGGCAAAAACCAGGATGACAAAGGCTGAAATGAGGTGAAAGGCAAATTCAATTTTTCCTTGCACCATAGAAACCTCGTCAGGACTAGCTTTATCTGGTAATCCACATTTAAACTTTAACCTGTAGGGGGGCTCTTTGTGTTAGTTAATGTAAGCATAAAAAGAGTCTGAACCACTAATCAGATTAATCATATTTTGTGAGACTCAAAAGCTTCATTAAAAGGACCTCGTTTCCAAGCCACACATTTCAGAAAGAGAAAAAAAGTTGGCTATGAAAAGGAAAAAGTAACACTGAAATTCAAAAAGACACAGACTGTGTGTCTCCTGGAATTAAACCAAAGACAGTTAAGACCTGGAACAATATCCACCTTCATAAAACACACCTTGAGGATGCCAAAATAATTAGGACATTTTTCTATTGAAATTATGCATTCCCTACATTTACAAAGCTTTATCTTACACACAACAGAGAATTATTTATTAGGTAAATACAATAAATGTCTTCCCTTTCCTCACATTTATGAAAGTCTCCCTCTCTGCTGAAGCAATTGTTTTTCCTAAGTACTTCAGGTGACCCCTCAGAGACAGGAGAATGTGAACATCAGAAGAATAAGAATCTGTCATCTCCAGTCAGGTTATTACACTCACACAAGGAACACCCCTCTTCTCTAATGAATATGCAAGTGAGAGCCCAAGCTACTCTCCCAGGTCGGTGCAGCATTGTGCTCTCTTTCAGAAACAACAGAATATCTCAATTTTCAATAAACAAATGGCTTGCCACAAATGAAGCTTCAGTGAGCTTTTGTTCATGCCCATGGAATAAAACCTGGCTTACTTAAGTTTTTCATGAAGTTTCACAGGAACCATTTGCACTTAGGACAAACATTTTGAACTTAATGTGAAACTAATTCCTATCAGCCTACCCTGCATTGATCTGGAGTCAGTGGGCCTTCAAAATCAGGAGATGTTTTGAGCAAACATTAAAAAAGTTGAAAGTCTTTGGAGGATTATTCAATACTGGCCAAATGAAACACATCAGAGCAGTTATATTCTCCCTAAAATATATTTTAGTTGTGAGGAGAGAAATCAAGACATGACATCATGGGGAAAATCATTTGAAACACAGACTCGTCCATTTTCCAACCTTGGGACTGCAGAAGTGGAGTTAGCCTCACCTTCATTTTCCAAGTGGGGAGGAGCATCCTCCTACTGTATCACAGCCAAATTCTTTGCTAGCTTTTCACTATTATGTGTTCATTTTTCTTTCCCCATAACTTGCCAAGGAACTCTCGCCCCCGCCAGTTGCACAACGCTCTGTATGATCTGTGTTCAACTGGTCATTTCACTTCTGGACAGTTCAGGTAACCTAAAACACATTTTTATGCACACATTGAGTTCTACACTCTACATAAGGTTATGCATTTAATTAGTAGCTTTCTAAACACCTATTTACAAGTTTTGTCTGTAGTTTCCCTGAGCCTGCACTGCTTGGCATTGTCAGTTATACCTAAAGGCACTACTTGTTCCCTGGCTAGGGCGACAGCAGGTGAGGAATCTTCTGTAGGAAATTACCAGTCACCACGGAATTTTTGCCACATCCAAAGCTCAGAAAGGAAGGTCAGAGCCTGGGTGGGACAATTCCCTCTCCCACCTTCACTCTTTCGCAGAGCTGATGTTTTCCAGTTGCTGCATGTGCTGCAGAGGCTTTAAAAGAAACACAATGGCCAAGCTGTCTGCACTTCATAGACCATACACTTCACACAAAGTTTTACCACAAGCTGTCATTGTATGGCTGCATTTCTGAGTGTGTGCCATTGTGTGCCATCCTGTGCCCTGAGGTCTTCAGTGTTTCTTCATCAAACCGAGCAGCTGTCGAAATGTGCCTCAGCTCCATCCAGCACACATTCCCCAGCTTTCCTGTCCGAGGAAAAGGAGGGGAGAAAGGACACCAAGTACCAAGGTCTTGCTCCAGTGAGGAGCTGGGATGTGGCCAAGGAGAGGCGCCCAGATTTCTAGTGTAGATGTAGACTATTATACCAATGAATTCTTTAGAGAAAATCGCACAAATCTAAGTTATTTATGAGCTGACTTCAGCACATGTTTGCACCAGTGTAAAACTGGAGCAACTGCACTATCTTTGGCAGAATCCTTCTAAGTCTAAGTCTAAGCCTATGCAATTTAAAGCAGAATCTGTCCCTTTAGTCTGGATAATAATCTAGAAATTCTGCCCTAAAAATACAGACAAAAAGAATTTTGCCTGAACACAAAGAGAACTGTCCATAGGTCTGACACAAAGCTGTGAACATAAATGATACAAATGTAACTCAAAGAAACCCTGATCTTGGTAATTAGGAAAAATTTAGTAAAGCACTGGGATACATTAGTACCACTCTCTCCAGTTTGTATTAGGTCAGGTTTTCTCAGCCTTCCTGGTGCTGTCTCACCTTGTTTTATGACAAGTTCCAGTGACATGCATTTAAATACTCCCAGAGTATATTTCCATGCAGTGCAAACAGTTATGGGAAAAAATATCTCTTATCAGGTTGTCATCTGAGCTGTGGTACTTCCCAGACCATAGCAGGGCAGAGTCAGAGGGATTAACCTGCAGCACTACTGCCAGCCTGCTAAAACTGCTGGAAATGGTTTAAGGCTGTCTGCTTGCCTCTGCCCTGAACTGCACTGGGGCTGTTCCTGTCAGGTTCTAGCTGAGCCTAAGGAATAGCTGAGAGGAAGAAACTACTGCAGCTGTTCTGAATATATTTTGCATATTTCTTGTTGTGTAGGTTTGGAAAATGATTCTCGGAGACAGAAAAAATCACACGCTTGTGACCACAGAATTTTGTGCTGGTGACCCTGACAGAGGCAGAGCATTTGACCTCCAGGTGTGCAGTCCTTCCTCCTGCCCGCGCACTGTTGGCACTCCGGGCGTGGTGACACAGGGCACAGGAACTCAACAGGGCAGGTTCTTTTCACCAGAGATGGAACTACACCGGCACAGCAGCCAATGCAGTTCAAAGGCTGGGAGGATTCAAATTATGCTCACCAGCTCACACTAAATATGTTCAGTAATTTTTTTTCTCCCTCATTTTAATACTAGGTTCAGGTAGCGGGATCTCTATTGAAACCATATCAAAAACTGGCCAAGTCTGCACAAGTTTTCAGCCATAATGATGTGTCTAGCAAATGGGATAAGTTTTTCACAAAGATTTTGAGAATCTCTGTGAAAATAAGTAAATGATTTATGGAAGTCTGACCCCACTCTTTAAATTTGTGGGTCTGTCAAAACCAAAACAACTTTTGAGTTCATTACATAAATTGGATGAGGTCCACATTCCCTGAGCTGCATAACACAACTTGTCTCTGCTCATTGCTGAATAGATTTTTCCCTTTTTTTCCATCCTAAACATGTACACACACAAAATCCCAAACAAACAAAAAACCCTCCAAACAGAAAAACAGCTTCCCCATTGCTTTATTTCCATAACTGATAGAGTAGTTACTTTAAAAGGTAGCACAAACCTTATAAATTCAAAGAAAGGCAACATTGGAATGCCCACCAGTGCTGCCCACAGTAAAGCAAACACATCCAGAGTTTTTATCACTTCAAATAAAAATTTCTGTTCTGCAAGGAGAAAATCCCCTCTCTTCTGTAGTTCCACACTCTACAGATCATTAGGTAGGTAAAGCAAACTTCTGATCTTTTGATCATTCACAGCTCTTTGCAAAGAAGTTTCCCACAAGGCTCATGATGCTCTAAGTCACTTTTTTTTCTGTTCTGCAGCCTCCCTCTCTCCAACTTAAAACTCATGCAGAACAAAACAGCACTGCTGAGCTCAGCAGCATCATGAAGGAGGAATCTGTGGCACCCTAAGGCCTGATTGTATAAAAATGTGTAACATTACCAGAAAGGGGAGTGGGAAAACATTCCCATGACTGCTTGGTAGGGCTTCACGCCTATGAGGCATATGTGAAGAGAGCTTCACACCTATGAATATCGTGGAGTCCAACCCTCATCTCTTCTCTGACATCTCAAATAATGTTCCAGCTGGGGATCCAACTATAAACATTTTTGCACTTAGAGAGCAATAAAAAGAGAACACATGGGATAGGAAACACTTGGTTAAATTTGCAGCTTTTCTCTACATTATAAATAATGAGGATGGTACTTTTCCTTCCTCCTCCTGTCAGCCACCTTCTGTTCCCTTTTTTCTGCTGTACTGCTACCTAAACACTCCTATCTTTGATCTTTTAAGTACCTGGATTAACTTATAGCATCTAGAATACTTTGGGACATAAAATTTCACATGCCAAACTCCTGCAGGAGAAGAGTAAAATTAGCTTCCTCTTCTGTCAGAGCTGTCCCCAACACAGAAAGGACCTCAACCTTGAAAATTCTTGATACATCTGACTCTGCATAGGGAACTGCAAAATTTTTCCATCTCACTCTGTGAGGTTCTACAGAGAAAGTCTAAATCTACTCACTTGCCTAGACTGGGTTTGGGCCCATGTAATGACAAAAATACAAACAGAGATTGTTTCCTGAGCATCATAAAAGATTTGGGGGGAAAGAGAGAACAAAAGATCAGGCCAGGTCCTTAAACTGTGGGTGCAATAAAAACCAATCTTCAATTGTTTGAATTTTTATTTGCCATTGCAAATCAGAAGAGGCATTTCACCAGAGAATCTCTTGGTTTGCTGTATTTCAAAATGTTACTTCAGCTGGACAAAATATGGACACTTTTGCAGCTGCAAACATATAGAGTATCTTGAGGTTTTAGTGACAAAGTGACATTGTATACTTAAGACATTATATTCCTATAGTACAGCATTTTATTCAGATCATCAGAATAATAAAAGAATCGTTTACTCTTGCCCGAATTGCTGTTGAACCAAACAGCTCATTTCTCTACTTCTCGGGAAGAGAAATAAAGTATTTTTTCCTGTGCTTGGCACTGGAATTTTAGGATATTTTTAGAATGTTTCCAGTTATGAACCCATCTGCATCCTATTCCAGCATTACTGCACAAAGGATAAGAAGCAGAACTGCATAAAAACAGAGGGACAAAGAAATTTCTCCTCATATGCCCCCATCTCTTAACATGAAAACAGATTTCTAAATATTATCACCTACCATCTCATTTGAGAGGCTGCACTTCACCAGTGATGAATTTGCTCTATTCAAGTCATAGTATGGGCACAATGCTAAACTCATGTTTGCAAGCTAGCATCACCTAAATTACAGTTTTATGACACAACATTGGAAAAAAAGATTATGAACAGTGAACCTGATTTTAACCAGGAATGTAGTACTCAATTAAGTAGGGAAATTTAGTCATTGAAGGAAATGTTTTTAAAAGCCATATTGTCTAGAGGAACAGATACATCCCTATCATTCAAACTATCTTCTCATGCGTCTTAATAATAGTACTTTTCAAACAGCTTTTTGTAATGAAATAAACATTAACCTACACACATAGATTGCACACAGGCCTCAGTTGTTATAGCCCAATCCCACACTGCTTCTCACTCATCTCATGTTGCAACTTTCCCAGTTTTACAGGGCTAAACTTCCCCATAACAGATTTGATTGGAAATCTATTAAACCCTTTATAATGCAGTGCTTCAGCTGTGGGTTGTATCTTCAGCCCACTGCACACATGTGGAAGTGAGGCCCCAACAGGCTGAATGAGCTGCCTAAGTTTATACAGTAAGTTAGTGTGAGAATGAAAAAATGAGGTTTATCTTCCTTCCAGTTCTACACTTAGGCTACAGTTTCTACAATAACATAAACAGAACCTATGCAGAGCTTAGACAAAGTCTGCTGCATTTGCCTGATGATTTCTTTTTAAATGGACAGAGATTATTTGTCTCTTCTTTACAGTTTGAGATCATCTTAAAAAGGTTCAAACTAGGTGCTTAAATAGGTGAAATTTTTGAAAACTTTCCCTAAAAGTATCTTTCTTTTCAGTTTGAAAGTAAATACGGGCTTCTCTGTGTGCCTGGTGAGTCCCTGATGTCAGTAGGTGAGTCCCCTCTCCTCCATGTCCCACCAGGGCATGTCTCTATCCTCTGGCAAGAGAACAAGTGAGAGCTGTGCCCTGAATGTCACACACCAGTAAAGGAACAAATCTCTTCCAGGAAAATGAGCACTTCCAAACTTAACAGGGCTCGTGCAGAGTAAGCCAAAGACACTAATATCGATATGGTTATGTGACCTGTGTGAAAACACGTTTGGTTCAGAAATAAAGATATGAAGTATTCCTTAAATGTTATTTTAATACAAGGTAGGAATATAGTTTGGGATCTAAAGGACATCTCTATTACCCTTCTACCAGTAACTCCCTCAGCACTCCACACACGTGGATCTTCTGTCTTCTTGAAGCATTAATCACAAAGGTGAATTTTCCAGTGGCTTTTCAAATAATTGCAAGACTATTTTGCAAAGCAATCCTGGGGGAAAATGCACAAATGGTCTTTAATGCAACAGAACCTTTTACACCTACCAGAAAAACAAATACATTCCAGTGAAAATCAACAATTTTACAGTCAGATAGGAGCATGGATTCACTCAGCTGGCTGGTGGTGGATCACCCACAAAAGAGTATGAAGGGTCTCTGTGTAAGGACTGGGAAGTTAGGATTAGAAATGTGTCTGATTTAAGAGGGAGTTTTAAGCAATTAACTCTGCAAACACACAAAAGTGAAGCACAAAGAAACACTAATGGGAAGAGATCATTAATGCAATCCATCCACATTCTCCATCTATATGCTCATTACCTGCTGACAACACCGAGGGGATTTGCCTATACGAGGAAATGGGCCAAAATAGCTATTGCAGGATAAGCCATTCTTCAATAGCTTTCTGTTTGTGCCTGTGTAGACACTGTAGGAATAATTAGTGCACTTATTCTGTTCTAGAATAATCACTGCACTAATTATTCCAGACTAAAGTATCTTTTATTCCAAAACAATTTGTCCACAAGGGGAGCTATTGTGAAATACCCTGTGCTCCTCTGATCAATTTCCATGTGTAAAAAAGGCCATAATCCGTGTGGTTGGAATAGATGTACCCCAGACTCCAGGAGCAAATCAAACTATAGATAAGTTCCAGTTCTCACATTGCTCAGGATGGTTTTCTTAAAGAAACTGAGCACATAATGTTGTTTTGTAAACAGGATTCAGCTTTACGGCAATGAGTAAGCTCTTCCCTTAAGAGCTTTTTCTTTATAAAATTATTTTAGACACATTTGCGTCCAAGCTTATTGGATTGGATTTAAGGATTGTAGTGCAGAGAGGCTGACACGGTAGATGAGACTTTGCCCACTCTTTTGCAAAGTGTGAAATGCTGAAATTGGATAAGCACATAGTGTAATTAGCCAATTTGATGGGGTGGCTTTATCCAGTCCGTGTATTTAGAAACACCACTGATCTCGCAGGTTTTTACAATGAATTGCAATTAAACTAAAGACTGATATGCCTAGACATTGACCCCACAACACTGTTAAAAATCTTTTAAAATGAAGAATGGAAATGGTGGTGTCAGATCTTCCTAAACCGGAAGGAGAGAACCAATTCTCTAGTCTACCTACTGCCCTCCTTTCAGACGGATTCAAACCTCTGTTTCTGTCTGCTTTTGGGGTACTTTTTGTTTGGTTGTTTTTTTAAAAATCTTTCCATTTTCTCAAGGGAAGTATAACCATACCTGAAAAACCTGTTCCCTCCTTTTTGCTCAAGAAATGGCAGAATAAAACAATGAAATAGGCATTTTTCTCTTACCCTGCACATGATTAGGCCCAATATTTGAGAACTGTAATGCTCAGATAGCAAGGCTGTGTAATACCCTACTTTTTGTGAAACTGCATACAAGATATTTATATGCAAAAAATAATACTCTTTTCCACATCCATATTTCATATGAGTGGCGCTGTCTCACCATTCAACCTCTGCCTTTTTCACTCTAAAGAGAAATCAAAATCAATTTGGGATATGTTTCAAAATAAGTGGCATTATTGCTTAGCATGTATTTTCAATGGTATTTGCAATGGTCGTGGGACATGATTTGCATAGCATTTATAAATCTCTCCTGTGCCTGGCTAGGGTCTAGAAAGTTGTCTAATATTTCCCAAAAGATGTTCATTGTCTTGAAACATCCAGCCCCTGCTCACAGTATTATTTTGGTGTCAATCCCTCAGCCTTTGATCATGAAGTTTATTTAACACAAGATATATTGTTAACCAATAATTACTCCAAATTTACTACTAGAAATTTTTTTCTGTAATATTCTAAGAAGGGATTGATGTACCTTGATTTCTGTCATAAACAGAATTCTGCATAGAAAAATTGTCATTAAAAGGCTCCTTAACAAAAGAAAATATTGACATGTTCAACACATCTGTAGCTACAAAAAGCTCTGTTGATTTATTTTCACTTTACCAATCTAATAAAATGAATTTGATTTATTACAAATAACATTTGTCTATTTAAGGCTCGTAAGACAGCTTTTTGTGATTCTCGTAATAAGTTTTTCCTCAATTAAAGTTTCTGTTCATTTACGAGATGGATGCAATTAGAAATACAAGATGTTCAGTATTCTCAGCTCAAACTCTTTTATTATCTTGTGTTTCTCATGTGCTACTGTAGCTGTTCTACCCTGAATTGAACTAGATTATGATTACTAGTTAAGAACTGAAAACACTACCACTTTTACTTCTCTCTGTTACTTCGTAAATAAATACTTTCAATTACAAAATTGTTCCCAAAGAAATAGGAATTATGTTGAAAGTACCCCTCTGCTGCTGTAACAGTTTCAGATTTATTGAATCCTTCTCATTGTATTACAATAGCTCCTGCTGTTTTACCTGGACTGCAGCAATACCAGACTCCAGCCTTGTATTTTGTAATGTTTCAAACCATCTGGGACAAAAAAATAGCCCTCAACATTCTTCTGTCTTCAAGTTTTTGATTATAATCAGAATGGAAATGCATGGAGAAATTTTAAAATATACCTTTCTCATTTCCAGGAGGTTGGATAAGAGCCATGCAGCTACATGCCAGTTTTACAGTTATCTCAGATTTTACAGGCAAGGGTCTAATTTTATTTGTATTTATTAAGGCCAACTCTAGCATATCCGCACACGCAATAGAGCCAAGTGAGGTCAATGAGAGAAGCAACATGTTTGGCATTAAAATGATGTTGAACTTGGAGAGACATCCTTCCTCATCTTCAGCTACCCTACAGCTAGTACTATGCTTTCAAAGTCATTCTTGTGAGGAAGTTTCACATCAAGTTTCTTGGTCTGATTGTCATAATGATTAAAACATGAATACAGACCCTGGATATTGGCTCTATCACTGTATGAAGGTATGGCAAAAATTTAAACATTTGGACAATTTCACCACCTTGTTGCTTTAGTACTGGATTGTTCTCACTTCTTTTCCAACACAACAATAATTTCCAAATGAAAGCTGTGTGATGATACTATATCTTCCTTATATCTATACTGACCGTTTTATTCAAACTTTGCCTCCATCTTTTCAACTGCTTTTTAAATTTAGTTCATGGAAACTGCAAGTTTTAGCTGGTTTACTGACCACTGTATCCCAAACAGAAAAGACAAAAATCCAAAGTAGGAAAGGTTCCAGAATGAAGCAGCATTGACTAGGTATTACATTATAAATAACTCCATTGGACCTTTCTGGTGCACCAAGGGGAAGCATTTTTTTTCTTCCTATATAATCTTTGTAGTCATTGTTGTATGTACGCATGGAAGAGAGGGAAAACCTGCTCCTACCTGCTACTCCTTAGTTCTTGCTCATTTGAGCACCTAGTAATCTAAAGGCAAATATTATCCATCTATTTTAATTATATCACTGAGATCAAAGGGATTATTTATTTGTCTGAACTAGCCCGAAGTAAGTAAGAGATCTAAATGATACTTAGAGATTTTTCCAAAACAATATGAACAAAACCAGATCAGCTGTCTCACCAGTTGCTCACATGGAGATCCCAGAAAAGCTATCCATAACACATCAAATTCTTTCTTTTTATTTTCATCTTTGACAAACTATTCTTTCATGAACACAAGGGCAGGAAAAAATCAAGTGCCAGATGGTGAGCTAGGGTATCGGCTATTGGATCCAACGGCACATTGAAAGCAGCCAACATTCTCAAGGAAAGACATTTAATGGTATCTGAAAGAAAAAGCACCCAATTTCAGGGAAAAAAGGAAAATAGAATCAATGAAATAGACAACTGCAAAGCATATCCACAAAGAGAATCACTATGTAAGCCGAGATCAGAAGAAACTGAAATATATTCAGGAGAGCTGTTTAGACAGTGACTTTTGTTATAAATTACATACACAGAGCAAGTCCTGCAAATAACCAGCTTTCCATGCCAGGACAACAGGGAGTCTGTATAGAAATTTATGCTGAATTTGTCAGAAGTACATGACATTTTTGGCTTTTGTGACATTCATGTCCCTGTTTTTCACTGGTATTCTCTGCACTCCCAAAAGTATTACAGAATGCTTCCTCTGTTCCATCCCTTGCCACCTTTGCAGATGCATTCACATTACTGAAACCAGCCCACCATGAGATCCTGGCAGTTTAGAACAGCCTCAAGCAGAGAAAGAGATAAACACATATTTGTATAACTATGAAATGCCTCAGTTGAAGGTAAGCAAAGAAATTAGACTTGGAGAGTTCACAAGGGGAATGCAGATTGTAAAATCCACAGACTCCCTGAGATAAAAATAATGACCAAGCACTTTAAGCCTTTAACATGCTGAAGATCATACAAAATGAGCTTGACAAATCACAATACACAGAACAGCCATTTGCAAACACCATACCATGCTCAAATCAGGGAATCATTCCATATAACCTCACTGATTTGGGGATTTGTTTTATGATGGTCTACACAGTGAATTTCCATATGCATTGTCAAATCCGACCCTAATCTCTGTTTACAAGCCGGACTCCTTTCCTTTTTGAGTTTCTTGCCAAATCCCAGCTCCCTATCTGAGATTTAAAAGGGCTTTAGATTTCCCTATTGTAATTAGGGGCTTTTAAATTTTTTTTCCCACCACTCAAGTGTAAGCAGTGTCTTCAGACATAGTAGCTCAAGCAACCACAGTAGGGTGGCTCCAGAAATCCACTAGTTTAACCAAGACAAACATTTGGCCTTTAGAGAACTAGTAACCCTCTCACAATCTATTTTGAAATGTTTGTTGAACATAACAGAGACAACATGAAGACACCTCCAGACCGTGACAATGAGAAGTTTGAGAAAGATACCGGTTTCATACAAGAATCTTGGTCCTGTCTCCCAAAGGTCAGAGAAAAAAATTCTCTGAGGTCAGTTTATTCTCTAACTATTGATGATAGAGTAATTTTACCTTCCTCTGAAATACATTCCTCTGGTTCCTCCCAGTCATTGGACTAAGTGGACCACATGTGAAATAAAAAGGAAATACCATGGATATTTGCACACTTCCATTTTCATTTATGGACCTAGCAAGAAAATGACCTTGAAAAATTATGTTCTTCCAATTGATATCTAATACTTTTCACTATTTGCACAGACCAAATTGAAGACCAGCTGACATCCAGATATCCCACAGATTTATATACATACCACCAAAGATTAGGAAACGAACAGGATCCATTGTTATGTCCTTCTACTGTGGTACATAAATGCAGGACAGAAGGGTGGAAAAGCAGGACCATGGCTGAAAATCACCCAATGTTTTGGCTACCAGGACTGGCTGACAATATTAACAGAAAGATTTTTCATCCCCTGAAGTGGAGCAGCAAAGCGACAACTACTTTGGGTTGCCAGGACACCTAGCAGGGCTTCTGCATTTTGAGACATGAGTCCTTGAGGCAATATGACTGAAGGGATGAGGCTCCCTCCAGTGCAGGGCTTTGCTTAAATGCAACACTGAGCCCCGGAAAAAGATATTAACTCATTCCTCATTCGAGCTGCCAAACGTACCAGGAATACCTGGCAGCAGCTCCCTGCCATGCTGCCAACCATTCTAGGTACACAGCTGGCTCGTTCAGTGATTTCAGAAGAACTCAGAGGATTTACAGCACAGCAGCAACAGCAGTGGAGGAACAAAACCAGCATTGGATTTCTTTGCACAGAGGTCTATCCCAGACAACTTAAACCCACCCAGGCACAAACCTCCAGAATTAAGTAATGTCCTGTATGGCCCAAGACCGGGTTCAACTCCCTCTCTATAAATCAGATAATTAAACAGCTGATACCAAGTAATTGCCTCTCCCATTCTCAGAATGTTTTATGTTCATGTCACAAGCAATCCTGCAGAGCCTTGATAGGTATATTCATTATTTATGGTCTGCCATAATTATATTTGGTACTTCTAGCTTAGCCTGCAGGAGGCAGTGTCACGGGTGCAAAGCAGAATTTATCGATGCGAGTGAACTTTCCCAGGGTTTTTAAAAACTATGATTTCTCTTAAAACCAAGAAATGCAAAATGGCAAGAAGTTTAGTGAGAACATTTGGTCTAGGGCAAAACTGAAAAGGGTACCATTGGTTTGAAACACTAGGGTTTACCCTCAATTTTTTTTTCCCCTCCAAATAAAAACTGCAACCTATCTTTTAGTTTCTACTTTTATGGTGTCCATGTTCTCAGTTTTTTACATAAATTTGCACAGACTGCCCTGGAGTTTCTTAATAACAAAATATTTAAGTAGAAGCCAGTGCTCACCTTCAGGCTGGCGCTAGCTACCACTCACTGCAAGCATCTAATCTGTCTGCTTTTGCATGTTAAAAACAAAATAAGGTGATAAATCTGGATGGAGGTATCTTGGTATTTTTCCTAATGCAATTTCAGTGAGTTAAAATCAAGAAAGTGGCTGGCAGTCTTACAAACAGCATTGTTCCTATTGGTGTATATAGGCCTGGTGACATCTCTAGGATTATAAAAAGCTAAAAAATGTTAAGGTCAGCTGTGTAAAGAAGGAAGAGGGCTTCAGACTACATGGTACCCTATGGCTATGGCAGAAATTGTTCAAATCAAGAAACTGGCAAGACCGGTAAGGTTTCAAATATAAACACTCAGCTTTGAACTGAACCAGTAAAGAAAGAGAAGATAAAACAGACACTCAGCAAAGGCTCTTCACAGAATGCCAGACAAAGTTTCAGATTTTTTTTCCAAGTCTGCTAATTTGTGTTTATCAGCACAATGAAAGTTTGGGCATGGAAAGACACTCAGAACTTAAAAGCTAAAACTGGACTGTCTACATTTCATTCTCTTTTTATTAACCATAAGCAAGTGTTCAGCACAGACACAGCCCATGAAAGTAATAATAGAGGGAAATTAATTAGATTACTATATTTCAATCATGGGGTTTTCTTGACATTTTATACCAGAGGAATGCAGCTCAAGCAGTTTGTAACTGACAGAAATGCCATGAAATTGCACTACAGCCTTGATAATTATCCTCATCATTATTTTTATAATATATAAAGGGAAAAAAGTACAACCTCTCCCTTTCGTTTTATAATAGTATGCAGTATAATGGAAGCAGCTGAAGGGGGATGTTTGTCTTACAATACTATAGTTTACATCTAGTGACAAGAAGTATCACATTAATGATGCACAGAGAAGAGCACTACAAGCAGCCATCCTTTATATAATTATTCTATGAAAGCTGTAAACATATGGGAGAGATAATACATCCCAAACTTTTTTCCTTCCTCTTTCCTTAATATTCAAGAAACAGCAATGGCAACTCATTGGAAGGAAAAATATATTAATCTTATTTATATAAATTTCCTTTGTTGTTAAAAGTTAGTGTAATCAAAGCTTATAAAAACATTGATGGCACAGAAAGGTTGGTCATTTCTTTTGTACAGCAGTACCAAGTACTTGTGCACTACACAAGCCCAGAAAATTAATTGAAAGGGGAAGAGTCCTCTTGGATCCAGATGCAGATACTAAAGGAGTAGAGGCCTCATCAAGTATTATGGATAACTTTAATTAGGAAGAGTAGTAGTAAAGCAGTAACAATTCCATAAATTGGTAAACTCTTTTGGATAATATTAAGAAAATGTAGTTAGGGAAGTCTCAGCTGGAACATGACAAACGTACAAGGAGATGAGAAGTTACTGTTTCCCTGTCTGCCACAGCGTCAGCTTAACTAGGTATATGAACAACAGAAGTCAGCTCCAGATGGCTACCAAAGTAGTCTGTTATCTTAGTAAGGCAGAGCTGGAAATCAGGATAACTTTGAGAACAGCAACTATGCATGTAGTTTCAGCAGAGGCTGCTTAATTAATCCTATAGAGATATGAAGCATTTAAAGCAGATGTGAACAGTAAGCTCCTGTCTCTGAGCAAGAAGTTGTCTCATTCTCTTGGTGCAACCCAAAAAAAAAGTAAAATTTATTTAGTCTAGGTAACATCAGCTTCTCAGCCTGAATTAATTTATCCTAATAACATGATGATACGTGGTTCCTGTTGTAGATTGTCTGTCTTCAGGAGAGAAGCTGGATTTTTATTTTACCAACTAGTATACCTTTAGAATTTCTTCAGTCATTGTAAAGGAACATGGCTTGCACATAACTGAAAATCCATTGGTAACTTTACAACCTTTTCATGTCACAAAAGGAGTGGGAGACTGTGATATCATGACTCCAGATAGGAGTGTTGAACCGACGGAATACAGACTTGGACCATATTTGCTGCAGTATAAGGACATTAACTTCAGGGTTTCTGACTGAAGCTTGTTTTTATTATCCTTATGACATGCTTGTGTGAGTACTCTGTGCCACTCATTGGATCAGTCAGTTTCCCTGAGGTTTTTCCATATTCAAGCTTTAAAAGGATCTTTTAAAACTGTGGGAAAAAAAGCCAGAAATATTTGGCTCTTTGACCATATATTGGATGTATCATAAAACATATCTTTCTGCATTTTCAAAGCAGTGTGTTCTTTTAAACATACCTGACAGCTTTAAGTGTTTTGGCAACACGTATACTTTTGCAATGAGTTTTGGGTAAATCTACAACTTCAGTCATTTACTCACCAGTTTCTGTGTCACACAGCCCAGCTAAGCCTGTAGTTTTCTGGAAACATGGCTACAAGTCTATGGGCAAGCTCACTGCCTGCTTTGCACTGCTTGCCTCTATAGCACAGGAATACAGAACAAGGGGGTAGGCAGGATGCTGAGCATAAATCATATATGCAACCCATGCATCCATGGCACTGGCAGGGTGTTCTCCTCACAGGCATGACAGAGCTGATGCTTCCTCACCACAAAAGGTTCACAGTGCATGTGATGCAGGGCCAGTCCACAAGTGTGTGATGAGTACAGAACTGTCAGATCTCTCATGCACAGAGGTCAGCTCAGTGTGAACAGCACATCTCTGAGACAAAATGAACCACTGCAATCTTGCCCAGTGACACAGTGGAAGACAGCCTTTAAACATACTTAGAGTCAACTTTATCACTAGGGGAAAGCACTGTTCTAAAACACGCTATGGCTCGTCGAGAATGCTCTATTCAGTCAGGTATACACCCCAGGCATTTATCTTCGTTTTTTTCCATGGATCAGAACAGACGAGGGTATTTTAGGGCATACAAGGAATAAGGCAATACTAGCTTTTGATCCTGAAGAACAAAAGGCCAGCATTAACCTATGTGCAAAGACAGGAGAGCTGACAAAATGGGAGGGGCGGGAGTGGGTGAGAGAGAGGGAATCTGGCAGATCTTTGAAGTAATTCAAGGTCAAAAGTTTCCCCTTAGGAATATATGAGCAATGTGAACTTACCGTACCCAGGAAGCCACCTCACAAAGTAAACACTTTCAGAAGACAAGTCCTTGAAACTCTTCATAGTGTCAAAGGTTGAAATGAGCAAAGTGGTAGCTGGTTTAAGGCATTTCTCCTTGGAAATTTCCAAACTTCCTTAATTTTCTGAGATATTTTGCAGATAATGACAACAGCCCCCTAGGTATATATATAAAAAAAGAACCTTCACCCTTGAAATAAATAAAGAGATTCAAGATAAACCTCAAGGAATAGAAAAACCAGAAAAATCCTCTCCACCACTCCCACACACACACACAAAAAATAGCCCCAGTGATCAGATACTTCTAAAAAATGAATGTGACTTGTGCATCCAAAAAATGTGAGCTATCAAAATTGTCCATTAAAACACAATCGGAGAGTGCTTTAGAAATAGCTGAAGCACTGAAGACCTTTCCACCCATCAGGTGTTCATTATTTGCCTCAGCTGAATTTCCAGAGCAGCTTCCATGAACTTGCCAGTGCCCAGCCTGCTCACATCACTCTCCAAGCAGTTTATGCTGAGAGGGTAAGTTTACACTGAAGCTGACAGCGGGTGTGCACACAAATCCTTTTAGCAATTTAGTAAAAAGTTAATGATGGTTGCCTGAAAGGAACCAAAAAGTCCTCCTGTTTTAAATTGTAGAATTTTGTACTCTTATGTAAACATGAGAAAATTCAGACTTATGGGAACAACAGTGTAACAACACTTCCAAACAGCTGTTGCTTAAACAGACATACATTGTTTTCATTTATTAAAGCTAAAGTTAGTATTTTCACTTTTTCCATTGCTAAATCAATAGAATATTAAGCACATGAAAAGTCTTCAGCACATGGATAGGAGCATTAGATTAGGCCTGTTCACATAGGTACTACAATTTCCCACTGATTTAAGTACTTAAAAGAGTACCTACAATTAGAAGAGAAACAAAGAGAGGAAGTTTCTTAAACTGAAAGCTTTAACGGACACAAAGTACACAGCAGATACACTATCAGATTTCTTCATATGGAGGCACTGCTGCAACAGTGTTGTTTCTTCAAAGAGATAACCCCTCAACAACATAAAAATATACAGATTTTCAAACACAGTGAAATATTTTCTAATATGAACATCCTAAAAAGGGGAAATCAATAAATGGCATGAAAAACTTCAAAGACGGACCTCCTGTCAATGACAGAGGTTCTTCAGCAATGTAAAGTCTTTGAAGAAGGACTCCCAGTGCTGGGAAACCTTTGAAGTGACAGAAAGCAGACATTTATAATTACAGAAAGGTGCGGTGTCCAGCAGAGATAGTAAAAAGATATAACTGGGTTTATGTGTGGGGGAGGTTCAGCGGTGGCTTGGGCCCTGAGTGACCCTGTTCACTTGAAGCCTAAAAGCCTGCAAGGTCAAGCCTATATCCATATGAAAGAGACAATTTGTGAATTGGAGATGTGGGTAGGGCTTAGAAACCAAATTACTGCAGCTTCCACACTTCTAGCATATGTTTATTAAACAAGGCATCTCTCTTTTCTCACTACCTCAGATTCCAGCACACACATACCCACACAGCCCCTTCTCACTTTGCAGCCTACAGTTCCCCTGAGGAGAGAGCGAGCCTTGTTATGTCCATTGGCTCAGAAGCTGGCTTAAAATGAGGCAGTCCAGTTTTACTTATATATATCGATACGGTTTTCATGAGTATATCACTTCTGAAATTTTTGCTTCTTTCTTCTCCCTGCTTCCTGCTTATTTCTTGATAAAGTGATATAGAAATCCAGAGAAGCGAAAAATTAGACTCTGGAAGGAAACTGAACTGTCTGGATTCTGGAGTTCTTTGAATTCTTTTCTGCTTGAAAGGGGAAATGTGAAAGTTTAATTTACATTTATAGATTTTTGTCTTCCCCTCAGACTACAAGGCAAGTCTCTGCTGAGTCTTTGGAACAGAGCAGGATCTGCCCACACTCTGAAAAGTCTGAGAGCAGAAGTCATTTTAGCATGGCATTGAGCTCACACTTGTGTGCCCAGCCGAGACAGAGGAAATGGCTCACCTTTCATATACTCTCAGATCCAGGTTCTCCTAAAGCACCGGGTCAGGTCTCACGCTTATGCCCCAAAGGTCACATAGCTACATCCCAAATCCCCATTTTTAGTTATTTTCCTGTCTGTGACATGCTAAAAACATAGCATTTACATAAATAAAAATCAGCATCTGATGCCAGCCAAGATTTCCTGGGAAGATGAAATGAAAGACAAGCAAATGAATCAGCAGATGTTGCCACCTTTTCTGAACTCATCTGTTCCTTCTTGTATAAGACCAGGATCTGGAGGCAGAACTGCTCACAGTGGGCTGAAATGAGTCCCCAGTCAAGAGGTCTGTATTCCTCTGCCCTGGTGTGAGCAGGACACAAGAGAATCTTCTTCCTCAATGACCTAGAACTCCACCTGTGAGCCTCAAATCAATAGAGTCCCCCATCTGGAAGAAAGTGAGCTATCAGAAAAGCAAACACCAGCTCTCCCAGTCTTGCATAGCTAAAAACTTCCAAGTAAAGACTGGTAGAAGATGGCACCCTTTAAACCCTGAAACAAACATATGAATAATGATGCTGATTACTTTCACACACACATGGCATACACAGATTTCAAATCAGTGAGTAACTCAGTTCATGAATGGGAAAACTGAGGCCTTGGAAAGAAATTCAGGCTGGCTTTGAAGAAAATGAAGCCTTAGCACAAACATACCAGTATTTATTAATACAGGAAATTCAGAGTAGTCAGCATTGAGTCTATTTCTGTTTTCACACAACCTTCAGTCCCAGGTTAAGGTCAGACCCGGAGAAAATAATACCAAAGTCCAATGCAGTCTTTAGAGAATTGCTGAAGCTTATTTTGTTGAACTCTTCTTTTGCTGGCCAGAAAGCAACCATGTAATTAGGATAACCATGCAATAGTGTTTTTAAGGGAGTGCTATAGAGAAAAACTCAAACTACAGTACATATAAAAGCACTGTATTTGTTTTCTCATGCATCAACAATTTAGTTTTTCTTCTGTTCAGGAGGTTGGCCTGGAGGGAATGGAAATCACAGAGATTATTACCTTTTTATAACTATCTTTCTAAAAGTTATGGCATCGGCTACATGAGGTGTGTAGTAAAAAGGAAAAAAAATACTAAATACCAATGAAGAGACCGTATGGAAACTCAGAAGCAATTATCATGCAGACAAAATTTTTAAGAGTAGTGATGAAATTAAGCATTATTGCCAGAAGATGTTTACTAAAAATATCTTTCAGGTCTTTCAAAATTTTGCTTGGAGGATTTGGCATGACAAAGAAAGCAGATGTCAGATAACACATAACACATCAAGGAAACAATAATATATTCTGAGCTTAAGAGTCCTGCTGGTGATATGGGACAAAAATATGCTTGGGCAATCTGAAATAGCTTTTAAATAAAACAAAACCAAAACAAATTGAGATGTTTTGAAGTGCCTACATAACATGTAAATTTTGCACTACAAAAAGTTAGGCAACAGACAGGATAAACTCAGCAAAAACTGATATTACCCAAAAGCAACAGATAAGTGGAAACTGTTTTCTGATGTGTAGTATTTGCTTGGAAACTGTTTTCTGATGTGTAGTATTTGCTATCTGTGTAATACACATTATAAGATTCAGACCATTCTGATGCAAGGTACACAGTGCTGTTTATACCACAGCCATTAAATGCCAACACTTCCATAAAATAAGCCTCCTAAACAGAAGCTGGACATCATCAAAAGAGGAGGGTGCAAAAGTAAAGAGCTTTTCAAGCTGAGAAGTAAGGATACCTTCCTCATGGCTGCTGAATGATGAGCCTTTTGCCTGTGTAGCAGTGCCGTGTTCTGTGTGTTCTGACACAAGATACAACATGGCAAGATCCACACCCTTTCAGAGACCTGTCTTTTCTCCTTCTGTCCCTATTGCTGGGCTCCTTCAGGACTCACACACAAGATGTTTCTCACTCTCACATCCTGTATTCTAGGATATTTCTGGAGTCAGTTTAGAAGAGCAGAGGTTACTAAGAGCAGCAGCTTTCCCCCTGGGTAGAATGAGGACAGTGTCTGCTGATGGTTTCAGTGGCAGCAGCCGTGCCCCTTGGACAACAGCACAGTACCAGAGGTCATTGTACCATCACAGCTATTGGGGTAATGTCTTATTTTTAAATAAGGCCAGAGAAAACCAAAATTATGTTGAGTGCACTAACTACAGACAGGGACATCCTGTATCGTAAGAAAGGGATCTAAGTCACCATCCACTAAGGAACCAGTATTGAGGTCTTAAAAGCAGGAACAAAAACACCCTGAATTTAACAACATAAAACAAACTAAGAGCAAAGACTACTATGATTCAGAAGACAGAGGTTGGAATATCACCAGTACCAGTATTTCTGTCAAATGGAAGAACTTCAAGGCTCATTTCCAGGGCAGACAGCTGCTATCATTTGTGTTACAGGTAACAGGGACTTAAACAACAGGCTCAGTGGGAAGATACGAGGAATGTATTTAAAAGGAAAAAATTGTCACATTTGGCCAGTCTAAAAATCAAGAGAAAAAATAGCACAGAATGACCTAAAGTAACGTGCCTGGCTGATATTCCAGGTTTTTACTGTGGATTATTATAAGTTCAGTAAGTTTGCCAAGATGTCATCTTTGTCATATTCCTTTTTGTTGTTCTTTTCTTATATTTTTCCTGAGAACACAAGAATCAGATTTATGAAAAATGTATGCTGTTGTCAAGTACATACAAGTAATTTCTGTGAAGTGTTAACTAAGAAGGACTTATCTGCCAAAATTTAAATATATATTTGTTTTTAAGCACTTTTTATTTTCATTCTACTGTGGGAATCATCAAAATATGATAATATATTGTTTAAATTCGAAGCTTCAAATATAATAAACTAACCTGAGACAAGACTAATGCTGAGAACTCAGTAATTCTTCTTATACCCATTGCATTTCAGGCATCTCTCAAGCTCCAAAATGCACTTCAGATTCTAGAGATGTCTCACAAAAGTAACAAACAACCAAAACCAAAACACAGACTTCTCATTTTTTTCAAATATCAATCAGAATACATTTCTTACTTCATTAAATAGCCTTTTTCAAACATGCAGAGCTGCACACAACGAAATATTGAAATGCTGTATTAGCAGCTGACAGCATAAATCCATAACAATCAGACGTTATGAAACATCTCCAACACAGAGTCATCGAATGTATTTAATTCTATCAGGCAACACCTATATACAGGTCCCACAATACGTCCTTTTACAAAATATTGCTGGGAAAGAAGGACATGGGTGAGACATCTAGTATTCTTTATGCAGCAAATCACAAACAGGAGAGAATCCCTTGCTCTGACAAGTGCATCCTGTTATGGTCTTACCCTGCAAAAGGTGATGCATACATGAAATCCAAAGTCAGCAGTTGTGAACCTAATTTTATCAATATTAATTAAACCTACTGTTGAATATTATCTGCTTAGTAGGACTGATTTAATACATGAAATAGAGCAGAAAGGAGAGAATAAAAATCACCATGGAACATAAAATTTTAATCAGTTTAGTTGCAGTTTTCTCAGGACTTCTGCTGTTTCTGGTTCCAGTCTGTGTGTCCTCTGTGCAAGACAAGCAAGTGTTTGAAATGAAAAGCAGTGGACAAGAGTAAGACTTCAAAGACCACAGCATCAATATTTCTATGGCTTTTCAAGCATTAAGTATTAAATGGATATTCAACTATTTAGCAGTGGAAAGGAAGCAAAAGATCTCAGATATGATATGGGACAGTTACCAGAATTTTCTGGAATAGCAGAAGGTCAGCAGATTGCAATAAGGCTTCTTAAATGCAGTGTGGAGGCAACTGAATGCTCCTGCATCTCATGGCATGTGGGGACCCAGCTCTGAAGTGCAAACCAGAAAATCCCTTCAAGTCCCTATAAGCACTGATGTGTTCTGTCTGAAAGTTTCCTACGAACACCTTAAGACTTGTCCCTTCACTCTGGACAGGTGAGTGCATTGACTTAGGATCCACAGATTAGAGGATATACTGTGGGAACCAATTCAACATGACAATCTCACTAAACATAGCAGCTGCTAAAAGTTCCTCTAAGGATTTGAGCAATAAAGCTCACTGCCGCTCTTAGTCCCACTGTGTTTATTCAGGATTTGGTAGATAGTAACGCTGCTTTCTGCACTGAAGTGATGACCACTGAAGCCCCCTAGCTACTGGGATTATTAAGGAATTAAGTGATTATCCACTTACTTATGTCTAACTATATTTATGTGCTTTTACGGAAAGGGGCCAGGGACAGCAGTCTCCAGGTCACTTAATTGTTGTGCTGCTCCCTGAGTGTCCAGTCCACTGCTCAGTCAGACTCATTTCTCTCTGGCCGAAGAGTCACCCTTTCCTCCAAAACCAGGATTCACCCACTGCATGACAAAAGCCTGAATCCCACATCCTGAATGAGTCAGATCACAACCTGGGTGTGCACTTACATCCCACAGCTCAGGTGAATGGCTTACGGTCACACCGTGTCTCGGCAGTGGTGATGACTGCCCTTCCTCAGGCATGTTCAGGTG
This sequence comes from Falcunculus frontatus, assembly GCA_013398115.1. NCBI lineage: Eukaryota > Metazoa > Chordata > Aves > Passeriformes > Falcunculus > Falcunculus frontatus. The sequence continues at coordinate 670,766 of VZRV01000506.1, read as the reverse complement.
GGAACAGACCCAAACAATTAGGAGGTTGTAGCTTCTGGGATAAGAAGGGTTGTCTATGACACCAGGCAAAATGAATTCAATTGCCACAGCTGCTAAATGACAAAGACTTCAGAGACACCACTCCTTCACTCTGAAGGATAGCAGGATACAGAACAGGAGAGGAAGAGGTGAGCCTCATCCTAAAGGAAGGATGGCTACTTAGGCTCTCCCCTCTGCTATTTTTTTTTCCAAAAAGAAACCACATGGACCAAAAAGCCACAGGGAAAAAGGAAAGCAACAAGGGAGCAGAAGATTGTTTTTCTGTATGCTCTAGATTCCTTGAGAATAACAGAGTTTTGTTGCGTTGTGGGAAAACCAGGCATCTAGCTGGAGTCCTCTGGCAGAAATCATGACCTGAAGTGTGTAGGTCTTTGACCTTAACTTATTTTTAAGGTAATTTTTCTTAGCTCTGTTGCAAACTCTCTTATCTCAGTTTTTGGGGCAGCATCAATCTAAAATCCCAAGCACAAAACTTAGATCTGTCCTAGACTGTTTGCTTTTTTTTGTCTTTTAGTGTCAATATTATAATACAATATATCCAGGGTCTAAATTTTAGAGGGTTTAGAATTAACCTGTTCAAATTTTTATTGTTTGAAGAACATGCATTTTCTCCAAGAATCACCTACCTCTCGTATCCATAAACTATGCATAGTATGGTGAGCTGGATAACATCAAAGGAAGCAGATATTTTTCAGTAATATATTGTATTCCGTAAATCAGCTTGAAAGGTATTGTTCAGCTCATTTTGATTTTTATGCTTTTTCCTGCTGCTTGATGTAAAACCGACAAAGTAAAACTGACAATAAGCTGCAGAGAGATGCAAGCTCCCTGGTACAGAGAAGTAAACATTTCTCCTAACAGATGGAGTAATTTTCATTCTATTATCATTAACAAACTTCAAAACTCTATGCAAGTGGAGAAGCCAGCAAGCTAGCAGTATACCCCTGGATGTTCCTTTACTGCTGTATTTTTACAGGTACTTGTATCTTTAGAAGATCATGTAAGTTAAGACTGTATCAGATACAGACTGGGCATCCTCTCGGCCTGCAGTCCAATACTTTAAGCCACATCACAGCAACTGGACTGTGAAGCATGAGACAGACTGGTCTCCTTGAGTCACTAAACTCTCATCACTCAAAAGCCAGTATTTTCTACCCCACAGCAACACTGGGCTGCAATTATTGCCTGCTCTTGGTCACAGAACAGCTGCATTTTCATGTAGAACTGGAGTGACAGTAAAAATGCGGATGTGTAGGTGGTCAATGGGGCAGCCATGTGAACAAAGCCACTGCTTGAGCAGAGTGAGGAAATGACTGGGGGAGCAAATCTCAGGGGAGACCTGTGCAACTAAATTGTATTTGCCCCCAGATGTCCACAAGATCAATTTTTCTTTGAGTCAGTCTTTATGAATCTTCCCCATGTAAACCATGCCAGTCCTTTCCACAGCAGAGTCAAAGAGAAGGTTCTGATTCTCAGCCCACTGTCTATTGCTAGTAATGTGTGTGTTACTGAAAGCAGAATCATACAGTGATGAAATTGTTCTTTCAATTAGAAAAATGACTATAAATAACTTTTTTTGCTGTTAAGCCTTTTTCTGTCTACAATATATTTATTTTTTTCTAATGTATACAGACATCTAGCATCTGGAGCTCTTTTACATAAATTATTTTTGAAAGGAATACACATTATGAATCACAAGGGCTTAAAGCTACAACTGCATTTACAGACTCCTTGAAACTGCCCCAAATTTAAATATAAAAGCTCCTTATACAATGTTTCCTTTAAAATTTTCATTATTTTATACATTCAAGCTGGTGGTAAATTGTAAACATGGATAAAACCTGTTGAGATCTTTTTATAGAGAGTTTAAAAATCCAGTAGGCATTTAAGACATTATCAATTTATTTTAGCATTTGTGAGATGCAAAACTGTAGCTATAGCACTTTGTTTTCATGTGTAGTTAGAGACTTTACTCATCATAAATAGGATTTTTGTTTGTTTTCACAGTAATTTTCTCTCCACTTTTCTTTTAGCTACAGACTAATCTGTAAAAGCATTTTGTTTGACTGAAATGGGCAGCAATTTAATTTTCTTTTTGCTTCTTTAATGTATCAGCAGAATCAGTTAGATGCTGCAAATTACTAAGGAACAATAATATCCAGAGAAAATTACCGAAATAAAGAGTAAATAACTCAATGTTAAAGAAGAATTAATATAATGGGATCACTCAGAAACTATCAGGATCATTAATGAAATTAAAGTATAACACAGACTAATTTAAAAATTCAGTTAAAGGCTACATTTAAAATTACTAAGTGTCAGGGGGAAATATTTAAATTATGGAAATTATTATAAAGCTCTGACTGTAAAGTACCCATTTGCAGAAGCCTTGAGTCACCCATTGAGTCTATATGCATTGATACTCACACTATATTATCGAGCAGAAAAGTATTAAGGGAAATGGCTTAGTTACATTTACTTTTAAATATAGTTACTATACAAATAAAGATATAAATACATTTCTTGTATTGGCTTCGTCTGACTTTCATGAAAAATACTTTTAAATTAATTTGATTTTCTGAAATATATACACTTTTACATGTACTTAAGGGATAGATTTACTAACAACATACTAAGTAGTGAGGGGTTTATAGCATCATATGGGGGACGAGGCTGAATTGCTGCTGGTTCTTTGAACTCCTCTCCCTCATACACCTTACTCTTACACCCACCCCACTCCAACTCCTTCAAAGCACATGCAAACACAACCATATGTGAATCACTGACCAAGTTTTCTGTGCAATTAGCAGCAAAATTTTCGAACATGCTGTTTAAAAACTCACAGAGATTTTTCTGTCTACTCTACAAGGAGGTTGGCAAATGATTAAACTCTGAGAAGGGGGCCTGGAGCACCTCCTATTGGTGAGAGGCTAAAGCAGCTGAAGAGAAAATTAAAATCTGTCAGGTTCCTAAGCTGACATCTCAAACCCATGGATGTCTCGACTGATGTTCAGTGGAGAGAACCCTGGATTTTACCCACAGTTTATGGGAGCTTAGGAAGAAAAGTTTATAGAGAGAAGTAGCACCAGTTATTTGATATGAGTCACTGCATAGCTAAAGCTACAAAAGCTTTCTTTTCTTTTCACAGTAACTGGAGGATTTTCAGCCACTTCAAGCCTATCAATAAAGTTTGTGTGTCTTCACTCAGCTCATACAGTCTAACCAAAGCCAGTGTCAATAATGGAGAACTCAGGCCAAATTCTAGGCTGTGGTTACGCAGAAAGTCTGAGCAATTCTTTTTCAGTCCCTTCTTTTAGATGCAGAGTCTAATTCTGTTACTTAATTCATATTTTGCTTCACGGACACAGCACTGCCACATGTTAAATCCTGGAAATGCTGCCAATAGATCTACCTTCTTCCCTAATGGCCCATTACGTCTCCCCTAATTAAGTTTATGTTGTTGGCCACTGTATTTCCTATTTGTCCCAAGCACAAGGATAAGCGTGGGAGAACTGAAGGTGACAGAAAATGAGTTGAAAAGACAATACCCTTCAGGGGTTTTTATAAAATCAGTCCAATGAGGACAATAAGGTAAATAATGCCTTTGTGTACTGTACACCAATTACAAGCAGTATCTGCTGTCAGTGACAATCTTCTGGCCATCTCCTGAGTCATTCCACAGTTACAACAAATTGCTAAGACACCAAAAATCAGATGATAAAGTCAATAAACGTGTAAAATTTGAATTACCCTTCTGACCTCAATGGAGGCATTCCAATGCTAGAACAGCAAAACTACAGCCAGACTCCAGATATACATGACAAATTATTTTAAATAATACGTTTCACATGTCTGGATGTACTCTCTAAAGCCTCTTCAAATGCAATCAAGTGAGCGTTCCTGCAGCACTATTAAAACATACAATCAGAATGACAATGGTCTCTCAAAGACAATTGATTTTGTCCAATTTGTGAAAAACATTTTAGGAGATAAGTTGAGAGGGGTTCTGTGTTGGATTTTTCTGCTGTTGTTGTTTCAGGTGACCTCATGATTTATTTCCAACTCTGGAACAGTCTGTTCTTTTCCTTTAAAAACAAACTGAAAAAAAATGCAGCTTTAAAAACAGAAACAAATCTACAGAAAACTTTACTGGGTCTATTTCTCCTTCATTCTATTTGAGATGATCAAACAGTAGTTTTTTTTTGAAAGTATTCATCAGGTCTCTTATAGTTACTATATTTGATTATATTTAATGTACTTTAAAGATACATTAAAAATGTGGAGCAGAAGACTGAAAGGAAGGGAAAGGTGATTACCACATTATAGATGGGTCAAAAATTATTTTGCTGTCCAGGGAAGTTTACAACTTGAATTCTTTGATGGCACTTTAAGGAAAATAAAAGTAGTTATTAACACAAGCACACACGCACATGCACACACACACACATATATATATCCGAGATGAATCATATGAATAGGTATCATATATATGTATGAGATGCAATTTAGTGATGTAAATAAATAAATAAATAAATTAGTGATATCAATTACTGAGATATTTTGTTTGCCTTGTAGGCAGGATGTGACTTTACCCCACTTCCTATAAAGTTTTTACAGATGCAACTTCCATTAAAAGCAGTGGAGGCAAAAAGGAAGAGAGAGAGAAGAGGAAACACAATAACATATTTTCTTTGCAATATCCAAACTTAGCTAGAAAAAATGCCACACAGCTCCTCACTTGAAGCCAGGTTTTTTAAATGCAACTGCAAAATACCAAATGCAAAGTCCAGACTGTTCAGTAAATCACCTCCAGCCCCTGACAATCAGAGAGCAAGCAGAGCAGGAAGCAAACAGCAAGAGGCTTCTTTGTTCACAGATCCAAATGCTTCCTCCCTGTGCTCATCTCGCATCATTCTGCTTTCTCCTTCCCTCTTTGCTCTCTCCCAGAGCAGAACCAGCAGTGATTCTGCAGCCACCAATATGGGTTTTCATCCTTGTCTCTTGCTGCTCGTGGCTCAGCTATTCGCAGACATGGTCCTGTCAAACTGCCCTGCATTATCCTTCCATTCATGTAACTCAGCTTCTCTCTGACCTGCTGTGTGGCTTTGCTTTTGCATTCCCAACAAATTCAGTTTTTTACTATAAATACAACTTTTCCTATATCTTCTATTCACTCTTCATTGTCAGGTAGTTGTCAGAGGCTGCTTTGTTTAAAAACACTGTTCTAACAGTGGTGCATGAGAAGAATACAACTCCTTGCAGGTGTGTTTAGCAACAGACGGAAAACAGATCTTAGAACAGAAAAATATGTTAAGGGACAGAGTTTATGAAATCTAATAAAGAAAAAGTAAACCTGCATTTTAAAATATTTCAAGTCACATGGGCCTCAGAAAGAATCAAGTGTAAATATTTTCAAAAGCTCCAGGTTAATTTTTTAAATACTATTGGAAGCATATATGATTTTTGATCTCTCAACTGGAAAGGTATGAAATATGGCTTAGCTCGTTTAAAAGGCAGTTTAAACTTGTTACAAGGCACCAGTGGTAGAATTTCACTGAACTGCTCTGCAGTTGAGAGCCAAGGACTGTGCCTTCATTCCTGAGCTTCCTCTGAGCTCTTTGGTTACTTCACTAATTCCTGCCTGAGTTTACTGGTGGACAAAATGAGGGAACCATGTGGATTTTTGCTGGACCTCTCATAATTCCTGACTTCAGAGAGCTTCCACTGGATTTGAGTTCAGGGGCTTGTAAGGGTCAAGGGAGAATTTTGCCCAAAAGAGTTGGCCTATGAGTAGCTGACAAACATAAATACCTGATAAGAATTTCTGCTATTTCAGAGTGGGTAGAGGATAAAATAAGTCAGAATAACAGGGTTAACTGAAGAGAAACAGAATTTGGTCGAAAGACCACAGGTGAACAAGGGTAATGATTTAGTGTGGGTTCACTTGAAACCAAACCAAACAAGTCATCTCAAGCAAAAAGTTCCTGTATCTAAAGAAACAAATATAAAATAGCAGCTGCAAAAATCACTACAATGTGGGCTCGTTCATGAAAATTATTACTACCATGATGGTAATATATATATATAACACACAGGAACAATTCGTGCATTTGCAGTAGAACAAAACAGATTGGAACTTTCTTTTCCCTGCTTTAACAATATTAAAATAATTACTTATAGTAATCATGTTTACCAACCTTAATGCACGCATAGTACATCAAATATTGCTCTGCCTCATTGTGAGACTGTCTACCCTTCTTCCTTCTTCCTGCATCTCATCCAGCCCAGACTTTCTTCTCTGCTCCAGCCCACAACTGCTGCTGCTTTACTACCAGCAAGACTCCAGCACATCCTGACCCCAGGATTTTACTATGGAAATTTTTCTCATTCCTATCTGTCTGGCCTTTCCTCGTCTCTTTGAGCTCATCTTTATCATAGTCCCACTGTGACAGTCCCCTATCTACAGGAAGTCCAATTTCTACAACTACCCCAACTTGTTAGTGATTACTGACCTGAACTCAGACTAGATCTGCCATTTGTGAAGTTCCCCTCAATGTTTTGTTCTGTCAGCAGCCATTTCCTCCACTGATTTCACTGTTCATTTGACTTTCTGTGCCACTGCCCTCATGCACAGTACTCCTTGACAGCTTACAAAGAGAGACCTTTTTTCCATACCACCATAACCTGCAGATTCTCCTACTGCCTCATTCCTCGAGGGACTTCCACACATAGCAGGCATCTGACTTCCCTAATTGCCCTGTCATAGAAAAAGCAAAAGCAAACTCCTTTCAAACTGCTTGTAACGTTACCATCCGAGGGAAGTAGTCAAGTTCCCATTGTCTGAATTGTTTAAACCAGACAGTACAAAGCATCACACAGCACTCATGGGGAAAACCCAATATCCACAAGGGACTAAACTTGGCAACCTAAACAGTGTTTTCTGTCTCCACTTTTTGTGATATCCTGAAGTGCTTTCCTGCACTAAGGTAGAAATTGGCACTTGGAGGTGAACCTTTCTTCCAGTATAAATAATGGCTCTATGCTCCTTCATGCAACTTCCTCGCCTTACGTCTGCATCTGCAAGTGCCAGTTCAATTATCCTTAGTGATTTTATTAGTTATTCCTCTAGTACCTGTGAAGGATCTTCTTTTGTTTCCTGCTCAGTGAAGAGATTTAACAGAGCAAAACCCCATCTCTGAAGCCACCTTTAAGAAACTGGTCTCTCCAAACTACGCGCTGAATGTCACAGTGCTGGTCACTTCTCAGACTGTGTTCTGCCTTCTTTGCCAAATGCCGAAGAATTGGCATGCTTCCGTGAGCAGAGACAGGACAGCACTGTGGGGAAGGCATGGGGAGCATGCACATTTGTGTACCACATGGGAATGTAGATGCCTAAGGAAACACAGAGGAGGAGAATGAGCGAAGTCAGGATCCGTAACCAAGCAGTACCTTTTTTCCCCACGGAGCTGGAGTGCAGGAAGAATGCCTCCAGGGTCTCTTGGCTCCACAGCCCCTCTCTGACCAGATGGGTGCTTTCTTCACACATGCAAACCTTCAGGGTTTAGCTGAAGTACTCACCCTGAGACCAGAAATGGGTTAGACCTGAACCACAACTCCTACAATTAGTCCTCACAGCTTTAATTTTATTGTTTTAAACCCTAATATTTAAATTTGTGTTTGACTCGACCAATTTTCAGGCTCTTCTGTTCATTTGTGCACTAGTTTTAGATTTTTCTCTGAGGCAGTTAAGGAGTTTCGGCTGCTGGTGGAAAGAAACAAACCAAAAAGCCAGTGAACATGCCAAGGGGAGAGCAGGGCTAATATCCTGTAGCCTTTATACATCTATTGAGGCCCTGTGTAAAATGTAAGGCCTCTTGTTTTACTGCACACTGTTGCCATAGTCGGAGCAGGAGTCTTGTAATGTCAGCCAAGAGGACCCACACACAGTCACCGAAGCCCCAGGAAGAAAAGAATTAACAGCCTTCAAAAGTGGAAAAGTTTTAAAAAGAGATATTTAAAAGGTTTGACTTGCAGCCAAGTGTTAAACAGTAAATACAAGTTTTAAGTGTCTTAACGATTGAGATGAAGTATCATAATTCAGCAGCATGGAATGGGACCTCTTACTGGGAGAAGCTAAAGAAGAAAAATGAACCAGCACAAAAGGAACCCCCTCTAGGGAAGATCTCACACATTTGGGTCTGGAGTCTAGTTAGAGTAGGCCAAAACCTGATACTTTTATCTCCAACCTTTGACCCCGACATCTGGAAACTTAGTTTGAGTCAAACAGAAGGAAGTTTTCTTTTCTATTTCAAATACTTTATAGAAGAAAACTTCAAGTATCTACAGTCAAGTCTGTTAGTACAAACTACTTCTATTTGTGCACTTGTAGTGAACTCTAAAATATGGAACATTTGTGCAGGAAATGCATGCGTCAGAACTTTTGGGAAAAGAAAGTAACTTGGTGAGACTGGCACATTGTTCGATGCTTGTATGGGATCCAGATAACAGCCCAGATAAACATCTCCAAGGGGGTGCTGAAGAGTATAAAAGGTCCAGTTCCTTTGATGTTCTTAGATGTTCTCATTTAATAGCTATCAGCCCTGGTGCCAGAAATAACATGTTTAAACATTCTGTATCAAAACACAAATTAAATTCATTTAGCGTAACCTGTTTCCAAAGTTAATTTTCATCTTTAGCTGGAACACTAAGTGTGATGTAACTCATGTTCTTCCTGGCAGTTATTTTCATTATTATGTTTATTACTCATTTAAGAGACTTTTTTTTTTTTTTTTTTTTGAACAGAGGGATTAATGAATTTAGACTGCACATTATAACATCAAAAGCTCTGGTTTCAAATAAGCCCATCTGAGCTACAGGAGATTTTCTCCCCTTATACGAAGCTAAACAGCAACTTCAAAAACATATCTCAGTTATAGTATTATTTTCTAGTTGAGTGAAGTCATGGGTTTTATGTCAACCTGTTATATTTGCATATAATAAATGACTACTTATTTGTATTGTCCAAGTGACTCCTTTGACTCCTTTAACCCACAATCTGTTCAGAAGTCAGATGCTTTCCACAGATACCAGCTCTCTCCTCAGGAGGATTTCTCAACATGTGAAAGAGCAAAAATAATACTAAAGGGGCCTCTTTTTCAGGATTCAGATTGTTTGAGACCAGATGATCAGAGGGGGAAGACACATGCAAGCATTTTAACATCACGTTGCTCAGGCCAATAAGAATAAAATAGGAAATAAAGAGCACAATACACAACACTTAGCAAAAGTATTACTTCCCTAATATGTTCCTTCCTAAGCCTTCTGTTTACAAGTGAATTTTTTTTCACCCACTATTGATTAACAACAAAGTCTCATAGGATGCGCATACAGAGATCTCAGAAATCAGCCTGACTTTATAAATGAAGGCAGAAATCTGCATAATTCTCTGTTTAATAGTGCTCTCTAGGATATCTGAAGTCCCTCATCAGTTATTTTAATAGAAATAATAGAATATTGCTTAACATGCTGGCTGAATTACTTTATTTTTACTAATTAATACTAAGTTACTCCACGCAAGATATTTTCCTGGTTATTTTCAGTGATTATAGAGAGGTTTGCAGCACTGCTTTTAGAAGAGTGTAATGTTTGGGTCCTGCCTCTGCATTTCCCCATATGGACAGAATACCTCTCACATCAGTGGAAGATACAGGCCTCAGCCAAGGAAATTATTTCTAAAGCTTCACTTTTTATTGTGCTGAGAATTTTACTGTGTTTGAAGGGATTGAGGCAGGAAGCAGCAATACACATCTGCAGTCAAAACCAAGGGTACTGTCTCTGAGACTGTTTGAAATTCACTGATGTATCTTGAAGTTACTGTGGACAAACACCATGAAATACCAAAATTTTAAGAAAAGATCAGCAAAATCCTCTTTTGAAGGACGTATATGCATAATTGTTTCTGGTCTAGAAAAAATACCCTTGCAGGAAACATAAGCAAGTTGAAAATCTCTCTGTCATTTTGAACTGCAAAACCAGAGGAGTTCTGCTCCATGTTGTTTTACATAAGAACTGCATGAAACATATTTGCAGTGGTCGAGACTCTCTTCCTGCTCTCAAAATCACCTCCCATGCTAGAACAACCAATAGCACTGTATGAAATGCCCCTTATGGTTTCCTTTTTGGTCTCAACCTGCCCCTCACGATATCTCTCTTCATGTGCAGTTGTCCACCGGTCTCTTACAGCTCCATTTTCCATAAAGGTGGTCTAACAGAAGAAAGCAGAAGGCCACTAAAATGTGCACTTTGGTAACACAGCCAGACCACCCCAGTTAATATTTACATTATGGAAGAGTAAAAAAGTCTTATCTTTGGGCACTTCATCCCAGGTAGCAGACTGCTTCTCCCCTCCCCTCATATCTTCTGGTCCTCACAAAAGGCCATCCTGTGGAGACTGCCATCCATGTGAGTGGGTGTGCTCTACAACCAGCAGCCTGTTTCCACAGCTCTGGTTCACATGGCATTTGGTTCACCATCTGTAGGTGACTCAGGCTCTAGGAAGAAGGCCATGCTATTCAGATTAAAGATTTTGGTTTAATGAAACAGCACTCACTTTTTCCTTGTTGAATCCCAGAGCTGTGGCAGATGATCACTTCCAGCTTTACAGGTAGGGCTGTAGCTATTGATGCACCTATTCAGAGTACCTAGACCTCTTCTCAATCTTTATGATTAATTCTTTTCCAGTCTTACATTAGCATGCTCCAATCACACAGTGCACTAGAAGATAAAATGTCAGGTGGCCTTTTGGTCAGTGATCCATCTCTCAATCCTGTCACAGAAGCAATGTGAGCTGTTCAGCTGGCAAAGTATTGACCTGTTTTATTTTACACTTAACTGTTGGAGGGAAAAGAAAATGTTAATACAGAAATCAAAGCAACCAAGGAGAAAAATGCAGAAATAAATTGATGGTTTAGTATGATATTAGATAATTTGATAGAAATTGATAAACTGATATTAATAAACTGATATTTTAGTATGCAGGAAAACTAGAAAATATTATATAGATGGGATAGATTTAATAATCTTTTTTCTTCATTGTCCAAAACCAAATAAATATCAGGAGTGCCAAATCAGATGGCTTTTCAGTTTCCTAAATTTTCTTATGCCTGAACTCTACTGTACAGCAAGGGACATATTCTCCTTTCGAAGCCCAGACCTAGCATTAACATTTATGGGAGTTACACACACATCAAAAGAAAAGACTACTTTAAGCAATTTATAATCTGAATATTTTTTCTCTGACCAGTGCAATTGCAGGATTTATCTATAGGAAACTGTGAAAATTTCTCATATTATTTCTGCTGCTGAATACCTGAATGGGGGGGAAAGAGAAGAGCTGGAGAGCCAGCATAAGAGACAGAGAGCTAGGGGCAGAAAGAGGGTGAGAAGGGGGAGAGGGAAAGAGAGAGAAACACACCCCTGAGATCTGAAAACTATTTAGAATAGTTTCTTTTCTTCTTGGTATGCTTTCCTTAGCCTCTGTGGGACCCAAAGCATATTTGCATATATTTAGAACTGTATGTAGAAATGTTTCCCTTCCCTACAAGACTTTTTCATTTTTCCCCTCCATTTAAGGAATGTGTACATGGCACAAGTTCACAATGTTCAAACCCTTTATACATAATGCTGTGAAGTACTTGTACTCCCTTCCATTTTTTCAGTGTCTTCTGATCCAAAAAAATTAATGTATGTTCCCATCACTATTTTGTGATTAAACCCCCTTGATCTTTACAGGCAAAAAAGGATTCCTTGGTCATGCATTCCCATTCAAGAGGGCTGATTAAAGGAGTCCCTTATTCTGATCCATTCTATGCCTTTCCAGTTTAATATCTTAGAGAAATAACCACTTCCTTTTCCTTGCTTCTTCCCTTGGTTATTTTTAATAGATTTTGCCCATACATATTCTCTTTTATCTGATGTGTAAATTTAAATTCAGGAAAAAAAAGTAAAAAAGAAAAAGTAAAAAAGTAAAAAAGAAAGCTTAAGTTTTTCCTTTAGAGGAGAAAGGTGGTTCTGTGACTATTTAACAACTTTCACAATAAATTCATATTAAATTTGTGCTTGGCCATAGGGCCAAAAATCCCTGCTGAGAACCTTGTGAACCCCAGCCTTGGATTAATAGGGTCAGTGAATCAGAGATGTTTCAAAAAAGTGTTCTGGGATTCACAAATAAACACTTTTCAATGATACCACATTTCTTTGGCAAACACACTTGCTGCTATTCAAGACAAGTCTCGCAAATCTGAGACCATGATTATATGTGAGTTTTCAGTACTGCAAGGGACCTTGGTTTTCGTCTCTGTCTGTAAACCACATTACCAGCCCACACTCAGACCACCAGCTGGTATTGGGTTTTTATGCATTTGTACTGCTAAACTCCACCATTCAATTTCTCACTTTATTGTTAATCCCTCAAGAGGGGCTTTATTTCATGAGCTGTAGAGTAAATTAACCCCACCAAGGCATTGGGATGCTGTGGCTAGGGTGATCTGGCTCTTGATTTACAGCTGTACAGGGTACCTCTGCATTCTCCTGGAATCTGCAGCATGGACCCTAATTGAGGCTTCACACTCAGGCGAGAGATCTTTCCTATAACACATCTTACCTGTTACCACCTGTTTTTAGAAAAATGAGACCTGATGCATGGTCATTTGAACAGTGTGGTACTGGAGATATTTTATATACCTGTTTCTGGCTGTGAAATATTATTTTTCCATCAAGCTGAAAACTACAGCTGGCCAAAGTATAGCAAATGAGGTGTTTCCTCAAAATACGACTGATGTTAACATGAGGTTTGCTGCTCTCTTGAGAAATAGTAACAAAATATTAGCCAGGCTGTCAGACAGATATGCAGTGATATGTTTGCATTACAAAATCACTGCATAAAAATACAAAGATTTCCTTGTCAAAACTTTGCAAAGCCAAGATAAGAAGTTAGCATATACAAGCCAATTAATAAAACAAAATTACAAAAGTAGTAGCTGGCTTACTAGTTGCTGTTTGCATGCTAGTGATCAGATTCTATGAAATAAAAAAGAATTTTACATGTAAGTTAAAACATTTATTACAGGTGCTTAATCATGAAATCCGCTTAATCGGGACATTTCCCAAGGAACCAAATTAAGCCTAATGACACCAAGTGGCAAGGACTGCTGCTTAATTGGGGTGGTAATTCCAGTTAATTGGGATTCCTGCAGGTGAGTAAATGGTACTCAAATAGAGATACTGTATCTGGCCTTCATGATGTTCCAATATTGGTGGTGCTTTGTCTTCCCTCAAACAGCCTCTCCTGCCACTGGATCAGCAAAGCAAAATTACTTCTGTGCTCCCATTCTTGTCCTTCCAAACATTGCTTAAAGTTACAATCACTCTCTCTGGGCTGGAAATACAACAGGACTGCTTTGAAGTCTAGCAAATCTGAATTTGTCGATTTATTTGCATTTCACCAGAACTGCGGAAAGATCACACTCAACCTCTTGCCTGACCAAGGAGAAGTTTTTTAATAAATCTTCAGACATCATGGAGATGCCACAAAGATATTTGGAAACTGTTGGTAGCATTTTCCACTGCAGAACAGCATGTCCTAATTAGAAAGGTTTCTGCACTGGCTTATGAGAATAAATATATTACTACCAAACCCCCCCAGTACACATCCTTTTTTCAATACTAAGAGAGAGAAAGATCTACACTGTCATGGCACACTTACTCTTGCTCAAGGTTTTATTTTAGTCCTTCACACACACACAGAGCCACATGCTAAAATACTTGGATTTTTTTTTACCTATGATGAAAATATACTTAAATATTATTCAGGCTTTTACACAGCACCAGAGACACTGAAAATGAAAACTGCTAATGGCATTTAGCTAATTAGAAAGATCTGTTTTCATCATTACTACTTGAGGTGCTCGTGCTCTCTGGAGGATGTGGTACCCAGCACTCTGTGTGCTGCACCATCCCTCGCAGAGTTGGAAGACAGGCAAGTTGCCAGTTCTTGGGAGAGAGAGCTGTAGCTCCAGTGCCTGCAGCTACCTGGGGAGAGCCACTATTCTCTGTAGGTCTTTTAAAGCACAGCAGAGTGGCCTGACTTCAGAGCTACTGCCTCTCACAAATCCACATCAGGCTCCTCAACTGCTAGGCTGTCCTGGGAATTTTGGAGAGAGAGGAAATCGTGCTTGCTCTAGTCCCTGAAAAACTCAGGCTGCCATTGAGCCTGTATTCCCCAGTGCAGCCTGGGCTGCCCAGCCCAGGGCTGCTGGCTGGAAGGAGAAGATCCCACCAGCCAACTGAGAGAGGTGGTTTCAAGAGCCAGGCTGCTGGAAAACAGAATCCCCAGGTGAGTTCAGGCTTAATTGGAGCCAGGAGATCCCCAGACAACAGACTTTACTTTTCAGAGTGGCACATCCCCCTTTGTGAGCTTGAGAGGGACTGCTGCAGCTCCAGCAGTGCTGACATGCAAGAACAAGCTATTACCATGAGCTGGCACCCCCATAGCCCCCATTTCATACAAAAATCAGCATTGCACCTCTGCCAGAATCAGCAGCTCCTGACTCCTGGCTCCTGCTGAGATCAAAACCATACCTGATTTTTTCCCCCTCCGCTTCAAGCCGCGGTTCATTTTCTCAAAACCTTTCACAACAGAAGTGTTCTGAACAGAAAAGGAAACATTCTGAAAATACTTTGCGGGGCTGATTTTTCTATTAGCACAGTGTACCCAGCCCTAAGGATTAGTGCATTCTACTGCTCCAGTGGGTGAATGCCAGCAGGAGCTCCAGTTTGTACAGCTAGGGACTGGCACCTCTGCACATCCCTGAGCCTCTGTGGACCTCCTTAGTCCCAAACCAACACACAATACATGATTTTGATTCAGCTTTACAGTGGAGAGCTTCAGAATGAGAAATCAGACTCAGAGAGAAATACTATCCAATAAAAGCACCAAAGTCAGAATTTAGGCATGCTGAGCTTCGTGTTCTCAGACTTCTATAAGATGGAGACACATTTGAAGTTCTAACAACCAGCACTTGCAAAAGGAAAACAAGAACAATAACCTCAGAACTGAAACAATTTGATCATTGTTGTGGAGCTGTTTTAATGCAGTTAAAACACAATGAAATTCTCAGGTGCAGTACAACAAAAGATTCCACTTCAGTTTTTCTCTCTTACATCACTTTCATATCCCTGCAGATAAACTAAAATAAAGGACAATTAAATGATTGGGCCAAAATGAGGAAGAATGTCCATTGATCTACTGCTAAAAGGTCTTTCTTCAGTACAGCACACAAAATCTGTACTGTAACAATTAACCTATTTCTTAATTTATACCTAGTCATGTGTACTACATCAAATGAGCAAGAGCACAGTTACAAAATAGTGAATACACTCAGGGAAATCTAAGTGGAAGCCATTTTTCATGCTGATCTCATGCTTGAATTTACAGATTCTTCACAAAGCTTATCATAAAATATTCAGAGAACTAGAAGAATATCAGTGTTAGTAAATTATTCACAGTCAAATGTTAACTTGAAGTAGCAGCTTTTTCTCTTCTTCAGAGCATCCACGTAGAGAAAATGAGTCACTGTGTAAAGCAAAGATTCATTTTGCACATGGGACTACCTTTGATGCAGGATTTGACCAACAATATCCCTCTACATTTCCTCTGCACTGGCAGAAATCAGAGGTTTCCTGCCAAGCATCCCATCAGAGGCAAAATAGCAGCAGTAGAGATAACACCAATAAACAGCTAAAACAGTGGAAACAGAACTATTTTGCTATTTGAAATTCCTGTTCAAAATTTTAAACTGTTTTATACTGGTTCCTGTATGCTGCCAGTTTGAAGCCAAAGATAATCAGGATTACTTATCCTCAAGAAATGCTACTCTAGCAACAAGAACTTGCACAGATTGCCAGAACCCACCAGGAATTAGCTGAGGGATTTTAATGGACTCTACAGCAATTTTCACTGTTTACAGGGAAGAAATTATATGAGTTTAAGTAAAATGTAAATTATTAATCATCATCCTCATGAAAAAAATTGAAATATCTGAAAAAAAAAATTGTAACAGAAGATTAATGAGGACACCAAAAGAAAAAGGAGAAAAAAGAAAATAAACAATTATTTAAAAAGTCAAGATTGTTAGTGTTAGAAATTAGTTATTGCAATGAAATACAAGGGCTCAAAGATGATTGAGTCAGCAGGTGATCAAAAACGTAAATGAATATTAAAATAATGAAGGACAATAAGTCAAGGTGAACTAACTGAAAATCAAGCCAGAATGATTTTAAGGCATTAGTAATGAAGAAAAGGGGACAGCTCCTCAGCAGGTAGAAATCCACCAGAGTTACGCTGATTTAGACCAGCTAAAGGGGTGTCTATGTGCTGTCAGTAAACAGGAAAAACCTCACGTCTCACTCCTGGACCCAAACTAGAAGAAAGAAAAGGTGGCAGTCACCCAGATGAATTTCTGCCAGGAGTACAGCATGCTAAAACTTTTCAGACAAATAATTTATTCACTCAGAAAAGCAGTCAGAGGTCTGCCATACCTATCTGCCAACTTGGACCTAATTCACCAGGCAGCACTGGTCAAAAAAATTAAATCGAGAACACATGCAATTCTGAAACATTTTATTTCAATGTTTCTGAGAGCATTATTGAGTTTTTCATACAAAGTATTTTAAACTGACAAAAATTAATATCGGAAAGATGTTAAAAATCCATTTCAGGTTGGAAAAATGTTTCACTTGACCTAAAATAATTTGGGGTGGTTCATTTCGTTGAGAAAATTGGAAATCCATTCTTTTCACAGGTCTGTAGCTTAGACCATTTATGGAGACTCATATTTTCTCTAATCTCAGAAGCATCTAAAATACGATCAAAACCTATATATTTCCAGTGTGTACAAATGATTACCCTTTAAACAATGCAATATGCATAAATGGAAAACCCTACTCCGAATTCAACTGACAACAAAGAAATTTGTATTGATTTTAGGAACACAAGTTCTTAAACGAATGAAAGCTTTTGTGATGTGAACCATGAATAAACTTAGCCTAAGATACCTCTACATATGGAGATACTTAGCAATGTAGACAAAATTATTACTGAAAAGTATCTTGCAAAATATAAAGCACAAAATTGACACCATATTACTTATGAATTTATTTGAATTTTTGCATTTATTATTCTCATCATATCATACAGAAAATCAGTTAAGGAATGTCTTTCTAATTGGCAACACTACCAGAGTTGCAGACTTAATTTCGTTTAAAGGCTTCAAACAAGAAGAAAATTAAAACTGGCCATGGCTTTCCATAGATAGTTACCTAAAGATTTTGACAAGCTTCTCCAAAACACTGTAATAAAGGCATTACCTAATACAGGCCAAGCATAAGATTCTAAACTATCATTCCTTTAGAGTCACAAGTACAAAGCTGAGAAAAGACGCATCTGGCCACAAAAAGGAGATTCAGACAGTAAAGAAATGGTGTGAGAATAAAAATATGGACACTAGCTATCCTGAGAGGAAGAGGACCAGCAGCACAGAATGAGACAAGTGTATCTTGTGTGTTCTATGCAGTATTTCTTTCTTTTCTCAAGCCCCCTGATGAGCCTCATGAGCAATACCATTGACACCCGGAGCAGTAGATCCGTATGAAACCTGGTGTGACTCACTGGAGAACTTGCCTCCAGTCCCTGATAGCAAGAATCAAGCTCTTCTATCACTGACATGACCTAAGTCCTCAGCTACCACCCGACACATTCACAATCAATTTTGCCAGCTCCTTGGCAAAGTCTGCCAGGTTGTTTTAACAGACACTGCAATATCTCAGATCAAACTCTGCCTTGACTCTGTCACAGCCCCAGGGGAAGAGTGTCCCAACAGAGATGCTAAAGAAGGGAATCAGCAAACCTAGGCTCTCTTCTCACTACTAACTGCTTTACTGTGTGTTCTTGTACTATCAACACTGACATGTTTTGTTTTTCAAAAGAAAATTCATTAGCTGCTTATAAAGAATTCTGGGATTCTCTGAGGGAAATTGTTACCAACATTCAATATTATTAGAAATAGCATGTAGAATAAGATAAAGCAATCTATCTCAATTTAAGTCAATATACACATTTTTGTATCATCTCCCCAACATAATCTCCCTGTTAACTGCTGGTAAATGACTGCTTTCTAAGACTGGTTTAAAAAATTGTTCACACAATCAGAACTGCATCATGTGCATTTTAAACAAGACTAGAGCCAGAAGCAAACTCTAATTCCACCCTCCACTGCCTTACCCAGTGAAGTCCACAGTAATGTACATTTTCAATTACTCCCCATTCAAAATTCAGCAATTCAACAAACTGTCATATTAGAAACAATTGTAGCTCGTTGGCAAAACCTAACACTATTATTACACAAAAACTGTCAGCACAAAAATAGTGTCATTTCTCACTGAAAGAAATGTTCTTGTAGAGTTCCATCCAGCAGCAATGGATGGTACAATTTAAGCTGTATGGTTTCTAAGCAGAGTAGGGTCATTTAAATATCATTTTCAAGCAATCACTATCTCTGCCTCAGAAAATATAGTAGTATCCAATATCTAATTATTATTCTGAAACATTCTACACACTGTATCTTGGAACAACATGAAAACTAACTTCTATTTCTATTCAAACATTGAATAGTTTAATGTTATGATAAATCAGACTGAACCGGAATTAATAACTACCAGGTGCAGAATATTATTATACTAATTCATAAAGCACAATTCACATTTTCCAGTATGATGAATTATCTTGCTAATGAGGGCTGCAATATAATAGAGCAGCTAATAGAGAGACTCTTTAAAGTCATGTAATATAAGTTACTTTACACTGAGTTGCTTAGTTTAATCAGGTAAAGTATTATTGTATTACATTTACAAGTTCCTTGGGGAGATAGTGTCTCTTTTGATGGAAAGCAAGGTTAGTTTGGAATAACAGATCATCTTCATCAACTGAGGACAGCACCTAAACTATCTCATGATTTCTACAAGTTTGGGAACACAACAAGCAATTACTAACAGCCAGCTTATGGGTGTTAACTTGCAGAATCACTGCTTGCACAGTTACTGCTGTAAACAGAATACAATTCCAGATCATTTCTTAAAAAGGGTAAGTTGTCTCTGATATACTCTGTCCATAACCACATGGTTATGGCTGATCCCCCATTTCTTGTTTATGTGGCCATACTGTGTATTCATTGTATTCAAAATGGGAACGAGACAGGGAGAAGATTGGCTAGAATCTCATAAAGATGCATTCCATGTCTTAAGCTTTGGGAAAGGCAAAATCACCATGCTGAGAATGGGACAAAATACCACATGATTTAGCATAGTATCATATATGATCCATACAAAAATTCTGCTTCAGGACTGTGGGCAAGGTGTGCAACTGGACACGATGGAACTATTCAATACGTGATTGACATCATGTGATGTTATAAATTTGCACATGGAAGGACTACTAGAATTAACGAAACCAAATTGGATAATAGCCAGGGTGCACTCTTGTACATAGCACAGTTCTGTTCCTAAATGAGAGACTTGATTGTATTTTTCATTTTCCTTGAACCCCAAGCTGCAAGCTACACTGCTATCCACTGAAAGACACTTACAGAAATGTTTCCAACAACCCTAACAAATGAAAACCACAATACTCTGCACAGCTCTTTTCTGCTAATGCAGTCCCAGTCACATCTGGTGCTCCTTTTATCCTAAAACAAAGATAAATTCATATGTGAGAACAAAGAGATATCCATGTCATTTGGTGTTATTTTACAAAAGAGAAAAAAAAAAGAAAAAACAACAAAACCTTTCTGGTTTTCCCATGTCAGCAATCAGAGCTTTAAATCCATGAAAGGAGATTTGCATTCATTATTTAACCACAAGGCAAGACAATATTTTTAAAAAGCATCCAAGATTGACTAAACTTCCCCTTGGGTGTCCTTTCAGACATATCTTCTGCAACCCCTCACACTACAAACATCCCCCTAGAAAAATCCATCTGCCGGGTTTTAAGATCTCTGCAATGCACCTTATTAGCATATTATTTTCCTAGCCCACCCCCAATCAATAATACTTACCTTTCTCTTACAGCATTTGATAGTTCTTAATCCATCCTACAGTATCTCACTCAGCCTGCAGCCCTGGATGTGTCCTGATTTTAGAGCTTGTCATCCCTGAACATACCTCAGATAATTGTTTGATTCTCTTCCTAAATCCACCAGCAATTTTGGATACTTGCATTACAAAAAAAAAATACGTATTTCTTTAGCTTCAAAACTGCTGTTATTAATTATTACCATGGAAAATGTTATTTAGTGACTTAGGGCCCGATCCTGTTCCCACTGAACTCAATTGCAGGACTCCCATTGCTTTCAGAGGAAGTAGGATCAGGTTTTAACTTCCAAAGGCTTAAATACATCATTAGTAGAGTTTGGATGACTTTACAACATATTTTCACTTAACTCAGGAATCCTGCAAGTCCCACTGAACTCTGCTGCTGAGACACCTGAAACTGGGAGAAAGCTGGAGGTTATTTTACTTCTGCATTCTGTAGAGAGCGCTGAAAATAAAACTGCTGCAGGTTTTATTGCAGAATTTCTCCTAAACACTGCAAGACAACCCGAGTAATCCATGAAGAAGGAAATGGGGTGGTGGAGTAGAAATTTTTGGCATTACATGGGTCTGGAGCATGACTCTAAATCCCTTCTTAAACTTTTGCTTGTTCTATAGAAACCGTCACAAGCAAGCCAGTACAATAAAAATGGCATTAGTCCCCCACCAAAAGAAGAGGCAAAAGCTTCATATACAAACATTCAGGGCATATTATAATTGACCTTTGCACCATGAGGATTTAAGTTCTGTTCTGGGAAATCATTACTCACATGCTTGTTCAACTATGTGCATCTCTGTGCCCCAGTGAATTCAAATGTGAAGTTAAGTATAAGTGTAATCATGATTAAGATTATCATTTTGACTTTAAGCTGCCTGGGCCAGGCTGTGTATACATCGTTATCCATTACAAAGTAGATTTTGTAGCAGCAAGTAATGCTGTGATAGTTGTGTGCTGAATTATATAGCTCATGATAAGGAAAATCACAGAATCATAAAACATTCTGAGTTGAAAGAGACCCACAGGGATCATCAAGTCCAGCTCCTGGCCCTGCACACACAGCCCCAAGAATCCCACCATGTGCCTGAGAGCATTGTTCAAATGCTTCTTGAGTTCTGCCAGGCTTGGTGCTGTGACCACTTCCCTGGGGAGCCTGTTCCAGAGCCCAAACACCCTCTGGGGGAAGAACCTTTTTCTAATATCCAGCCTAAACCTCTCCTGACACAGCTTCAGGCCATTCCCTGGGGTCCTGTCCCTGGTCACCAGAGAGAAGAGATCAGTGCCTGCCCCTCCTCTTCCCCTCAGAGGAAGCTATAACTGCAATGAGTCTCCCCTCGGTCTCCTTCAGGCTGAACAGACACAGTGCCCTCACCTGCCCCTCATTCAGCTTCCCCTCAAGGTCCTTCATCATCTTCATTGCCCTCCTTTAGATGCTGTCTAATAGTTTCATGTCTTTTTTGCATTGTGGTGCCCAAAACTGCCCCCAGCACTCGAGGTGAGGCTGCCCCAGTGCAGAGCAGAGCGGGACAATCCCCTCCCTTGCCCGGCTGGTGATGCTGTGCCTGAGGCACCCCAATAAAGCACATGGATTCTGTTCACATATTATTACTGTTGTGTTTATTTTTAAACGATAAGGACTTTCCACACCGAATTATTCAACTGCTTAAATTAATGCCTGGGTGAAATATGTGAGGCTCTATTTACTTTACATCTATTCACATGGTCTGAATTATATCTGGTGGCTGCACATTTAGATTCCAATTTGGCAACCAGAGTCACATGTGCTGACATGTAAATTTACTCAGGCTTAAGCCAGAATCTCCTTTTTTGGCAAAACCCAACATCTGATCCCCTTTCCCAAAAACACCAATACAAGTAAAACCCCTCTGGCTTCAGTGGCAACTGCCTAGGCCTTATAGCACTTAGAGATAGCTACCAGCATTACAGAATGTCAGAGGGTATTAACTACATCAGCGTTCTCTTTCAAATCCAGAATTAATTTCTCTACTTTGTCATCCCCATTCACCACATTTTTCCTCACACTGCAGCACACTCTCAGGCTGCACAATCCCCTGGATGAAACCTGAGGCATGTCCTGTGCACCTGCTGCACATGGGCATTCAGCCCATGGGACCAGGAGAGGCAGTCTAAGAGAAATCCCCAGCACTTGGGGCCTCACCTGTATCACTCTACAGATCAGATTTTACTTTTAGAGCTCACCAGAACACTCAGGCATTCATATTTAGCTCCCTATCACATTCATATTCCTCTATACCAGGTCTTGTATTGATGTTTCCTGTAAATATGAGGGCTGATCAGAGGGCACCCAAGGACAAGCCTAAACATTCCGTTGTATAGGTATTATTTCTTTTGCACTTCAATTTCAAACTCTTTTGCAAAGACATAACTAAAAGCTGGTGGAAAAGTTCATGAGCACTACATAAGTTTCTCCTAAACTGCACACAACTTCACCCTAAATTTCTGGGGTTTCTTACTGTTTAGCACCAACTGTTAAAACAAGGACCATTGCAGCCTTTCTACTAGCACTATAAACATTTGGTTTGTGATGTCTCTTAAATCAGCAGTTCTCAGACCGGGATACCTGTGAGGAAACCAATGATATCTGAATCAGAACATCCTTTTCACTCACTAATCCCAATCTTTGTGGCAATTTGCAAAGCCCAATTTGTCCTTTTGCTCAGTTTCACTAATCCAAGATGAAGATCTTAAAATCTCACAAGAGACCTTTAGTTAATGACTGACATGAATACGCAAACACTCTCAGACTGACACTGGAAGTTAACAAATATATCTGCAGTCCCTCGGGATTTATCAACAGTCTTTTCTTAAGCTGCAGCTTGCTGAGCTGCTGCTTGTTTGCCCTCTAAACATTTTGGTTCAAATGTGGTCAGAACACCTCCTTCTTCTTCAAACATTGACATAACTTCATGAAGGAAAACAATTAGGTTTTAGTTCACTTGTTTTCTGTTCTACTTGATAAAGAAGCACATCAAGTACATCCACAGTAAGGACATGTACTCTCCAGTGTGTTTAGATCTCAAGCTTCAGAGCTTAAAAGACTTTCTTAGGAAAACTCTTCTTTCTATCCCTTTTCCAAGGATGTATCATCCAGATATGGAAAGACAGGCCAATTACTCGTACAAAAATGGAAAGATAATTTGTGTATTTCCCACTGCATCACAGATGTGAATTCAGTGTGTACAGCCACTCTGTGGCATCATTACGCATGCACGTGATGACTTTCTTGACATCTGCATTAGTTGCGTTAACAGAGATGTCAGAGAATTGCATTCTTGTAGAGGGCTGTTGACAGGATCAGAATGTCATTGCTAATGCTTCTTCTTCCTTCCCACGGTTCAGCAAAGCTGTTTGTGTTTATAACAAAAAAATAATCAATTTATAAGAGATCTCTAATCCCTCTTTCTTTACAGAAGCTCACATCAGTAAGCAAGGTAATGAATATTTTAATAGGCTGTAGTTGGTGTTTGGAACATGCTACTTATTCACAGGGATTCCACTCAGGAGCACAGGGGGAGCATCACTGCAAATGACAACCTTCTCCCCCTGGTAGGATCACCCCAGAGCTGCTCTGTGGATTAAGGGGAAAAGAAAGGGTCCCTACTATGGTCCCCAAGAAAGGGATCGAGGCCATGTAATAGTCACTTCACTGCTGTCACAACTTTGCACACATGAAATACAAAACTGGGTTTATAAAGCAGCAGTAGGATCCTATAAAATAAATCTTTATCACCTTATTCAGCACGACCTGAAGAAGCAAACGGTATTAAGTAAAGAAGGAATACCGGAAGCAGCGTGGGATCTGCCATGAAATATAAGCAAAACACTGTTACAATAAGTAACACTTAGAGACAATGCTGGGTAAATGAGGTAGGAAAAGGCTCCAAGACACTGAAAACCTCAGATTCAGCCTGTGCTTCCCATTCAGTAGGATATGTAACCCAGTACTTTTCCTTTGGCTTCATGGGTACTACATTAGCCTGGGCTTCTTCAGCTCAGCAGCAGGAAAGGAATTTCACAGAAAGAATGTTTCATTTCTTGGAAACTGCTCACTGGGAAATTATTTGCAAGCTTGCCTGAAAGCTTAAAAAAAAAAGTGTGGGTGTTCTTTAAAAAAAAAACAAACCCAAAAAGCCAAAAAACCTCCCCCCAAAAACCCCAACAACAACAACAAAACACACACACACACACACAAAAAAAGTGAAAAACCTGTAATTACTTCATAGCAGCTAGTATAAGTAACAATACTGAACAAATTGCAGTGATTACAAAATCCTCTATAAATATGGGTAGCACTATTCTTGACAATAATTAGTGTACAGCATCTTCTCAATAGTATCATGATTAATATTTATTCTGATGTCGTTTTTGTTCTGGGAGATAGGAGGGGAGAAAAGAAGGGAGACAGCATTCTAAGAGAGCTGAGCATGTTTGAGAAGCAGAACCAAAAGAAAAAAATCTGCTTTATTTTTCTGCTTACTGTCATTTCCCCTCCCCTCAAAAAGGCAATGCAAATGGTGCTTTACTGGTTTTAAAAGTAAAGACAGAAATTATGTGGAGTTGGGACTGCTGAATTATTCATGAGTTCTGATTGAATGGGATCATTATCTCTGGCCTTACAAGCTAATAAATACTGTCTAATGCCTGGGTACTGTTTTGATCTAATAGTGTCAAAGAAAAAAAAAAGACAAAAAAAAGACTTCTTTTTTGCAAGCTAGAGCCTAAATTAGGGAGGAGCTCCCTGATGAGCTCATTGCAAGAAAACCATGGGGTTTTTTCCCTTCCATTGACTACAAGGTTCACTTCGCAGTTCTCAGTTTCATTTGCTGCAAAGGCATTTTAACTTGGGCATGAGGTTAAGATGTTGCTCAGTGGTATCTACACAATTACTCATAAATTCTTATTCCTTTCTTATTCTCAATAGTCTTATCCCCCCCCACCCCACCCCACCCCAAGGTTTTCCAATCTTTTGCACCTTGCAGTAGAAAATACCCAAAACCAGAATACTTTCAGAGGCAGACAGAGCACAGGAAATGATTATGCTATCTAATCATCTGCCTGTCAGCATTCAAATAACCTTAAATTGCATTGTTCTGTGATTTATTTCAGGATTGATTGTCCTGAGTCTATACTCACTTGATTTAATATCATAAACTAAACATTTTGTATGGAACTGGAATTAAGGTTCTGCTCAGAGAGCTATCACGAAAGGAGAGGAATTTGTTAGAGTACAATACAAAACAATATTTGTTGATAATATTTGAAACAACAATAAGAAAAAATAATGGTTTAAAACCCATATAAATTAAAATTAAAGCCAAGGTATTTCATTGGATAGTTTTCCATATGCTTTCTTGAGGATTACTTTTAGAACAGGACTTGTTTCAATAAGAGGAAATAATTAGGATATTATTACAAGTTAAAAAACCCCTCATAATTAGATAGGGATTAGTAACTTCGTTTTCATATGATTAACACAATAAAATCCATTTTTCCCCAAAGTAATCTGAGGCCTATTAAGCAACATGAGATCATATATCAAGGGGCCTTTTAGTAATTCAGCAGTTTGTAACATTTACGCAGACTGAGAGTCTTCCACAAAACAGCTGGCTTCTTTCTATCAAGAAAACACACATTTTTGGGCACATTTACTTCAAGGTCTAACATAGTCCTTGAAATCATAGTATTTAATTAAGGATTTTTTTTAACACCAGTTAGAACTGTGTGAAGAGCTAGGGGGAAAGTGTGAATGGTTTCTCAAATTGTGTATAAGTAATGGAGCTCTCTGCTCTTCTTAGTCTATCATGGAAGGACCCACCTGGTACGTCCGGATTTTAAGGAGTGTCTCCTAATAATTGGCACATTTAAGCTTAAAATGCCCAGTTTTATGGTATTTTGTTAGTCTAATCATGTTAAATGCTTAGCTCCACTATGATAGCTAGGGTAAATATGAAGCAAATTATTGACACATTTAGTATTTGTACACACAGCTCATAAACAATAAGTAATAAAGAACAGACGTGACATAAATTTAGGTTTGTGGGTCTATTCAGCGGAGTAATTCTCCAAACATTACCTTTATAGTCAGCCCTTTTAGTGCTTTTAGCTGCAGTGAAAATACAAAACTGTTCCTTTGGTTGTTATTAAGTAGGACTGTGTTCACCCGTTCTGGCTTTTCCCCATTTTCTGCATATGATGCCAGTCCCTGCAGCCAATGAGACCTTCAGACAGTGGCCATTATCTGTCACACTCCTGGACCAAAATAACAAATAATATGC
Source organism: Falcunculus frontatus (assembly GCA_013398115.1). Lineage (NCBI taxonomy): Eukaryota > Metazoa > Chordata > Aves > Passeriformes > Falcunculus > Falcunculus frontatus. The sequence continues at coordinate 644,213 of VZRV01000506.1, read as the reverse complement.
CTGGAGGTGCTGCACTTTGTGACTGCTAGTTTCCCCGCATGGCATATGCCTAGATAGACTCAGATGAGAGGTGATTGCACAAAACTGTGATTGTGAGATGACTTAGCAGAACCCGTGATGATGTCCTAATGGCCTCCTGCAGAGGGGAACAGGGGTAATTGTTTGTCAGGGGAAGGAACACATCTGTAAGGAGGCATCCTCTGCAAACCAGGCAGCCATGTGGAAAAAAGAGAGGAAGAATCACAGTGCAGCAAGGCTGCATTCAAGTTTAATAGAATGAATAACAACGAGGTGAAAAATGAAACAAAATTACCAGGTTAAAAAACCTGCTAATGGCGGGCTCAGGGTTAAAAAATAAGCAAGTCACCTCCAGACAACATGGTTCTTTTCAAATAATTAAGTAAAATTCTTTGACTCCCAGTGAGGAAAGTTAGTGCAACAAACCCAGGGAATGCAAATGCATTTCCCAACATCAAAAATGGGCACAGAGAGACCCCTCCTTCCTGTATGTTCTCACCTGTAACAAGGTGGCTTGATAGTCACCAGCCATTTGATGCATACTTTTCTTCTTCCAGCTCTTTAATCTTCCATTTAAAATACTTGTTTTTCATGTGATCACTGCTTTAAAAAACTGACATCATCCTACCATCCTTTCTAGAGCAAAGCTACTGGAATTGAGAAATGAGAAACCATCAATGTCAACCCAGGCAATTAGGGCATCAGTCACATCAGTGGGAACTTCCCTTTAATGTCAACTGGGGCAGAAACAGGCCCTTAGAGTATATTAAGGACCTTATTTTATACTCTTTCAGCATCTTCCATTTGATCAAAAACAAACTGGAGCAAATAAGCTAATTAATAGCACACAGAACAAATTCCTCAGTCTTTCCACCCTACATCTTAATCATCTATTTTCTAACTACAGAATAACAAACACACAAATCTCAACAGAAATATTATTTGCTACAAATCAATCAACTGATTATAGATTCACTCTCCCATAGGTAAGAGCCACAATTTTTAAAATTTCATACAATCACATGTCCTCATTATCCCACTCATTACACCTTACCAATGAGCATCTGTAAATAGCTGCACAAAACATGAGTTAGGCGAGGTAACCCTTGACTGTCCTATGTTCATTCAGCTACACCAACATCAAAAAGCTATGCTTTTTTTGTGTTTTGAAAACAATACCTTCTGACTTTTGCGTAAAAGAAGCAGAGCATTGAAAAATACCTTCAAATCAGATCTACCTGCAGTTGAAAAAGCATCCACTGCAAGTAATTAAATGAGATTTGCAAACAGAATTGCACAAATAATACTTACTTTGCTTTGATGGGTAACTTGGGCCAAATAGAGCTACAAAAATATTTTAAGAAATAAGTATTACAGAAATCAAAATAGCAATTTACTCTGCATCAACCTAGAGTTAATTGCTTCATTTCATTTTCAAATAACCTATTTTTAAACCTTTTTCCTGAAATGGAGGTTGGTTTTTAAACAGGAGTCTCACAAAAATTTTTTTTGTTAGAAATGTTCAAATGAATTATTTTAGCGTATTCTAAAAGAAATCAATATTCTCATCGTTTCCATTCATTTTTTTTCCTGCCAAAATTATCCACTACGATTCATCAAAACTTTCGATTAACTCCAATCTCTTAAAAAATGCTACTTTTTGTAAGTTTATTTCCCTAGAACAAATGTTATTTGGTCCCATTCACAAACATTTTGGATAAAGTTTTGAGTTTAAGAATCTTTCTTCAAAAACATGCCAAAAATACGCTAAAAGCCAGGTACAAGGTCTAAGACTGGCAAGAATATGGCAGCATCAGTTGAGCAACAACTGAAAGTACTGACATGTTTGACCACCAGCTGGAACATGTAAATGCCCTTCCACTCACATTGGAGTGCTCCTTCTCAGAAGGAAAAAAAAGGAGAACAAAAAAACCAAACAACAAAAAACCCTGTTGTTTTAGTAACTACAATTATTCAACAGTCTTGACAGAGAAAAGTAAACAGGTCATTAGCATGGCAATATGAGGGCTGGTCACAAATTGATCACAAAACTGTTTTAATGGGAAATTGAGTTTTCAACTAAACTAAATGGCTTTCTTAGGTTAAGTATTTATTTAGAGGAAAAGAAAATAGGAATTGAATGGGAAAAGAAAAATTGATATTTTTTTCCCTGAAAAATGGCTGGGGTTGGGCTGAGGGGTGTTTGCTCTGTCTTTGGCATTCACAAAAGTGAGTTTCCTATGGGCAACCTGGTCTCGGGCACACTGCTGAAGAAAGAGGGAATTGTTTGCTCAGTGACCTGCCCATATCTCCCATTAGATATGGAGAGATCACACTCGACCAGAACTGCTGAGACGAGCCTTCAGCCTCAAAGCAGACCACACAATAGCATAATTGAGAATAAAGATAGGTTGCCTGAACAAACAGAACCCAAGTCTGATGAATAATTTCCTAAAAAAAAAAAAGAAAAAGACAGGTCTACCTACCTCCCAAGATGTGATAAACATAATAAACATGAAAGTACAGACAATGTGGTGTGAGGAGAGACACATGCTGGGTTTTAGATTTTACTTGTTGGTTCTGTTCTCTCATTCGGTGTTCAAGTTCTGAGCAATTATCCTCCTGCTAAATTCAGAGTCCATGAAAATCTGTAAATTTTCTATTCTACATACAATGTACTACAAATTCTTACACTTATAATATATTCAAGTTTTAAACAGCTGGATGAGGTGATCATTGTAGGTCCCTTCCAACTAAAATATTCTATTCTATACAACTGCTTGAGATAGCAGAACTCTTTTCTAGTTCTATTACATTGTGTGCTCAAGCAAAGCTTGAATTTTTTATGATCCTGGAAAATTATATGAGAACCTTTAAAAAATATTAAAGTGACAGAAAAGATAAAAATCGTCATTTCTTTCCTAAAGATCTTACCACAACTTTTACAAATATGATTTCAAAATATTTTATTACACTTCTTAATTGGCTTTTAAAAATTATTGAAACTATAGTTCTGAGAGAGTTTCCTTCTGTTATAACACTGAAGAGAACTTACAGGTAAATTCCAGAATACCAGCACATGCTTTAAGACAGAAGAACAATTAAATATTTTAAGTGCTGCTTTTATCCTGTTAGTTTTGAAAATGATAAAGGTCAACCAAAAAAGTAAACTGGCAGTAAAGCAATGCTTTTGCAGTGATTCCCAGGCAGCACATACTGTCTTCCTTTCACCACACAGAAGGCATTTAAATACTCCTACAGCTACCCTCATCCTGAAGGTAGAGCCCAGAGCGTGCATTTGAGTCTTCACACACACTGGCATTTGGGGAACTTTTCTACTCAAAACCACATGAGAAGCAATTGTTCAAGCCTGCTCCGCCTTCTTCAGAACAGCTTTTTTAACTGTGTTGAACATTTTCTACTAACTCACTGAAATATGGTTGGAATAAAATAAAATATGCCATAGACCAATAATAAGAACAAGAGTCAGGAAACCTTCTGAAAGGGAAAAAAATGCCCCAATATCTTTGCAATTGAACACTAAATATTTTATATTTAATAAAGAAAGGAAAATATTATTGAAAACAATGGAGGAAATTGCTAGATAATTAAATGCTGTGAATTTTTATGTATGATAAATCCAGGTTGAGTGGCTGTCATGATTTCTTTTCTGTATAAAGTAGAAAAAGCAGTAAGACATAATTAGTCCTGAAAAGCAAAATCATACAACTGGCTTACAGTGCCTTGAAAAAAACCACACCATTATAAAACATGGTGGGAGAGAAAAAGACCCTGTAAAATGTGGTGACTGTGTGATCATTCATGAAGAAACCTCAATCTGCAGAGAAGTAGGAAGACTTTTGATAGGAATTACAGCTCTAGGAATTTAATGCAAGTTTTTCTCTTATGACATTGGACAGTATTTCACTGCTACCTCAAAATATATTTTTCAACAGGAAATTAAAACAAGACTAATTTGAAAAATAAATGCTGTGCTAAATGAAGTCTAATTTCTCTTCAACACGCTTTACTTCAGGGATTATATTAAAATACTCTGTACTAAGCATGTGAGTAATAATTTGCTGAATTGTGTCCAAGCTGGTTACTTGCCTGAACCAAGTCAGATAAAGTAGAAGTGGGAAGCTCAAACTCAAAACCAGATATTTTTTTCATTTTCCTTCCTTAATTTCAGACATCACACCTTGTTCAGTTTACACCCCTGGCAGTCTGCTAAATCATTCTTCTTCAGAACGAAAATAGCATAACAGCATAAATTCCACTTTACACAGAAGTGAGAACAGAAAGTATTCAGTTTAGCAGGCACTTCAAGTGAAATATTTCCCCTCCTACCAGGCATTACCTCTCTGTTCCAGCTGTATTTTTCTATCTTACTGTATACTCCTCCGGTAAAATCTTGTTGCCTTGCTTGGAAAATATAAAATGAAATTAGCAACTGGCCAACAGTGAATCACAGCTGGTAGTGACTGTAGGCAGCTCTAAAGATGACACCATTACTTGTCCATGCAAGAGACAGAACAAGAGGAAATGGCCTCAAGCCAGGGGAAATTTTGATTAGACATTAGGAAAAATTTCTTCGCAGAAAGGTGAAACTTTGTTCAAGCATTGGAGCAGGCTGCCCAAGGCAGCCATTGAGCCACCATTCCTGGAGTTATGTAAAAGACGTGTCAACATGGCATTTAGAGTCATGGTTTAGAGGTGGATTTGATAGTGTTGGGTCAATTGTTGGACTTGACAATGTTAAGGGTCCTTTCCAACCTAATGATTCTCAGATTCTATGAAAAATCAATTGTTTTGTGCTATGCATTTATCTTTTATAAACTTTCCTAAATTAGTCCTGACCTCAAATATAATTTTTGCATTGCAATGTATGCCGTATCTTGATGCTGTATTGAAACTTTGTATTGTCATCTTTAAGTGAATATTAACTAGCAAACACACATGTGAGTATTTAAGGGCAAAGGTGGTACTGTTCCGCAAGGTGTCCGCTCCTGAGTGTAACTATGTTGCCATGTTGCTTCACCAAAACAAGTTAATAAGATTTAACTTTTAGTTTTCTGTTCTAACAGCTACTAACAGTATATTGGAGAGGTTTTTCATGGAAAATTACAGCAAAAATGTCAGGATCTGTCTCCTTTAATAGATTACTCTTCTATGCTAGAATTTGTCCATAGAAGTTTCAGTTAAAGCTACTCTTTTTCACTTGTAACACACACCAAGCAGTCAGGAGCACTAAGTAATCCCTGATGCCATCAGGAGTGAAAGAGATCAGGGACTTCAGAGGGGGTGCTCAAACAGGATGTGACAACAGCACCCTGTGGGGATCCCTCACCCTGTGGAGAATTCACCAGGACTGGGCATGTTGACTGCTCAGCTGTAAGGGACCCTTCAGGCTCATTCCTACTACAAATTCCTGAGGCCAGCACAACTCCAGAAGAGAGCATGACACAGCTGTAGCCCAGGAACCATGTTTAAACTCTTCAGGAGGCAGATGTTGGCCATGTGCCTGTCTCTCTGAGCCAATGGATAAGTCACAGCCACATAGAACAGAATTTTATACTGAGACATCTCTGTGAGACAGCCAAGCCAACCACCTGAAAGTCCTCAGTTTGACCAAGGTAGGGCAGGAATTTGAGGTCTCCAGGCAAGCATCCTGAATCAGGTGTTTCATAACGTGCAGTTTCAGTCTGAGGAAGCATCAACAGAACTGACGCTGAAAAAAACTACTTCCATAAATGAGATTTTTCTGGAAAAAAAAATTAAGCATTTTCCAGTTAATTCCACTGTGACCTAGTCTTACTTTCTCTCTGGCAGATATCTCTGAGAAATAGCATACAAAACAGAAAAATGTTGATTTGCCATATTCTACCTCAGTCTGATTTAGCACAACACTGCAGTATTTTCCTGTGTCTTTCATATTCCCAATCACTTGATTACAGAGTTGCATCATTGCTGAACCCTGGGCCATAAAAAATAAAGGAACACAATGACAGTCAGCCAAAACAACACAAACAGCTGCTTGTCTAGACGTATTAGTAGTGTCCTGAAACCTTGGCAGCCTGGTGATATAATCTAAAAATTTTGCACCACTGTTCTTGAAATATCTTACTGTGATTATGTAAATCTACTCATTTATTTTCACTGGAAAACATAAAAATGCAGGCAAAGGAAATCGTGAATCATTTCACCCTTGGTTCCTAACTAACAGTATGATTCAAAGGGAGGTATCTGCAAGTTTTTTTCTCTCATGAAAGTCTCCTGTGACCTGCATATTCTATAACATGAAGGGACAAAGTAACAACAGCGTTACAATATAATTGTTTTCTTTCTGTTATGTGTGCTTATTTTGCTGTGGCAATTATTTGTTTATAAGCCATTAAGTTATTTGCAAAACCTATTTGATGTTCCACCTCTGATTTAATTAGTAGAAGACAGTCCCTTTGCAATTAACAATAAAGGTTAACTTTTTATAAAATTCCCAGTAGAATTTAACATTTCATTTCTTAGGTTTTTTTTACATCCACTTCTAATTATAAATAGATGGCTTTGTTCAATTAAAATGTGCACATAAACTCCACAAAATATCACCACCAATAACAGAAGGTATCAATAGTTCCCACATAACCACTCTGCAGTCTAAGTTCCTGGTTTCTCAAATTCTGAAGAAATTAAAAAATTGGGAAAGCAGTAATGGGCTCTGGCTTGTCCTAGCCATAAAAGACATTAACATCTATAGTTAAAACAAGGAAGTTCTTGAGTAACAGGCCAGAACTTTGGGTACTTCACTTCCCTTCCACTTGTTTTTGTGTCTTTTCAAAGTTATGTGGAGTGGTCAGTGATCTAACCTGCAATTTTTCTGGACTTCAGCTGCACTGCATGTTTGAAACACTGAGCACCTTGGAGAAAAAAAAGGGCAACCTTTAAAGACAAAGCCTTACACCAAATGTCTGAAGTTTCAAGAGCATTTAATGGTTAGAGATATTTCTACTTTCTTGGCTGCTCAGAAGGCGCTGAGACATAGGCAAGATGAAGAGGGAGATCAGAATTTGACCCTCTGTTTCTGTCACTTTAATATTTGGCATTTCTGTGGCCTAAAAAGACTAGGGAAATCATTTAAGAACTAATGAAGAGCTATTTACCTCCTAAATCTTCTTCCCTTGAGTAATGAAATAATTACCCTTCCATAATCATGGAAATATTCAACTTGAATCTTAAATTGAGCTGTTGTGAAAAGTGGTAGTGATGTTACATAGGTGATCACCATGGTAACGTTTGGAAACTGCACTGTCGTCAGCCAAGAATATCGTTCTGCTTTTCCCATAACAGTATAAGAGACTGGAAATGAACTCTTCCAAGATCCCATATTGATATGGGAAAGTGAATATTTATCTGTCTTACCCGCTAGGACAAAGGCTTAAAAACAAACACACAAATCCACCAAAACCACAAACAAAAATTCCACCAACCAACCCCCTCAAAAATCCACCCACCAGCACACTTCCATGAACTGAATTACTTTGTAATGTGATATTACTGTTTGCTAGTTTTGTTTTGTTTACTCTCTGTACATTAAGTCAAGACAGATCCCTAAGGAACAACGTGGTAGGACTACAAGGAGAAATCAAAAGATTTTATTTGCATAACTTCGATAATTAGACATCCTACAAACTATTAGAGCAGTTACTTACATTTTAAACTGTGGCTCTTTTACAAATGAGCCCTCTCCTCCTGCTTGAATCTTTGATTTCTTATGCAATATGGTTTCCTTCACTGGCAATAGTAGTCACCACATTTGAAGACTGTTCACTTCAGGCTACTCAGTCCAAGTACCCCAAGAATAAATCTTGCTTCCTGCTCAAGGCGCAGATCAAGGGAAGATCAATACTAAGAACATTGCTTTTATCAACAGTCTAAGAGATACAATGAAGGATCATACTTTGAATATTCACCCCTTACAAAAACGGTCTGAGGTTAAAACCTTTCAGAGCATGTAAAACATTCAGAACAGAAGAGATGGGCAATTTTTTCAAACCAAGGGATGAACTAATGCACACTACAAATAAGTGCTGGAGGCTCTGTATCAAAACTGAAGGAGCTACACATCTCCCAGCTCAAAGATATCATGATTTTCACTTTGATAGTTGCTTTTCTGCCTTAATGCTGTGTGGTATGAAAGCATAACCATTCAAAGAGGAGATTAAGTGTCTGGGATACTAATTTTCCATTGAGCAGGATAGAGAAATTGAAGTGTCAATGACACTAGAGTACACACTGCTGCGGAGATGGTAGATAAGATGCCCAAACTGCATTGGCAGTTTACAGCTAAGAATGATTCTATGGGTTTTGCTAAAATGTACAGTTAATTAAAAATCCAAATCATAAACAAGAAGATTTTCAGAAAGAACTTATATTTCTAGCAAATTACAAGGAAGCAGAGGGATTACATTCTTCCGTAAAGGATGCTCTCTCTAAGAGAGAATGAATATATCTGAGAAACATTCATTCTTCAGGCAGTATAAGGAGAGCTTCCTTCCAGGCTGCTGCAATAAAACAGAAAGCAGCAGGTGAGGTGAGAACAGTAATAAAGGCAACATATCCAGGCTCCGAAAAGATTCTCAGTTTCACTTGAAGTAGTGATCTATAGAGTTCATAGTGGATTTCTAAAGGCCTAACTTTTATCTAGTGATTACTGAATTAAACTATTCTCTGATAATGATGGGATACATCTCTCCTTGCTTCAGCTACCTAAAACCTAGCCATATAGTGTAAACTGGCTTTCTTGTAGGCAGTGACAAATGAGGAGTAGATGTACAAAGGGTAAGATACCTTACCTTAAAAGCCTCTCAGCATTCAGAGGGCAGCTGTCACATGCTCCTCCTCCTTTTCCATGGAACACAGAGGTTTTATGTCTTCAACTTGGCATCACTTCTTCTAAATTCTGAATTACCTAAACAGTTGTTACTGCACATGAACCCCAGTCTTAAACAAAGAGAGCCTGTTCACACCTGCTCACCAACAATATCAAGCCTGGGATGGGACAAAATGGACTGCTGAGAAAGGCAGCCAAAATTCTGCCCCAGTGAAATGGGAGCAAAAACCACAAAGGCTTATTCTATCTGCTTAGCACAGAAGGAGAAGATGCAGATACTGCAGAAGGAAGTAGAGCTCAAGATCACTTTGACAGATGTAAAGAGGTGCTGAGACAGAAACAGCATGTGGTATCAAGTGAAAAAAAAACACCTGCTTTAGCCAAGTACAGATAAGGACAACTCACAGACTTTTAGACTGCTCCAAAGGCATAGATCAGTGCAGTGTTAGACTTTGAGCAGCACTTCTTTATTCTGCGGGCAGCAGGGGCATCTGACTAATACAAGAACGCCTACAGTTCACTCTTGGATACTTTAGAAGCTGTAAGAGGCCTCTTTATTCCCGGAGAGCCTGGGATAACCATTTTAACAGATGACACACTCATCGTAGACTATGGTCGTGTGAAAGAAGCAGCAGATGTCTTCCCTGGAAGAAGTTCTGAGTCAAATGTCCCTTTCGCTGACTCCGCTATCCAAGCCATTTTAAATGTGCTCGCCAGTCTGTGGTCAGCCATCCTTCTCAGAAGCTTTCCCACTTTCCTAAACACAGCACTTTCAAACCCCACCCCTGTTTATCTTCTTCCGGTCACTGGGTTCAAAGGGGTCTCATGACCCCTTTGCAGAGCTGTCTGTAACAATCCTGGTTCTGGTCAGGAGACGAGCACCCCAAATGATTTGACCTCCTCAGAGCCTGTCAGTAAAACTGTGGAGACAAGAAACAGATCTTTCAAAAGAGTTTCAGCTCTTTGCCAAAGACTACACAACTTAAGAAAATGGATCCAAAGCAAGAAGAGTGTTATCTAAATACATCATTACCTCAGCATAACCACTTTATTCCAAATAAAGAAGGATCCAACTCATTCCTGCTTTCCCTGGAAGACACAGCTGTCTTGCTGCTTATAGTGCCCTCCCTCTCTGCCTGTGTTTGACTGTTCAACTTGCTCACAAAGCCTTATTCCCTTTAATGTAAAGTTAGGATTGAAGAAAACTAAGCCTAGTTCAGGTCAAGATTTTTCATTTTTAGGTCAGGTAGATGTATACCACAAGTATTCACCAACTGATATCTTCCCCACCATGTACTCCAGAAGTGTTAGTGTTATCTAGGATGGATACTTATCTCTGGCTTTTTCTCAGCCCCTTTGTGTCTCTCAGAATCTCTTTGATTAACTCTGAACTGGATAATAGAAAATTAAATTCCTTCTATTTATCAAAAGTAGGGTTTATGGCTCTCTTGCACTCCTTAGAGCCTTGTTAGAGTTTAGGGGATATTTAATGAATAATTTATAAATTGAACATTTTATAGGCTACAGTTCTCACATAAGTAGACAAATGTCATACCTATCATTCAAAGGTACACTCCAATGAAGAACAGGTTTCTGCCTCAATTTTGGAGCAGCAAACTCATCATTCATTTTCTATTTGCTCGACTCGGTCACTGAGTTTTATAAGCAAGAAAATGCTTATAAAAAAAAGCAATGAAACCTTTTGCACTGACTATTCTGACACCAGCTCACAAGAGCCCCTAGAGATCTAAAAGGAAAAGAAGAGTTCTGGGTTGTCACCACAGGTGGCAACTGCAAAAGTCTCTGGCCCTACAAGCAGTAGAATATGGCCTTAGACAGTACCCATAACCAAATTATTCAGGTCTCATACTCAGGGGTTATATGAGTGGGAACCCTGTACCTGGAGAATAAGAGAAGAAAGAGACATTTGCTCATCAGCACAGTGCCCCACAAAATTCTCCCATCATTCACACTTTCAAGAAGTAGTGCTCAGAGTAAGAGCTCATCAGGCAAAAAAGGGAACTACTTGCAGCTCCCTTATACCCAGGCTTGCATGAGGTGGCTCAGATTAGAATTTGCCACTCATTTTACACTCAGATAGGAGATAAAGTAGAATCAAACAGCTGAAAAAGGTACAAAATTTCAGCTGCCCTATGTCCTACCTTGAGATAACTGTTCTTAAAACACCTATACTAGGTCCTCAGTTGTTCTCAAAGACCTTTAAAAATGAATATTCCATAGACTCCTCTGACAGCTTATTATGGTAATTTTCACAGAACAGTAACATCCTCCACTATTGGGAAGTTTTTCAAATATCTAACCAGCATCACGTTAGGCCTGCCCTGCTTATTTTTCAGAGACACATAGAACAAATAATTTCTTTTCTTTTTCTAACAGATATTTCTTTATTAACTGCCTGTTATGCTTACACACACACACTTCAGTATAATTTTATTTCATCATATTTTTTCCAGGTCCCAATCTCTAAAAACTCTCACTGGTCCCCTTTGGACTACCTCTGTTTGGTCTACAATTTATTTGGAGTGTCCAAAATTGGAAACAATAATCCTGCTTGGACCCTCTTGATACTGAAAACAGCATCATTCCTTATGTTTATATCCCAATCTATCGTTTGAAATCTTTGAAAGAGTTCACAAGTTTTTACATCCTTCTCACCTGTGGTTCACCAGGACCATTACATCATTTTCTACAAAACTCTTATTTTGCCTGTGCTCTCCTACGCATTTTGTAAACTTAGTGTGTCACTTCCTTTTAGTTTGGTGGCACCTGCAAATGCAATAGACTACTCTCAGGCCCATTGGTTAGGTCATTAATGAAAGCAAGAATAATACCTGATCCAGAACAGAAACCTTTGGACACTCACCCAACATAGATTTTCTTAGTGAACAGTTGTTAACTACTTGCTCTATACATGTCTCTATATATTTTGGTGTCTTTCCAGCAACTCTGTGTTCTACAAATTCCTCACTTTTCCCACTCTTTCTACATAATCACCACATTTTTATTTTCTTGTTTCCAGGTAACTTGTCTGCCCCTCAGAAGTTCCTTCAGATAACTGTTAGAGGCTCTGAGAGTTCACCAACCAGCCCATTAAGCACCAAGGACGAAGTTCACCCGCCCAGCTGGCATGAAAACATCTGAATTTTATACATGCTATCGAACCTGTTTCTTCCTTATTCTCTCCTGTTGGTGCTGGTGTTAGGCCACCTTATTGCAGCTGACCTTTATCCTGAAATCCAGCAGAAAAGGCACGACACTTGAGCCCTTCCACTGTCTCCCTCGGACAGCCCTCCCTCTCTCACGAACAGCTCCTCTGATTTATACGCTTGCAGTTTGCCTTAGTGAGCTGACCTAGTTTCCACTTCATGCAATCTTCCCCCTTATGTTTGAAGCATGGGAAGTGCTCTTGATGTAGCCAGCTCAGGCTCGTACTGTATTTCTTATCCTTCCCCCTCAATGGGATAATTTGCACTGTACCCTCAGTAGGCAGGTCCCTTCTTACCTTCTCGCTTAGACCAGACTCCTAACAATCCTCCCTCTGCTGTGCATACAGTAGGTGTATTTAGACTAATTTTATTCCAAATAAGGACATCAGGGATCACAAAAATCAGGTCTGTGCTACTATTTTTCATTTCAGACTCTTACTGTACTGTCAGATTAACAGATTTTTCACTTCGCCCAGGAGTGGCTGAATTTATCTATACTCTTTCACATCTTCTAAACAGATTTTCTTCCAGAATTTTTAAACTGATTGAAATGGAATTCATTAACAATTCAAATAGCCACTAGTCATGACCTCCAGTAAAAACATGAAGATACTTACAGGTGAAAGTTGTGTATCTTATTTTTCTTGAGATGCTAGTCTAATGATCCCAGTCTCACTTTTCTTGGGTACTTTTGCTTCCAACTCATTCAGTCTTTTTCCTTGACATCATTCTGGTCAACACCGTAAGCTTTGGTAACTGTTTGGCACACTGTTCCCATGGCTTCCATGCATCTGTAGCATTTTTTGGCATTGGTGCACAAATAAAACACAAAGAGCAAGAAAAGGAACATGCTACTAAACTGTGTATAAGTCAACCTTTCAAGCATGATCCACTGAGTTCTGAGGTTTGGGGCTTATTATTGCTTTTGACAATTTTATTCAACTGCTTTTGATGGAGCTACTAAAGATTGGATTCCCTTCACTTTGAAGCAATCCCAGGCTGTTAACTTGAAGAAAAAACAAATGTTTTGACCAGTCATGAAACTGTGAGAATTTTCAGTTCATAATATAATTTAAGACAAAAAAAGTCCCAAAGTATTAAATAACAGTGACTTTATGAGAAAGAGGGATCAAGATATTATTATAATCTATAAAGATTATAGTGAAGGTATAAGAAGGGAATTAAACCATCTCAACTTTTCAAAACAATCTAAGTAATTTAAGATCTGCATCATTGACCCATGCTCTTGTTCTCTAACCACCCTTGAAAATTCCTGCTCTGTAATTAGTGCTCTCTGTCTCTAACACTACTGAAATAAAAGCATAGCTTGCCTGAAATTGGGCTGCTGTTTATAATGCAAACTAGTAAATATTTTCCCCCCCTAAAAAATACTTAATTTACAATGTTTAGCAAGTTTACATTCTGGACCAGACAAGATAAATCATTCACACAAAATTATACAGAAATCCAGTCAACATATCTTTAGTAAATATGCTTTGAAGTGTTGGAAATAAGAAAGCTGACAATTTTTAATTTTTTTCCCCTTTCAAACTCTCAAGAGAATGATACCTGTATATATCAAGTTTTCCTAAAATACCATTTTCAAAGACTACACAGGGTAAAAATAATGTAGAATACCTTGATCACAAGTGATTGTTGAAAATGAGCTTTATACTAACAAAAATATTCAGTACTTCAACTCTTCAGGGTTTAAGCCCTGAAATTATTTCATCCAATGAAATTCTAACATCAAGACAGAGCTAGACAAGAGAAAAACCTATAGCTATGCATGACATTTCATTCTATATAGGGATTGAAAAATGTAGGTTATCTTCATAAACCAAGATATTGCCTGGTCCATAATAGATGGCCTAGTAAGAATAATGCAAATATCAGTATTTCTCATAAAACTACAATTATAAAAACCCTGTTATTCTAATTATCTGTGGTCATATACATGTATTCAACTTAACACCATCTTCAGATGCATCTAATGTCCTCAGCACGCTGTGACATTTTGCAAATAGGTGATACATGGGTTTGATGGGCCAATTTGTCCCAAATCTCACATTCTGTCCTGAAAGAGCAGCAGACATAACTGCACCTACTCAGACAGCACCCAGGAATCAACTGTGTCTCAAAGTAACAGCTTATGTACCATTTTCTCATTCTTCTGAAGAGATAAGGGGGAGGGGAGGGTCTAACACCGAGACAGTCTGGTGAGCAGAGAGAATGGCACCATCTCTATCCTGGTCATCCTTTGTCCCCATGGGGAAAAACAGCAGTCAGACTCATATGTTCTCCTTATAATTTAACTGAAAATTTGAGAAGGGCAGGATAAGAAAAAAGAGGGAGCTCGTTTACCTCTACTGCTAAGTGAGGCAGATGAAGGTGCATTACATTGCACAGTACATAGTCAAACACACTGAACAGCAACGCACAAGCAGCTCCTAAAATTTCAAGTTACGTACCTATTAAATCTAATCTGATGATAATTTGCTTTGTGTTAAAGATATAAACCATCAAAGGCAATTAATAACCAGAGACACCAAATATTATACGTAATACAATTTGTCCATATCATAATCTAAAAATCTGTGTTCTTTGCTAACAGCATAGGCAATGTGACTTTTCCGAGGTTTCCTGCTGTGACCAGGACAAGAGGCTTGGAGTTGCTCCTGCTCACTCTTCTGACCAGCACTAGTCCAAGGGCTCAGCCATGACCCCGTGGGAAACAGCACTAAGGGTGGGAGTTGCAACAGCAGCAATGACACCCTTCCACCCTGTAAATCTGACAGTCCAGCCTGAGCAACTCCTCTATCCTAAATGTATTCTGTGTTTCTGGCAAATAAATTAAAAAAACCAGTGCATAGCTATGCACTGCACTGCAGAGAGGAGGAATAAGGCTTCAGGTGAAGGTGTGCTCCTCACAGAACCTGAGGGCTGTTCCTGTGACAAGGAAACCCAGAGCGGTCCCTCCTAGCCTTATTTCCAGGCTTTGTGCAGCATTGGGATAAACTGTCCTAGCTCAGAGGTTTTTAGCCTGGGTTGTAAAAGGAAACTTTTTGGAAGACCACCTGGAGACTAGAGAGCAACATTATTTGTCAACAAAATTCATCATTCTAAACCAGGTTTTTTTGTTCTGATTAATTTCATTGATACAAGCATCTTGTGTTATTCCCTCATAAAAGTTAATAAAGAACAACCCATGGCACTTGAATTCATGCCACTGACAATACCACAAAATGTTAACTGGAACAGCAATAATCCACTAGCTTATAGCACTGACTGGCAGACATGCTGGACTCACTAAATTTGGGTAAATAATGTGCCTGAGAATGAAGAGAACAGTAAAAAAGAAGAAGGCCTGAAGCAGGGTAGTTCAAACTGCAGTGGGAGAGTTGATATCTTGCATCTTTCTTGTGCAGAAAATAGTTGGCAATGGGGTGCTTGCTTATTATCCATACATTACACCATGTTTGGATGGCTCAGCCGTACAGGCCAGAAGAGGCAAAAGCTGAAAACAAATTCCTGCCAGTTTCTTGCCTCTACCCACTCACTTATTATGGAAAAAACATCCATAGATGCATGGCCTGTTCCAGATCTTCTGGTGCTCAAGGCTTTAAAAGATCGGTGATTATTCAGATCCACGAGTCTCTCTTCGTACGCAAATCCTGATGTAACTTGTTTGAAGAGACAGATTCTGAAAACTTCATCTAGCATCATTTACTCAGGGAACGACCTTTGAAATGAACAGGAGAAATTCCTAAAGCATTCTACTTCTTGGTATGAGTGAAATCCAGCTCTTGATTATTAGAGGCAATGCTTCATGTTACACCACTTCCATATGGTTTAGCCACCTGCCTTGAAGGGGTCAGGCATCACTATTCCTATCCAAACATAATTAAATCTTTACTGAAAAAGGTAATGCATTGGGCATTTGTATGCAAATTCTGAGGGGAAAAAAATTATAAACTATAAATCAGACTTTTAAGGTCTAATCACACGAATTTGTTTTTATAAAAATATTCTAAATTAAACAAAGCACAAAGAAAAAAAAAAACATCAGGAGAATTTCCTTGAATGTCCTGTTTTGAGGGAAATAACATTCAGAAATTAAGTTCTTGTCTACAAAACGGCTTTGTTAAGAGATGATTTTTTAAAAATAAGCTTGTAGAGCTTGAATATCATCCTTGTTAATGCCATACCCTGTTTGTAAGCAGAAAAATCCTTCTTCTTGAGTTTACTTGTCAATTGCAGTCTTTGTTGACTGATAGCTCTTATAAAACTAGATAAAGATGGCAGATTCTTTAAAGAAAAAAGATCTTTTCAGAATTCGCTAGGTACTGTTTCTGATCTTCTTTTTTTTGATTTATGGCTATAAATTTTGATTGACTGCTTGGCTGAGAACTGTCCTGGGTAAGACCTATTTGATATTCTCAATCTTTTCTTCCTGAAGTCCCCAGAAAATAAAACAGTGTCTTCTGCTGTTCCTTTACCACACCTCACAACTCTGTCTCTCTCTATGGCATGAAAGACTCCAGATCTGAAGATAATCAAGACCACATGACTGCAGAGGGAGCCAATTGTGTGCAGCTCCAGGATCCAACACTGTAAGGTTAATGCCTCCTTGTTGAAAGCGTGTAATCACTTTGAAGCACCTTCTTTGTTTTGTTTTGTGGTTTTGTTGTGGTTTTGTGTTTTGGGGTTTGTTTTGTTTTGTTGGGTTTTTTTAAAGAATGACAAAAAAACCCAGAGCCTAATTTTATGTGCCTGGGAGTAGCTATCTGAGCTTCAGGCAATACAAACGCTGCTATTACTGGGGAGTAAAAGCTCTGCATAATTAACAAACATCATCAGCCTTACAGTTCCTGTAGAATGTAGTAAGTTCCTTGCCTGAAGGCTGCTCTCAGCCTAGTAAGTCTGTTTACCCTGTCCAAGATTAGATTAGTTTAATTATTATGAAAAAGACTGCTAAGATCTTACAGCCTAATTATGCAAATGTTTCTAAATGTTCACAAAAGTAATTTATTTATTTGGAGATAAATGAATCTGTTTTGTCATAAACCAGATTGCAGACCTGGCAATGTACAAGCGGGGTTATGTGCCCTTAGGCATATCTTTCACCACAAATATCAGTGGGACCCCCGGATTACAACATTTATAAATACATAAATGTTTTTTAGCAGGTTTTTATTGTTTTTATAAATTATAGTAATCCCAGAAAGAACTATCACAGGTTTAATACTCACCAACCTTGTTATGAAAACAGGGTTTCTCAGCAGAAGCATTTAAAAGATGCTAACAGCTAAAACATTCCCGGTAGACCTATTAAGATGCACCTGTTTTATTATGCTTTGGAACTGATATCTTCAAAAGAGTTCTCCCCTCCTAGCACAGACTCTTGCTGCTAAAATAACCTGCATCAATATAGCACTATTATTCTAAATAAGGTGGTTCTTCAAAAGGCATACAGTGTTAACCTTAACTGGAAACAACCCCTTTTACATTAGGAATTCTTTAAGTTTTCCTCATAAACCTCATTACAGGTTGGAGATTTAATTCTTCATCTATTTATAATGACATGACAACACATGAAATAGATGCAGAAAAGCTGTTCTATATTTAGCTACTGCTCTAGTTTCATTGCTATTATCATGGAGATAACACCTAGGCAGCACACTACTGCCTTCTGTCAACTCCTGCACATTCCAGGTATAATATTTAAATTTTGGACTGTTAGACACTTAAAATCCGATCTTGACCACAAATACAACTGAAAAGCGTAATGTGTTGCACAGCTGTGTGAAATGAAGTGGGACATAAACTCAGAAGAAGACTGGCCTTTACAGAGTTCAAATCTTCTCTTAATGAGACAACACATCTGTAGACAGGCTATTTTGTGCACGTCAGAGCACACATCCCTGATTCCCACAGGCATCAATGTCAGAGGGAACTGTACTACAAGAACCTTTAAAACAAAATACACCAAGGGTTTAGCTGGGTATTAGTACCAAAGCAGGAGAAGTGCAATTCATATATTGAATAAACTCAGATATTTTGAGCTAAGTTCCTTTAAACTGTGACACCAAATTGATGCACTAATGTCTTTCTGCCATCAATGTTTATTTTCTACTGGAGACAATAGCATGACATTTTACTGGAAATGTATTGCATTAAAATCAATGCAGAGTGACTTCTTGATTTGTTTATAAATTAAACATTCCTTAAATAAGCAAGGCAATAGCTCTGTATGGGAATTATACCCACAGTTCTCCTGTGTATTAAATGGAGGATGTGAGCGATTATTTTAACTGGCTGCTATGACATCATCATTATCATGGATATTCAAGACATTAAAAGCTGTGTGCTGTCAGTTAAATGATCACATCTCAAGTGCACCTGTGTTATAATTATTCATTTGGAGCAGGATCATTAACATATTCCTTAAGTCATTTACAGGCAATTTGACTCTACAGTGATGATTTTTTCCCTCTTTGTAACAAATTAATGAGATATATATAAATACGCAAGTACAAATGAAATTCACACAATTCATACCATAATTAGCGTGTACCAAAGGTCTGAAGATTGTCTAATTTGCTTTTTTTTTTTTCTTGTGGTAGGCAGCTATTCAGCACTATATATGATTCTTTCAGAAGAAAGACCCCTGTCAATATATTTTAACAGTCACAACAAGGTTTGCAGTCGTATTAGCTGTTGGCACTTAGCAAGCAATACTTGTAGTCCAGGCTCAAGAGTTTAAATTATGAAAGTAGAAGAGGTAAGAAGCTGGAGATTTATTAAATCTATCTATTGAACTACGTAAATAAGTTACTTGTTCAGTATCATCAATGTAATTAACTTGCCCCCAGTTTCAAAAACATACAGTTGTTTCTGGTTAGACAACTTTGAGAATCGTAGAGCTGATTGATAAGTGTGTACAAATATAGAGGGGCACGTCCACATACCTGCCAAACATCTTAAATATTGATAACCGATTTTAGGATTTTTTTCCCGTGTGCATGCTGACAGAACTTCCCTAAAACTATTAAATCTCTATCATTAGCACAAGATAGTGCTGATCTAGGCTTGCATACAAAGCTCTTTGGAGAGCACATTACTGCTGGGGTGAAGGATCTGTAAGACTGTCAAAAAACTGCAGTGCACACTCATTTGGACCCAAAGAAACCTCTATCCGATAACACTCAAGATGCAATAAATGCCTATTCCAGGCAAAATCTTTTCCTCACTCATGAGATGTGGCGGACTGAAAAAATTCACAGCAGCATTCATACAGATCATTCCTACACACTATTCGCCCTTACCATGTCATTAGCCGGTATCATTGGATTTAAATCAGTTGTTTACTTCGTTGCAAAACAATTCCCTCAATCATATGCAAGAGAGGGGCAGCTGGCAGCGTGGCTCAGTGAGCTACTGGGTTGGAATCTCAGTGCTAGGCAGGTGTACCCTTTCTCTAGAGCTCCATTTTTTACACTGAAATGTGGCAGTCAGCAGAAACCGTTCTGCAGACACAGGGAGAAGAGACACAGTGAGATGGAAGCTTTTTTTCTAACTTACTCTCCTGAAAATGCGTGTAAAACTCCTGCTACTTGGGGAATTTCTTCTTTTATACAGGTGCTCTTTAGAAGTTACTTGGGAGTATCTGGAGAGACTCCCAAGAGTGGGGGGAAAAGTGTTTCCAGCTCCTCTTCAGTTTGACAGGAGTGGATCCTGAGTGTGCTCAAAATTCCCTGAATATATCCACAGCAATGACATCACCTCTCCCTTGGCTCAGCAACCTCTCTTGGACAAGTCTGTAAGAGGAACTAGAAGCCTCACAGGAAAGAGCAGTCGCATGTGTGCATAGGGAACTCTGAGGCAGTAATCTATAACTCAAAGCATGAGATTGAGGCATTCTGGATGGCACACATGATCCTGTATGACAACAGATGCAGAAAGGCTCCTAGATTTATCTGCAGTTAATTTTGTGCTAGACTTCCATTTGGAAATCTTGACCTTAGGAAGGCAATTGGAATTTTCTATTCACTTCTTCTACTGTCAGGATATCAGAAAGAAGTTGTGAACCAGTGACACATGAGAAATTTAGTAACATGATGCCAACATCTCTGAGATTTTTTTATCTATTTCCCTAATTACCCTGGGAAAATTACAGCACCCTTTATGGAATAAGAGCATTGTAAAAATAATAGTTTACTCTGTAGTTATCAGATCTCTGATTACAGTGAGCCAATTTGAGAGGTAAATAAAAAGTATCAACTGATACTAATGCCATCGGTAGGTGAAGGACCCACATTATTGCAAATATTACAGAAAAAGAAAGCATACTAATTACCAAATGCCCCACCAGTCATAAAATCAAAGCAGAGAGACACTGGGATGGAAGCAAAAAGCAGATGAATCCTCAGTATTTTTTTCAGGATATAAATAACTCAGATAATCTTACAATAAAACAATACCCACTGTGTCAGATATGTCGCTCCCAAATATCAGTGAGAAACAGAGAATCAAAAAGAATGCTTAGACCTTTGAATATCACACTCTATCAGAGTCATTTACTGTTTTTAATATACAGCTGAAATGCTACAGAAAACAAAGTGTTTGATTATAATATATTTTGCGTTACTGAAACGCACTTCCTCCAGCAGCGTATTCCACACCATTGAAAACTCGGCCTTTGGCCTGCCCATTCTCCTGGTACAGCTCATGTCCCCATCACTTGGCCAGGTGGCTCTGCTCCACAGCCCTTTCTCAGGTTCTGATGTTTATGGTGTGGCAACAGCAATCGCCTGGGGTTTTACCTCTCCCAGAATAAAATCTGACAACTTGCCCCCTCTCATATCAGTACCTAGACTGTCCATCCCTGCCCACCAGCCACAGTTAGCTATTTCCTACCCAAGCAAGCTCAGATGGACTTCCCACAGGATTTTTCCTGCACTGCATCATGACAGCAGACATTTAAAGCAGTTCACAAAAGAAAGAATTTGCCGTTCTTTCACCCAGTGATGGAAATCACCAGCATCATGGTAGAAAGCCAAAGGAGAGTTCCATATGTACACCCTCCTACATACATGTATCCTCTTTCTCCCATGCTCGAGACAACCTGGCTACCTGCCCAGCACAGGATAAACAGCAAGCCCTACCCCTGAAATTTCTTGGTGCCCTGATTCTTCTCAGGGCCTGCATCACACTTCTCCTCTCTCTCTTCCCCTCCCTATCACATCTCTCTAAAACCCCTTTCTCTCTCTTCAGGACAGAAGAATAGAAAATCTCCCTGACCATCAAGTGAGCCCTGAAAAAGTAAGCCATCCTCTAGACTGTTACTGTGACAATTTAAAGCTGTGCATCCGTTATCTTACCTGCGCCAGCACTTTCCTTTTCCCTCTTCCAGCTTTAAAGACCATTTTAAAGGCTTCCTTGACATAAAGATGCATTCACTCAGGCAGCAATGTACAAGTTTGAAGAAACCCACAAAACACATCAGAATAATGCAGAGCACTCATCATGACTCATTCTTACTTCCTCTGTATTCACTGAAAGCAGTTTTATATTTGTGAACTGCATGACACCACTGAACAGTACCTGAGTGCCTTCTCTGGGTGACAAAACTTGCCACTGCCAATTTATTGGACTTTATTCAGAGCAGAGCAGTATCCATCCAGTTCCTTTCCCTTGGCCCACCCAGCACCAGTCCCCCACCCCCAGCCTCCAGGCAGTGAGCACCCTCCTGAGTGCTCCTTTCAACCTCCCAGGGCTCCCTTAACCCCAGCCACTGGCTCAACATACCATCATGGACCTGCAGTCCCTTTTTAAGATGGCAAAAGGGAGTGAGTTGGACCCTATTTGCTCTGAATTGCTCTATTGTTCATCTGCAATTGAGACAAACACCGCTCTTCCCTCATCTTTGCTGTAGTTCTGCTTGGATCACCTACTAGTGTGTCAACTGAAAATATATGCCACAGTAAACCAGTTATCTTTAAGGCATTAACATTTACCAGCTGTTCAGGTACCTTGACATCTGACAAAAACTAAAGAAATATTATGGCATCTGTATATCACACAGGCAAATAACCAAACTTAAATCAAATCTTACATAGTTTTTCACCTCTGACTATTCTGGTAAAAAAAAACAAAATAAGGCAAAAGCAGGCTATGCAGTACTTCACACTCAGAATCAATTTCTTTCATCTTACTGAGGCTTCCTCTATCACTCATTACTCATATATCCGGAAACAACATGTTTTGCTTATGAGAACAATAGCCTGTAAATTTTGGGATCTGAAATATTAATGAGAAATAGGTAATGGCATTTTCAGATTAACACACACACACACACTTTGAGTTTCTAATGAAAGATCAGAAAAAGCCAGAGTGCAATGTAGCATTATCCTTTGTTTTCAACTATTTTGAAATAGACTACATGGGAAAACAGCCAGGAGATTTGGGTTGTTTTCAGTTGCAGCAGTCATTGTCTGGGAGAGGATCTGTGGCTAAAGGACAAGGGGTCCTTCAGCATGGCAGAGCAACTGCTACAGAGCAGCAGCCCATCAAGTTGAAGGGAATGCTGTTTCCTAGAACAGTATTACTGATGGAGCAGGACTGCTCAGGGCTGACTCATCAATTACCATAAATGACTTGGACACAGGACTCAAAGGGATGCTAAATAAACTTGCCAATGGTACTAAATTGGGAGGAGATGTTGACTTCTTTAAAGGCAGAGAGGCCTTGCAGAGAAACCTTGACAATTTAGAGGGCTGGACGATCACCAGTTGTATGAAGCTTAACAAAGACAGTTGCTGGATTCTGCCCCTGGGATGGGGCAACCCTGGAAGTACAGACAGACTGGGGAATGAGGTGCTGGAAAGCAGCGCTGTGCAAATGGACTTGGAGGTCCTGGTCAACAGAAAGTTGAATGTGAGTCAGCAGTGCCCTGGCAGCCAGGAGGGCCACCCATGTCCTGGGGTGCCTCAGGCACAGAACCACCAGCCAGGCAAGGGAGGGGATTGTCCCGCTCTGCTCTGCACTGGGGCAGCCTCACCTCGAGTGCTGGGGGCAGTTTTGGGCACCACAATGTAAGAAAAGCATGAAACTACTAGAGAGCATCCAAAGGAGGGCAATGAAGATGATGAAGGACCTTGAGGGGAAGCTGAATGAGGGGCAGGTGAGGGCACTGTGTCTGTTCAGCCTGGAGGAGACCGAGGGGAGACTCATTGCAGTTACAGCTTCCTCTGAGGGGAAGAGGAGGGGCAGGCACTGATCTCTTCTCTCTGGTGACCAGGGACAGGACCCCAGGGAATGGCCTGAAGTTGTGTCAGGAGAGGTTTAAGCTGGATATTAGGAAAAGGTTCTTCCCCCAGAGGGTGTTTGGGCTCTGGAACAGGCTCCCCAGGGAAGTGGTCACAGCACCAAGCCTGGCAGAGCTCAAGAACTGTTTGGGCCATACTCTGAGGCACATGGTTTGACTCTTGGGGATGGTGCTGTGCAGGGCCAGGAGTTTGACTAGATGATTCTTGTGGTCCCTTCCAACTCAGAATATTCTATAATTCTATGATTCTATCATATATTGGTAATTTATACCTCTTTTCCATTTGATATGGGGTTTGTTTTCAGTTTGGCTTTTTTAAGAAAGGGAAATATTATATCATTTGGTAGAGGAAGTTTTGTTCAATTAAATAGCTAATCTGTGTTTTAAGATAGAAAAGTAGTAGTCTGCAATGTTATGGCTGATTTCATTTTTATGTCAACATTATCACATGGTTACAGATTTGCCAGCTTTATACAACAACTATTGAGTTGGTTATTTCAGATCCCACACTTCACGAGCATATATTCTTGCTAATAATAAGTATTTCCTTCAATTCACTGTGGTTTCCTAAACCTTGAGTGTGACATATCATAGAGATATACCCTCCATTAAAAATTGACTTTGAATGGAGTATTACAAATACTGAAATACAACAAAGACTGTTGATGGGGAAAACCAAAACAGATGAAAATCCCAAATTCTATGCTCATTTCCTCAACAGGATAAAGGTATGCTGTGATTCTGGAGGCAAAAAAGTAAAATCTCTAAACATGAATTTATTTTTGATCTATGAAATGATAGCATTAGACTGGATTAAATTTGATCTCCCCTATTTCATATCTCAGAAATCCTTCACAAATTAAGGCAGGGTAAAAATAATGACATCTGTAAAGAATTTAAATCAAGGCTAAGTTTCCCATTGATAAAGAAATCAAGCATGTTTAAAAAGATCGACACTTTTGATTAAGCAGAAATTTCGTACCCTCAGAGCACCTGTTAACTACAGCATGTAAGGTACCAGATAGTCTTCTGCTAATCGCTGACCCTTACCTCATACAGGGGTTGAAAAGTATAGCTCATCCCCTTAACTCAGGAGGGGAAGCTGGAACATCAGGCATCACTTTCATTTTCACTTTATCAAGAGCTCAGACCTTCCTAGACCCATATCATCTGCTCTTATCAGAAAGATGCCCTCTGCTCTCTTTCTTCTGCTTGAAGCGGGAGCCCCTCTCTGCTACACAAAGGATCTTGTCACTGCTTTCACATGGTTTGCAGCTTCATTACAAGCATTTTGCACATCTCAGGCTGGAACCTGTAGATGAGAACAGCTTTTTAATGTTTTCTGTAGTCTGTAAGAATTGGGCAATTATTCAACCGAAAGCAGTAAGCATGAAGGGGAAAATATTATTTTCAACTCTACTTTCACTGCACATTTCCAAGATGAGGCAGTGAAGCTTCATTTGCAGTCTGTTACAAAGCAAATCAAGATATATATTTAATATCTAAATTGTGCACAGAAGCAATATGGAAAGAAGAGTAGAAACTGCTGATTGTGTAGTTCAAGATGGGGCGAAAAACATGCTGTTCACACATATCAAGTGCCAGCAGGCAAATGTTGGAATAGTATCATTCCCTGCTCACTTAACTTGCTTTGTGCAGAAACTGATACATCTGTATAAATATTATAGGACACTCACTTGTAATTGAGGTCTCTTATTGCAAAAATAAGGTCTCCAGAATTAGCTTCAGAAGTGCCTGGCACCTAAAACTGTGAGATAGTAAAGTGATCTTCCACAAGATGGCTCTCTCTCTCTGCTCCTATTACTGACTCAAACCTATGGAGAGGGAACATAAATAATATTCAGGACAAAATGAGATTACAGTTTGGAGGAGTAAGAGTGCCTCCACATGGGAACAGAGATGCTTCACTGAATTAGGGCAACTTGTGTGACAGTGGAGAACAGCACATCATCCATTTTCTGCCAACTGTAAAGGGGTTTCACAGGGTGTTTTGAAATAATGGTTTTTGAAAGGCAGGTGCTTCTCCACCTGCAAGCCAAACTGGTGGGCTCCAATGAAGTTTCATTTCATCAGCCGCATTCTTAAGGGGCAGCACCTAAATTAATAAACACTACCTTTCAGGGCTAACAGAAATGCTCAGCTTCTGGACTGGATTTAACAGAGTCCCCGGTCTGCTATAAGCATGGGCAGTGAACCATCTCTGCAAATGTAAATTCATACTTGGACTCCAGACTTTGGAGAAAATGAAGCAATAATAAAATTAGCAAACATTTACACCAGTATATTTTTAAAATAATTTTTTAGTCATAAATTCTATTCATCTCTTAAACGACAGCGATGGAAAAGTATCTTTGTGACATCTGAAAGCATGTGATTTTGAGAAGCTTTCAAACCTACTGGACACACAGAGCCCTCTTACCCATATTTATCCTGGACCATTTTGGATCTTTACGTTACTTTCTGTGAAGTGCACTTTCCTGTACATTGTACTGTTTAATGTGCTTACTGGAGCCTTGAGAATGTGTGTAACAGATTTGTTTATTGAGTGTTCATTTACACCTACAGAAAATTCCCTCAGAAATGAAGTATCACAACAATCTAAAATACATTTGACTGAAACAGAGATGCTAAGATAGCTTTACAGCTCCTGCTGATGATATAGATATTTGTCATATAATATACATTCCTTCTATGCAAAATATTTAAAATAGTTCATCTTTAAGTACTTCCAAATTAGGTGGATTCAGAAGAGTTGTGTTATCAAATAACTGTCCTACTGAGCAAGAGAGAAACAAACAAACATCAAAATAGGAGAATGGGAATATTTTTCACACTACTGTGTCTTTCATCTCCAAACAGTATTCTGGGACAGGCATAAAAGCAGGGAAAAAATCCCTAGCCCTCATCCTCTTTCCTATAGAAGGGAAGGGCTGTGAGGGAAAGCTCAGTTTCTGTGGGATTCCTGACATAGTTTGGAGCTGGTAAGGTGTGAGCTTCCTAAAGTACATCGTGGGGAAAAGCTGGGACACCAGCTTCCCACATGGTTTATCTAAGGCAGCTCACAGCTTCAGGCTACCTCACTTCTACCACAACACAAAAGTACATCACTGGTAGCTGCACTAGGGCAGCTGGGACACTGAAATTACCATGTAATTTACTCTCACATGCCCGTGCTCATTGCTTCTGGAATATACCATCCTCAATAGGCCCCATTTTGACAGATGATAACTGCAGTGTGGTAGGCAGGGACCTTCTTTCTTCTCACATCACTGTTATGTGGTCTCCGCAGAACTATAAGAAAGTACCAGAAGTGTAGACCCACATTTGGTTTGACAATAGCCAGCAGAGAGTTCTCTTACCACACTAGGACTCCTCAGTGAGCATTTGTAGCTAGATTACATCTCTTCTTCATAGTATAAGCACAGGAAACTGCTTACAAGGTCCCCTAAGAATATGGTCTATTAAATTAGCAAAACCAGGATTAGGTTTAAAGCCTAAAAGGAATGAGAAAACAGTGTTTCCTACCCATTACAAATTGATATTATTTTTATGCACCTCGAATTGACTATTGACCACCTGCTCCTTACTACATACTGCTCCCCACCTCATCATTCAGCTTTCTTGCATGCACGGAACACCCTTTTCCAGCATTGTGGTTGCCACTGGACCGTTTTCTTAGCAAAGTAAAGGAGCTCTGCTCTCTCTGTTTTATCTCACCCACACTAAGGAAATCACATTTTGGTCCATATCGCAGGATGATGGTGAAACCTGAGCTCTAAGAGCAGCTGCCTTTCTGTCCTAGTTGCTGCCAGTCACAAGTAGGGCATGCAGCTGAGAGATGCAAAAAAATGAGAGAAATGCCCAAATTTCACACTCACATGTGCATACAACAACAGGAGCACATGACTGGATCACATCATCCAGTTCTGCCTGCATCACTCATCAGAAACAGTGACTCAGATCTTGGGGTGTATATAGCAAACTTCTGGCACTCATTTCATAAACAGCTTGAAAATTAGGCAAAGAAGAAAGAGAACTTTTTTTTCTTCAGAGTTTTCTTTAGTCCTTGCAAGATAAGCCAGTCATTAGTTTCACTTGCTTCTTTGCAACTACTTCATTTCCCCAGCACATTAGACAAAGTCCACCCCCAGTGCTATCTCACAGCTCAGGTACTGACCATCTCCTTTGAAACACTGACCTCCTCCTCAAAAAACATTCCTGTTTTCTATTTGTGCACGTAGGAGGTAGCAGCACTGGTGAATGGAGTTCAAATATGACTTGGCACATTCTACACCATAAAGTAACTTCTTCTTCTGTTGGGACAAGAGAAAAGGAGCTTGAAATTTATAATGAATATAAAGGCTGCACTGGCAGAAATGTGGCTTAGCTCCATTCTGTCAAAAAGATTTTTTGGAAAGAAACACAGGGATATATCTCTCACATGCTCTCAATCTGTGTTAATTAAAAGATATTTAATTTCACTGTCAGCGAAGTTTAGGCATGTTACTGAGAGCTCCAAGATCCAATTCTGATGATATACTGATTTGAATCAGTGCAAAGTAATAATCTTATTTTATAGAACCAAACACAAGGTATTCTGAAAAGAAAAGGAAAAATAAACTAACATTTTTGCTTGCAGCCTTGTAATTTCCCTGAACCATGCTGTGCTGTTGACTTTTAAGCAAAAGTCTTTATTGAAATTCACTACAAGTTCTATTTAAGAACTGGTGGCAAGACATGGGCCATTGACTTCAGCACAATTATTCCAAGTTTTACTGCAGAAGTCTGAGACTTGAGTCCCGAATATTTCATAAGCTTAGGCAGGCTTAAGATCCAATACGAGTGAAAACACATCCAGAAGTCCTGTGGAACCTGACTGGACCTCTTTTCTTTTGGCTTTTGCTTCTGCAGGTTTAATTTAAACTTGAAGATAAACTCAATGTAAAGGCAGTTAATTTTCTTCACATATAAAAGTTCACATGAAAAATTCTGTCATTGTATTACAGATTACTTTATGCACTTGATACTTTATTTTTATGACATTTTAGAAGAATGCCTATCTCTTTATTATTGTCAACATTATTTAAGAAAACACATTAAAATAAAAAAAAAAGTCAAAGAAATGTAATAAGGAACAGTTAATTTTCCTCTGCTGGGATGTTTCTGCTGGATGTATTTTGGGAATATTTTATGTCCCCAGAGACCCAAAAGGCAAGTCATTTGAAAAGCAGTGTGTATGCAGAAAATCACCAGAATGCCCTGTGGGACCAATCTGAGCCCTTCAAAATCCACTGGAGTCTGTCTGCTGACTTCAGAGAGTTTCAGCGACAGTCCCCCATGCACATTTTCTAAATCTAAAGACTCATTAGGCTTTCCAAAACTCCCTGTTACAGACTGCAGTTCAACAGATTCAAGAACAACACACCACTAAAGATTGATGCTGTACTACCCCATGGACTGTCCAACCTGATTTTCTCTCTACACTGCTGACCATGGGAGCTGCCATACACATGCACTGCAGCAACTGGAACAAATTGCAGGGAGGGACAAGGGCTGAGTGCTGACAAGTCAAAGATCTGAGAGCAGCCACTACTCTAAAAGGAAATTCTTTACTGTGAAATAACACCAAAGCAGGATTAAGCCAAAAATCAGAAGTATTTAGTATATATTAACTGGAGTTTGACACTGGGAAGGCAGACCACCAATACTTTGGGAATTTTCACTGAATACCAAAAGGTCTCCAGAATACTAAAAGGCTGTGCAACCAAGGCCTCCAGGTTTGGGACCCAGCAACTGAAATCAAGTTACCACAGCTGAGATTCATAGAAGCAATAATTGCAGAATTCCCTTTACTCAAATTAAAAATAAAATTATTACTAAAATAAACTCAAAAATCCATGGGGAATGTATTTTGTTCCCCTGGAACCTGGTCCTGTATCTTCAGAGCAAAGGAACAAACCCCACTTTTGTACCAAGCAGTGTCAGCACTGCCAGAAAAGTGTAAATGGCTTGTTATGGAAACTGTTATGGCATCCAGTAAGATTTCCTCTGTACAGGGAAAATCAGTTGCATGTTTTCACATCACTTAAATTAAACGTGTTCATACAGGCATTGTCATAAACATCTTAAAAAGAAAAAAATCAGAAGGCATTAAGTAGAAGTACCATGTGGTCTGAAAACTGATCTGTTGTTTTGGCTGCTGGTTAACTCCACTTTACACTTAACATGAATTTTGGGTGCAGACAAATGCTGAAGAAATTCTGTCTGTGAATTGAAAAAAACCTATAAATTGCTTAATATTTAGTGATATCTATAAACATTCAGCATACGCAATTTTGTTCACATTTTCTAAAGGAAGGATGGATTGTGGAAACCTGTACAAGTATTCATGAATATTACAGGTGACCACAAGTGGTTCACCAAGCTATATTTAGAATGGCCAAACATCTTTCTCAGTTAAAACCAGGGAATCTCACAGTGGGGAGCAGGAGGACACACAGTGCCTTTGGGCACAGCACAAGAGCTAGGGGAACACAGTCTGAAAGAGTGAAGCACATGCTCACTGCTGGAAGCTGCTGCCTGCACAACTGTGGTTTTCTGAGCAAACTGGGCTTGAGAACTCCCTTCCTGAGTGTTGTGTATAGCAAACTACTTACCCAAGCAGCACAGGCTGAGCTGTTGCCTTAAAATAAAATCAATTTATGTCGTTTGAAGACTGATTTTATGTGTTCTAATCTCAGCAACAAATATTTGGAAAGCTTTTATCTGTATACCTATAGTGTACGCCTTTAAAGGGCAGAAGAACCTTTCTCATTTGAAATACAAAAATCAGCTTAGATCTCAGTCAAGCTATTTACATTTTCTCACCTAGTTCCAGGTCTTAGTTCCCCATTCCTTATCTAATCCTTTCTATTGTGTATCTATTCAGGAATTTGGCCACTCACCCAAGTTCATTTTCTCATATGAGTAAACTGTAATACTTGTAAGAAGCATGAAAACCTTTTCTTGTAATGAGAACCTTCCCAAAGTGCTTGGAATTCCTGTAAATTATTTCTTCCTGGAACATGGATGCAAGAAGCTGGCTTCAACTCTTCACACAAGTCTGACAATCTTCTTAACAAATATCTCCAAGCTATAGCAGCTAACACATATTTATGTGTGCGATGGCTCAGAATAATCAATTAGGTTTGCTAAGGTTCCAGTAAAGAAACTGCAGCTACAATCTCTTTTTTTCTTTTCCCTTACTGTTTTCTTGCATAAGGTTTTTTTCCTTATCGTTGCTTATTTTCATGCAGAGTACGTTTGCTTATTTGCTATGGTCAGTAGACACTTTATTTTAATTACTTCAAAGGTAAATGTATTTGAAGACACTTGGCTCTCATTCCAGGTAAGAAAAACAATTAACATAATGGCTTTAGAACTTCACAAGAAAAAAAAATCAAAAACATGTGCTGCCAACACCCCAAACCCCCATATACATTAATAAATATACTGCTTATTTTGCCTCTGCCTTCACCTTTTTCTAACAAATACAGTAGTGGCAAAAAGTTAGCTTATTTGCTACCTAAACTTACCAAAGGTTACTGTGCAGTTATTTATTAACTGTGAACTTACAAGTTCATTACTATAATTATGTCGTATCCAGACAATTAACTTCTGGGGTAAATGCATATTGCTCTTGCACTTCCTGCTCCAACACACATTTAGTGTTAAATTTCTGTTGTTACTATCGCTGTGATACTGCAGCACCTACAAGGCTGTTTAGAGATCAGAGCGCCACCATTGCTGACACTGGGCAATCAAACAACGTTAGAATGCACACACACCTTTAAGAAAGTGCTGTTGATATGTGAGAAATACATTTGTTGTAAAACAAAGTGGCAGAGAACCCTCATGTACTGTAGACCAGCTCGTTCCAAGATGGACAAGAGGAACTAAATCATAAGCTAACATCAATCACTCTAATTTCAATTAAATCCATGAAGCATCACCAACCCACAAGAACACTGCCTCTCCTTCCATAACATACTATGTACATTTCAAAATACATATACAAATTAGAAATTTGGTAATAGGACACTGATACAGTCTATCCATACAGGTACTGATGCCATTCCATTTTGACGGTTGCAAAATTCACTGATAGTCCAAAACAACTGCTACAGATGTTTCTATGAAACTGAATCAATATCATTGAGGCACTAAACAACTGAATCACTTCTGAGTGTTTCCATTCCCAAAGAGACACCAGTACTGAGCCTCCTAACTCCAGCCCCTGGCTGGCAGCACTCAGACTGTGCTGTCCCACTGTCCACTGGTGGTCCCCAGGGCACTGCTACTGCACAACCCAGACACTCTGCAGGCAAAGCCCATGTTCCAAAGGCAATTCAAGCATGGAAACTTTGCTATTCATCCTTCCAAGGGAAACTTAATATCTTTTTATTATGTAAATGTGATCAAATGACATAGAAATTCATTCCCAGACACAGGTGAAAGAGAAGAACTTTAGAGAATTATAAGACAGATGTAACAGGATGTTCCTGATGATTTACAGCTAATAGGACTGTCCTGAAATCCAGCATGGACAAGTCTGTTTCTTCCCCTAAAACCCCTTCTGGGAATACATATTCTGCCTGCATCCTCTCTTAGATTCCCCAATCTCTTCAAGAGCTTGTAAAAAGAATTTCTTGGCAAATAGAATTTAATTGCATTAAATAGCAAATTAATCTTTTCTCTCAAGATATCCTACATTGTTTCTCTACACCAGAAAACAACAGAAAATATAGCCACACACTGACTGGAGCTTCATTGTAAAAAGTTATTCCAGGATATTGGCTTCTGTCCAAAAGGTAAGAGTAACAGAGGTAATTTAAATATGCTTGAGCACAGGAAAAAATCCCTAAGCTCTGTTGCTCTCTTTGTCAAAACCCATTCTTTCAGAAAATCATTTTCTTTACTCATTGGACAACAAAACGCATTGTCAAGAAATTTTATAGCAATAATTATAAAAGATGTCCATTTGAACCCATTGAGGTCTTACTGATTTTATAATACCCAGCAGACCTCCCTGCAGGAGAACGCTATATTTATGTTAGCAATATATGCGAGAATTGAGATCGTAAAATTAAATGACCACATAGAACTGTCATTTATATGATGAGCACCTACAAATGTGAAGGCTGGTTTATCTTGCAAGATAGGGTAGAACTAAATGGTCCACTCTCAGTGAATGCTTTTAATCACGCATTTCTTCACTGTTTCTGCAATATTACACTTGAAGGACTGGTGAGCAGTTTGCTATGAAATGTTAAATGGCTACTGGCAGTACAAGCCCGATGGAAGTGCTCACTAAAGTAGAAGTACAGTACATATTGTATGCAATTGTTTTATGAGAGACATTATGGTTACTAGAATAACATTTCACCATTACCAACCGCTGAGAGAAAAGTCATTAAGATATTTGGCAAGCCAGTGTAATTTTTCAGCAGAACTACAGTACCAGACCTCAGAATAGCTTCTGTACAAAAAGGCTAGCTGTCTCAAGAAAACAACTTAAGTCTTGGGTGTCATTTTATTCATAGGGGCTTATTCTTAGATTCCAATGAGAAAGTTATTGCTGCTGGAGAGTGAACAATTGAGCCTTAACCCTTATTATAACAGCGCAATTTCAGAACCAGCGCAATAAATCTTGCTGCAGTGTTTCTATTAAAAATCTCTTTTCTAAAGAGACTTTATGGTGTGTAGTTTCATTCAGACACTTTAATGAGAGATTTCTTTAAACTATGGTTTTAAAACTAGAGAAAGATTAAGCACGTGTTTAAGCACAGTTAAATACTGAGGTGGAAATAAAACTCAAGTCACTGTTGTCATCTCAGCCTCTTCCATAGTTTTGCAAATACTGCAGGAACAGAAAATTCATGCTCTCCTTAAAAATGGTGGGGTCTGTGCTGGACAGGGTCCCCCTCACCACCATCAATGGAGAAGCTACTGCCCATTTTCCATATTGCCATTAACATATTAATGACTGACTCGCAGACACACACATTTCATTCCACCCTGATTGTTTCCAGGAGACATGCTCTCCCTCTTCCTACAGCTGTACTTTAATGATGTGATGAGGCATTGCAGCTTCAAGGTGCAAACATTTCCAACTGAAACAGCCACTATGCATCACCTAACTAAATCCTTTTCTCTATAACAAGAGCGGTAATGACCTATTACAGCATTATCACAAGGTAACAAAACATAAGTAACAAGGCCCTCTGCAACCAAACACCTCTAGTTGTCAATGTTTCCAATGGAAACAATGACTTCTGGTTAACGTGAGCTGACAGGAGATCTCATGAAAGCCTCATAAATGACACAGGCCATCATTAAACAAGCTGCTGTTTTATTCTTCTTACTACAATTCTGACCATGACAATCCCAAAATGGTGAGTTGTTTCAATAGGATCTGCTATTTATCTGATTTGGAAGAAGGCAATTTTGTTATTTGACTTCTTTTAATCTCATACTGTATAATTTCCACACGCATATTTAACAGATGTTAAAGCAGACCAACTAGATTCAAGATCAAGGAAATATTTACCAAATGATCCATTTTCTAAGAGAAGAATAAATCAATAGAAGCTCCATCAAATACAATGCAATTATTTGACACCATATGGGAAAGGATTATGCTGAGGAATATTTTGTCTACAAAACTTTGTAAAAACATCCATGTTCCAGTGTGTCTCTGAAAGAATGTAGTTCCCACGAACTGAGGTTTTCCAGTCACTTGTTGCTATCACCCGAGCTCAGAAAGTTCTGTTCTAAAAAACTCATTCTAATCTGAGAACTCCCCAATTCTGTATAATATTACAATATGGTTGGTCCTACGTCTGTAACTTCCAAATAAAACAAAACACCTAACTACAGAAACTGAAATTGCATAGAAACTTAATTACTTACTAGCCTGAATCTCTCAGATGATTACACCTCAAATTCATAGCCCTTCACTCCTCTTTAAGGTTTCATGCATATGTACAGGTATCTAGAATATTCTAAAGGGCAGCAGCTTCCTGAAGTTCTCTGTTTGGAACTAACAGTTTGGAAGACTAAACCAGGGCAAAATGAAAATACTAGTTTACTTGATAATTGTCAGGAGTAACCCCAAAATGGAAACATGCAACACAGAAAGCCATGGTGAAAATTAACTTATTCTCTAGCAAAGCCACATCCAGCTGAACTGAAGCTTCTGGCCAAAGCAATCCTGTTCAGAGAGACTCAGGCTCCATTGCTACCATAACATTCTGAGCTTGCATCATTATATTTCTAATTTTGCAAACGTTTACGCATATGTTTGATTCTGCCATTGCGAGTAATTCTTATGGGTCTTCCTCTAGTACAGAATTAACTCTCAAAAATGTCCATTTATTTGAAGAGGTGCTTAAGTCACTGTCAGTTTTCATACTCACATCCATCAGTGCTTTCTGCACTACTCCTCACAATTACCAAGTGATTTCTGATCAACTGTAGTTCATTCAGGCATGTGAATTTACAGCAGTTATTGATACCAGAGGAAAAATTTTGGAAGTGGGGACCTAGACTTTTAGAGCCACAACAGAATATTAAAAAATTTAGACTGGAAAGATTAAAAGATTTTCTAGAACTTAACAGCTGAGCTCCACAACTATAATGTTATTAATATAAGGGATTTTAAATAAAGCATTTAAAAATTAAACTCCTTTTTCTTACACAAATAATAGCCAAGAACTCAAAGTAACTGCCATTATATCACAAAATTACTTCTTGTTCAACAGAAAGCTAAATTTGAGAACTTTATTCTCAATTACCTGCCACTGTACATATGGAAGCATAAACATCTGTATTTAATTCTCATACTCATTTCAAATCCACAAACTTAATAACTATATTTATTAAAGATATATTTTTACTTCCCTGTCTCCCAACTTAATGAATTTACTTGTGCTAGAACCAGACAAACAAATCAGATATATATCCATGCACTACGAAAAGTATTTTCTCTTTGGTCTTAACAACAAATAAATTTTGCTTTTATTTTAAAATTCAGTCATAAACATTTTCCTCAGGAAAATATTCCTTCTCTTTCTTAGGACTTTTCAGAATGATTGTGAACACAAACATAAAAAAATGTTTTGTCTACATAGCTCATCTTGTGTGCCAGAAGAGTGTGCTCTTCATCATTTTTAACTTAGAATGCTAATTTTAGAGAATGTGAGAATTCAGAGCTACCTCTTCACAGGCTTTATTCCCATTAGAGTTCTCTCTGAAAAGGTAACATTAACAGGTTTTCTATTCCTTTCTTTTGACTTTTCACTGGGTTTTTAGGGTTTCACAATATAAAAATCCCTAAACTTGCAAGAATTTAAAAGAAGTTGCTAAAATTTCTCTCAATAAAATAAAAATATAGAGTAACTAAGTGCTTTACCAGGATTTCTAAAATTTCACCATCAATATCACTCAGCAAAAAATTTCCAAAATCATGCCTATATCATAAAGCATTAAAAGACATAAATTAAATTTAAAACACTAGCTGCATTAGCTGTCTCATTGCCTGGATGTAGAACTACACATATTATACAACTTACAATATGAGTGACCCAGTCTATGCTTTAAAAATTTAAAAATTTTCAAGCAAAGCATGAGGGGAGACAGTGTTGGCTCTTATGCTATTTACAAAGTTTCCCCTACAAAGATACTCCTTTCATAGCTCTAAAATCTTAAATGTAGTTCTTCAAATTGGCCACACAAAGCTGCTGCCTCATTTTTATGACAGCAGTTCTTAGTATATCATTATAATGCTGAACAGCAATAGTTCCAACAGAATTTAAGAAAATATACACTTCAGCCCAAAAGTGGAGCTGGGATAACGCAATGAGTAAAAAGGATTACTTGTTTAAGTAGTCAAAGTTTTCCAGGCATGCAAACCCTAAGGAAAACTTAATTAAAGTCAATAAAGAGGAAGAGAAAACACATAAAAATTAAGTAATAAAATTTGTGCAAAGCAAAATATGAACTGATCAGTTATCTGTGCCTGTAGGATAGTTTTGCAAACATAAGCCTTCAGCCTACAGCATGCTGGGATGAATTCTGAGCTTTCTGTGTTTATCATGCACAGATCCACTTAAATCAATAACGTTATGCCAGAATTTTGCCCATGTGAGCAAAACAGTGACTGCTGCCATGGCTTTCTGAAGACTGAAAAGAAAAAGATTCTTCCTTCCCAGATTCATTTCACTGTTTTAGCAGCCTATTTGACTATTGCATTTATGCAGAATTTAGCAATTCTGAAGAGTTGAGATCAGCTTCTCTGCTGCAGAAATTTAATGCTGATAAAACTGCCTAAAAGTCCACTGATAGGCGGTGAATATTTATTAACCCATAGCAGGTAGTAATCACATTGTTATCAGCTCATTATCTTGTTGCATTTCTTCTCTAGATTATATACTTTGGAGCATTACTCAGTCCATGTTCAAAAGCCTTCAGGTACTGTCAGCTATTTTTCAACCACCTAGCAAAAACTGTAAGCACTTTTCTGACATGAACTCACTGAAATCTTAGATTTCTATAAAAATGGAGTTAAATGCACTTAAAAATGTGGGAGAAGAAAGGCACAGATACTCAAAATTTTGTATAAAACCTGCAGCAGCAGACTTTCCTCCTTCTCAGTCTGTCTCCTGAGCCACCAAGTCAGCATCCTTCCTTTGGAAACTACAGGGCATCCAAAGGGCTGTGTAAATTTCATACTTTTTACCGTCTTGGACAGCTAACTCTATTGGAGAGGGAAAATAAGATGCTACATCCCTTTCAACAGAGTATTGCTGTAGCATTCCAGTTGTAAAATTGACCATTTGCTGCAATTTTGCTTCTAAATTTATTGCTGGCTCCCAAAAGGAGAAAGGTTTCCATTCCCACTGCCCCAGCAACATCACTCAGCATTTTGCCTAGAATGGTTTGTTGTCAATCCCCAGGCTGTAGCCAAGACCAGAAAGTGCTGTTCAGGCTGCCAAAACACCAAAGTATCTGGATTTTAACAGTCTCATTCAACAGCATTTTCAGCACTAGTCAGGATGCAACAGTTCAGTGTTTGTGTCAGATTTGATGTAATAATATGTCACTTAGTTTGAAGTTTGAAGCACTTAAATTCATTTAAAATACAGAAAACTGCTGCAAACCCCAGAGAAACAAATCTCTCATTGCAGAACAGACACTGGCTGGTATCTCAAGAGGGTTTCAAGCCCAACTCCCTCTTCAAGGGAATCATTTGGGGTGAGGAAGGAATTTCTTTTCTTGGACAACTGACAAGGCAATAGGCAGGTGGTTGCAGCATCACCATCCAGTTCTTTAGGCAGAATAAGGCTAGGAATTTACAAAGTCTAACAAATAGCAAAAATAATCAAAAAATAATCAAGTGGTTTTGCATACACATGGCTAAAAGATCTCAGCTTTTCCAACCAAAGGACTTGATAATATATATCAGAGAAAGGGAAGCCACTAGAGTTTTGCAGAGCAAGATACCTCACAGAGGTGTCACCATTCCCTCTGGCAGATGACTTGAATGAAAATAAACATGAAAATTCAGCTAAAATGATTGAAGCTAATTTTCTACCAGGTATGCCAGGAGATACCCACTAGACCTGTTTAATACTCACAACTTTTATATAAAAGTGTACAGTCAGCTTCACCCACTTCTCGCTACACTTGAATGTGATAAAAGTAATGTCATTTTGGGATCAGACACAATATGCTGATGCTCCATGCACACATAAAATCAAGAAAAATTAAATTTTTTCCCAATCACAGATTCTATGATTCTAGTTTTGCAGTATGATGAGGTGTGGTATTGTTGATCAGAAAGAGATGTAGGAAAACAAAATATTAAAATTGTAGAAGTGACCTTCGTAGCTATTTGAGATAATAACAGCTGACTTCACTGTTTCATATGATAATTAATTTTTTAAAATCATATTCAAAACAAAGGCATCAGAAAAAATGTATTACATTAATTACTTAGGAACCACCACATTTAACTGGACAAAGTATTAGACCTAAATTATTTGTCTTCAGTGACCCCTGAAAAAGGCTTATTTTTGCAGTGTGAATATAAAAAGCTTAGAAATGCTAATCATTCCATCTGGAAATCAAAATCATAAACTGTTAGATTAATGAACATTACAAGTAGCTCTCACATGCAGAATAGTAAAGACATTGTTAGCAATTTGTTTTGACAAAAGTGATTAGAATATTTATTTTTGCTAACACTTCTCCTACATACGGACCTGGAAAAATGAAACTTGTTTGTATAATTCAGTTATACACAAATCTTTATTAAAACTCAGAATGTTGCTAAGTTAATTATATGATATTACCAAGAAAAGGGATAATCAAGAAATCCTTCATGAGCTCGTAATCTGTAAAGCAAACAATTCTTCACTGGTCTGATCTGTAGTGCCACTTAAAGCTATTTTAAATGGAATTGCTAGGTTTTACTATTTATTATTACAATAGAAGGAAAAGCAGAATTGTTGATTATAGTTTCTTCTGATCATATGGAATGTAATGCAACAGCACCTAAACCATTAGGCTTGTTTTAGATTATACTACCTGCAAATAGTGCTTCATGAATGAGAGAGAGGGAATGTTGTGGAGTGTGGTTTTGTCGTCTGGCCTGTGCCTGATTAGTCCATTACGTGTAACATGGGCTCATAAGCCTAGAGAGTGTTTTCTTGGAGAAAAGATAAATCTCATTTTTTAACAATACTGCAATTAACCAATTTTTTTTAAAAAAAGAAAGAAATTGTAGGAGTTTTAACAGACGAAAATCTCATCTGTGATGTCAAACTCAGCTGTAGGATTTCACTCCCCTTTTGCTCTCAAAATAACCACTAGTGAAGAAAAAAAGGCAAAAATTAGGAGCAGTTCACATATTCCTAGTTCAGTAGGAGCCATGTTGCTCAAGGCTTCCAGCATAGCACAGACTAAAGATGTAACACAATGAGTTCTATCTCAAGCCCCTTCTTTGTGGTTGAGGAATAGGAAGACATTCCACCCTGATTACAAGCAAAAGAGGATCTTAACTTCCTTGAGTTCCAGTGATTAATTACTCTCACTGTATTAACCAATTATGCCTGCCTTCAGTTTCCAGCAGCACAGTTTCATTATGCCTTTCTCTGCTGGATTAAAGAGACCATCTAGTATCACCGAGTTTTCTTCTACAGGAATAATGATAGGGTACTTATACCACAGTTTAGGTGAACCATTCCTCTTATATTTGATCCCAAATGTAAATTCCAGCTCTGCTCTGGGTTTCTCCTGTAGGCCTCCTACTGGACAGATCAGACTAGCAAGAATCTACAGGCCCTAAAGCTTTTCTCCAGCCTGTAAGGCCTCCACAACCAAGAGGCCAAGTTTTCCTGCTATGAATGGAAGCTTGACTTTGATTTTGAGTGTGACTGAGTCCCCAGTTCTGAATACAGAAAGTACAGAGTACTAGCTTCAGAGCAAAATCTACTTTTTACTTGGACACAGTTTTAGAAACTTCTGAGAAAGTCTGTCGTGGTAGGGAGGGGAAGAGGAAAGGAAATGCAGCAGCAGCTCTGGAGAAGTTAAAGGAATATAAATAAAGTTTTCATGTCTCCAGTGATATGTGGACAGTGTTGGTACACATGAATATTTTAATGTGCTCCCTCAGCAGCATGACCTGCGTTCCCACAATCACAGCTCCTCTGATTACTTGCAAAACAACCACTAATTGAGGTGAAGAGCAGGCTCTAGACAACCGTGTGTTTTGCTGTTAGGAGGAAACTGCAGTTGTGCCCAGTCACATCCGGACTCAACGAGAGCAATCCATCCTTACATACCTGTAACCTTAGTCCAGTACTGGTGGTCCCTATAAGCAGAAAAGAGGAAAATGGGAAAGTACAGGTAAAAACTGCTACAAAACTCAGAAATAAGACAGTCCCCCATCTCCTCAGTCATTTGGCATGGTTCTGTTTTTGTTACCAGCTTTGGTTGGTGTCTGCAAACCAATGTCAGCACATTCTCCAGGCAAACAGCTGCCTCTGAAACATTCAGGGCCATCTCTTGGCAGCCGCCTTTCTAGTGGTACATCAGTGAAGCACTGCCTCTCTAAAAAGCAGCAGCTGCTAATTCTGGTGTTGTACATAACAGCTTGCTGCCACATCAGGTTGGGTCCTGCAAGAAAATGAGTTTCTCTGGCCCAGAGATCATTTGACAATTGCTACCATATGAATAATTCAGTCCACAAAACCTAGCAAACGCAAGCAAGCGAATAAAACAGCAAGCTGTGTACCGCACTGGATGGCCAGCAGCAGCCCCAGTTCAGCCAAAGGGTGTGACAGCTGCTTGCTGATGGTGATGGCTGGCCACTGCACACCGGCTAATCGACGAGCCAGTGGGAGGCTTCCTGGGAAGACATTTCTGTATTTCAGACTGGATAGCTTGCCATCCCAGTCCCATTGATTTGAGTTGGCAAGATTAGGTTTTAAACCTATTAAAATTTGTTCAGAACAATTCTTCCTCTGGATTAACTGACCTGATTGAAAAGGACACATTTAACTGAAGCCATGCAATCATCTCATGACTGAAAAAACCTTTAGCTTCATCTTATTTGCCTTTGGCTTCTGGGCCTAAAATTCTGTACAACAAGAGTGAGCTTCACAGCTCTGTTCAAAAACATTTCTTCAGCTTTAATTTTGGTGATATGGAGAGGAAAAATTAATTGAAAGGTGTAATGCTTCCTTCTCTGTCCTTCAGTATGTTTTCCTGCCCTTGTCTCATCCACTTTTAAAGCAGGAAAGGAGAATGCATTCAAAGAGAATTTTGCTGCTCCTGAGATGAATTTATTCTGCTCATCAATTCAGAAAAACTGTCCACAAGAGGAGGTGACTGCAGCTCCATCCCAGGCTGCTTGGTGGGCTGTCTCATACCTTTGGCTGCCCACCTGGCCTGGCTGGCAGGCAGCAGCCTGGAAACCCAGGAGCCCCAGACCCAGGGTAGCCACAGAACATCCACAAAACCTCCACATCCTGTGCATCTCACTCTGTAGCTGGCATGCTTCCAGGGAGCTGCATGGGTGAACCAGCAGGAAGCCAGGCTGAAACTTTACATGTTTCCAGAAAGAAATTTGTCAAATTGAACTATTTGCATGGACTACTCGGATGAATTAGCAGCCCCACCATTAGAAGTTTTCTGACTGAATCTGCTCTGTGTCATGCTTAGTTAACACGGCAGCCAGGAAGTGTGGGTAAGTCATTCACAGGGAAACAGGAAAAAAAAAATTATAATAACAAAACATCACTGTAAAACTGCAGTTGTTGGGGATATGTTCCAGGCTAGAAGCATTTATAATGCTTTCCATTAAAGCTTTCCACACTTAGGTTCACATTGCTTCTTCTACATTGTTCGTCTCACCCACAATCACTCCATCATATACTGTGTCCCTGACTCCTAAGTAGTACCTACAGTCAGGGATGCTATTCACCGTCGGCTACTTTGTTCTTCACCTCATTTACCCACAGAAAAAAAGTATCAGGTTATCAACTGAGACACTTGACCGTATTCTTTACACAGGAATTGTACCTACAATAGTAGCTTTGTATCATTTTATTTGTTCAGATAAATGAACATAATACATTTATTGTGATTGAATTTGCCTTCATAATTACCGACAACACTTGGCAGGACTTGACTTACCTGTGTATAGAAGTTAATTAGGTGATTTTTTCCTAGTTTATACAGTTGGTGTGGGGTTTCTTGAATAATCAGAATAATCAGTGTCTGAGTGTAGAGCTGACCAACAAAGACTAAGTAGCAACCCTGTTTTACCCAGGACAATTCATGTTCTTATTCATGAACCAACTGGTTCCAAAACACTTAGGCAACCTCTCTTCTGATGAATTAAGAGGCTTAGCTCTATCACAAATGGCTACCTAAAAATCTCTCATAGTCTGGCTGCCCACTTCTCTTGCAGAGGTTATTTCATCTCATGGCTAGGGTCAGTCAACAACAGGAAAAAATGAGGGACTCTCTGCTGCACAAAGAGAGAAGTGAAAAGCATTTACAAACCAGAGACCTAACCATCCAAACAAAAATAAATGAGAGCAGAAGAGATCAGCAAGGTAAGCAGAGACCAGCTTTGATGAAGAGCTCTTGTACGAAGAGATAACTTACCACCATAGCAAACAAATGGAAAAAAAGATACATTGATCCTTTAAAGCAAATGAGAAATCAGTTTTGCTCTGAAGAGAAAGGGAGGGTGGGTGAGAAGGCAGGCAGGCAGGCTCTATAAAAACAGGAAAAAAATTAATGAACAAAGAAA
The DNA here is from genome assembly GCA_013398115.1 of Falcunculus frontatus. Lineage (NCBI taxonomy): Eukaryota > Metazoa > Chordata > Aves > Passeriformes > Falcunculus > Falcunculus frontatus. The sequence continues at coordinate 601,368 of VZRV01000506.1, read as the reverse complement.
AATTGATGAGTGCAATGAAATACAGGAGATAAGCAGAAGGATCTTATGAAAAGTTAATAAGATATAACGATCTTATTCTAAAATGCATACGGATTTATTATATTTAGGACTACTGATTGTCCTTCGACAGACCTGCTTCACACATGGCACTTACCCAATTTCCTGCCAAAATTTGAGATTTTTTTTCAAATGGGAGGAAGTTGAACCACTTCTCAATCTGCCCTTGGCCTCTTGGCCACACGAAGTGTGTTTTGCCAAGTCTTCCTCATCCCAGCCTATCCAGAGCTGGTTTCCCAGGCTCTCATGGCATCTGCTGAGCAGGGTACTGAGTGTGCTGAGGAGGACCCACTACTGAGCCTATATTTTCTGTATGTTCTGCTAAGCCGAGTCACCAGCACATCCCCTGACACATCCACACACTCTGCAGCTCTCCCTGCACAAGGCAGCTGTGGTGCACATGCTTCCATACCCTCCCTCCTCCACATGTAACTGGCTCACTTTTCACACAGCTCCCCCTTGAATGCATATTCACAGCTTGTGCCAATGCTAAAAGTACCACAGAGCACAGGCACATTTCAAGGGAGACTTAGACAGCCCTCTGAAATCACCATCCTTCTAGGTAAATAAGCCTCTGATGACCCATACTGTATGTATGGCATTATGCTGCATTTGTGATTCAGATGCCTGCTCCAAATCCAAAGCACACACACAAAGTACTAAGAGAACTTTCAACATAAAGGAGGTATAAAAGTGGAGCTGATTCACACTCTTAGCTGCAATCAAACTACCAGAGGATGCTGAATGATTCCCTCTGCTCTGGTTTTGGATGTCATTATCTGACCTCATTTCTTGCTTGTGGCATTTTCTTGGGCAGCTCAGTGCTCACATATTATCATCAAGCCAGCCGCACTCAAAGTCATACAAATGTAAGTGTATGTGTATGTCGCTGAAGGGGCATAAGGGGTGGGGTAAATTAAAGGCTTTTAAGTATTACTGATTGAGAAAGAGAGAAAACAACATTTAAAAGCCTTTTAAATTGTTATTCCTTCCTTTTAATCCTAAATTTCTCTTTGTTTTGTTTTATGCAGCTGGCTGAATGATGGCAGAGTGGCTTGCAATTATCTGGATGACATTAGATGCCAGCTGAAATGGACACTAAAGGAAGAATCCAACATCCTGCATATATAATTCCTACTCCATTTGGCATTGAACCAAGTCAACAAATATACATTCCTTCCCCCACCATCCCCAGAAAATCCCATGGCCCGTGAATGCTGCTATGGAAACAAAAGCCCAGGAAGTAGGAAGAGTTTGGATATAAGCAGTTTTCAAAATGTTGGAGAAGAGTTTTAGATTCAGAACTGCACACACCTGTAGGTAACTCCCACAAGCTCTGCACATGGAACACTTAAGTGTACACCACAGACCTGGGCTTCCAATGCCTGCAGAATTCTGAAAGGCCCTAATTAATCTGATGGCTTTCATTTTCAGTCATTGTATGGCTTATCCAAATCACAGGTACTTCTCCACCAGTTCTGTGAAGCCTACTAAAATAGACCTTAGAAACTGAGCACAGCTGTCAAAATAATGTTGTTGTACTCCTGAATCTGTTCCAAAGATAGTTATTCCAGAGAAATTTAAAAGTTATATTCCCGTCTTAGCGCACTAAGTAGTTCATAGCAGTTTAGTAAATCAAATATTCCATACTGCTAGCTTAATAAGATGGGGAGTCATGCATGAAATGACTGCCAGGTTAATAACACAGGGAGCCATGCATGGCATGTATTTGCATATAATAGCACAGAATGTTCCCCTAAATCCTTTAAATTACTCATCAGTTCTTAAATAGGCATTTAACTAAGCCTTCATCCAGAATCAAAAAGAAAGAGGGAGCCACCTACAACTAAAAAGAACGATAGATAAGGACTAAGTAAAACCTAAAATGCCATCTTGTAGGAAGAGATGGAAATCTGCACTTGCAAACAAACCAAACCAAACCATACCATACCATAATTCCTACAGCTAAAAGTAAATGGATAAATTTGTTTCTTTATAGCAACTCTTAAAAAGAAAACTAGATGTATTGTAGGATGACAAGATGATAGAGGGAAAATATCAAAAAGCTTGAAACCAAACCTGGAGCAACCTGCAGAGGTGTTGATGAGGGGAACAGGATTTGTGCCTGTTATTTTCCTGATGACTCTCAGAGTCAGCCAGAGAGACTGAAGACCAAGCTGAAGATTTTTGCTTGGTTTCATTTTCCAGATCCCCTTGCAGACTGCCATATGTACATTCCTTTGTGCCACAACATTTTTTGGGCTTAGTTTGTAGGAGCAGCTGAAGAAACAGGACACTAAAACCTGAGCTACAGATGGGAAGCCAAGATGAAGAGAGAAAGTCTAGATCCTTCTCCTTAGACAACAGCTCAGGGAAGGTGTGTTACTGTGCCAATCCATGGTCAGAATGAGGAAAGTTGTTTCAATTTTGCATTTTTCTTTTTTTCTTCCTGTTGCCTGTTATAACTGCTCAGATGGCCAGCTCTTCAGGGCAAGGACATGCTTCCAAAAGGTTCCCTCAAGGATGCTAAGGACTTTGCATACCATTGCAATATAACAGACCAATTTGCATGTTTAAACAGCTTCAGGTCCATATACCTGGAACATGCAAACACACACATACAGAGGACAAAATGCTGGCTGAATAAGTTTCTACATCAGTGCAGCGTTATCTTATGTAAATACTGTCATCATACATGCTTTGCTGTGAAGAACAAGTAGTTTCTTCTGGATGCTGAGTCATTCTTCACTTTCACAGAAGAAAACATCCTCAAGAGCCTGCTCCCAGTATCATTTTTTATATAGCTGGATTTAAATGTCCATTACTACAAACTACGGATCACTTGCAAATGTGAGTCACAAATTTATACAACCAAAGTTTCTAAATCTAACCAAAACATATATTGTCATTCCAACATGCAAAAAGATAATACACTTATTTATTACTAGGTTTGGATGTGAAGAGTAATTTAAAAAAAGTAATTTAAATTAACCAAGTATGGAATAGAGAACCTTGAACTTTCACACTGTCACTGCAAAAGGACAAATTATGTTCACCAGCTGCTTTTCCTGTGACTCACTCAAGTAGTACCAGGGAATAAGGACAAACAATTAGATTCCTGTAAGCAAAAGCATTAAGACATATCCATTGCCTCATAAGCTGAGACCATTTCAGTTAGGGAAGGTGTCCTTGCCTAGACAATAGCAGAGAAAAATATGAACTCACTTCTCTCCCCAGCTCCCATGCACTTCACTGAAGTATTGGCTTCAAAGCTTAAGCAACTGAAATGTTACTCAGTTCATCATTCCCTTTCTTCTTCATAGAATAAAAAAAATGCAGGTATTGTGTTACTGGTACTTTTTGTATACCAGCTTGTATTTAAGAAAAGAAACATATATAGAAAACATAAGGCTCCATAGACATATTGATTCATCCTTTTTGTAAATCACAAAATACCTCTCTCTATTTGTCTCATCAGAGACCAGGTACTGCTATAAGACAAAAGGTTGACTGTGCTTTACTTATGATTAATTTCCTAGGGAAGAAAGTCAAAATCATATCCAGAAATACACTTGAAAGACTTCGGAGAATCCTACTGTCCCAAATGAAATAGCTTTACACTGTAAGAAATATGGGAAGTAGTACTCACCTCTTGAAGTAGGCCACAATGTGGCCATTCTTTCATGAAAATGGCCAGTAAATATTTTTGGAGGAGTTTGCCCTACACCATTAGCTTTATTAATAAGTAGAGTAATATGTTGTTTTGAGTATGTGAAATGTTATAAAGGAATGCATAAATGGATACACTTCAACACCAACAAAAAGACTGACACTGTCTATACCTGATGTCAAATGCACTGAGTGAACAAGAAAAAAAATATCACCTTTTGCATCTAGAACAGCTGCAGACATAGTACCTAGATGCTTTCTGAGAAAGATGCCTTTACATCAATGAAATTTTTATCCTTTCTACAGGAGATTTATCATTTATTTTTAGTAACTGGACATCAGAAATTCCTTCTATGGTATCAAGGTGTAACAGTTGTAAGCACCCACAGTAACAGCCCATATTTTATTTGCCAAGAAACACTTCTATTTCCACAGAATATACCATGCTCTAAATTCTCATTTCTCTACAACTAATGCTCAAGCGATTACATGTACTGTAGGAAATGCTTTTATTTGCAAGTATGGTCTTTTGTGTTAAGAAAGATAAATGTCAGACTCATTAATTATGTATCTATAATTAGATACTGCTGAAAACGAGCTGAAACTTGTTTTGACATCTTCTTTGAAGAATGTATTTGTACATTGCATGTAACATTGCATATATACATTTGCAAAACCTGAACTAGCTGAATGGCAGCTACGTACAAAAGCCAGCGAGCTTTGACAGGGTAAACAAAATCAAAGCACGGCTGAAGCACAGACTTACAGGAGGGAAATTCACATGAGATAGCTTGCCCAGAAAAAAGCTAAATGGCCATCAAGAGGAAAGGAAGTCTCTGACCAGGAACACATGATGAAAGCTGGACTTTGTTGATTGCAGAAAGTTGGCTTTTAAATACACCTTTCTAAGTGTTTAACTAATTTCCAAGAGGCTTGATTGTACTTCGCTCAACTGCAGGGGTTTTTTTCCTACTAATTTGGAGATAGATTGTACCTTCAGGCAGAGCCAGGAATATGGGGTGTGTGTTTAAGCGGCAGGAACCCAAGAGTAAGCATGGGAGGTATTGTGCCTCATCGACAAAACATCTCACTTCCCCCGTGGAAGCAAAGGAGACAGTCAGCCCTACAGTTAACTGTGAATTTAAGTATGAAAACCAGCAGTGTGCAGAAGATATTGCAGGATGGAAGCAAACTCTCTTCTGCCTTTTATGCAATCTAGGAATTTAAAGAAGCAACGCCAGCAATCTTTCTGTGTGAGTGGTCCCATGTATGAGGAAACCACATGTGAATTAATAATAATAATAGTAGGAGTATTGATGAAGACTCAAAGAACTGTCCAGATTTTTAAAGGATAATGATAAATGCTTTGACAATGCTGTTTCTGGGACTGAAAAAACAATTCAGCCTTATCACAGCTGCTGGACTTCACCCAGCACTTAGGTGCTGTTATGATCAGAAAAGCAACTCTGTAAAAATACCTTCCTACTCAAAAGAGCTGCTTCTTCTATATTCTCTGATTCATTCCTGATACCTTTACTGACAAAACAATTCATTAGTACTGATAGCATGGCAGTGCTAATCCAGCTCCAGGAAGGAAGGCTGGATCCCAGGTTGTCTCACCATGATGGAGGGATGATGGGCACGTAGCCCAGATCTCTGCTAGAGGTGCAGTATAGGGGCACGCAGGAAACCGTTCTCAAATACCTGTGATTAGGCACAATCACTACATTTCTCTTAAGGACAAACACAAAAGCCTTCCGAAACCAGCCAAGACCCTTGCTGAAACAGAAACAAGCAGAGGCATTTGCCCTGAAGGCACCCTCCATACCACAGCATGCCTTCAGCAAGTCAGTGGCACTGCAGCAGACAGCCACAGCAACCAACTCTATCCCCACACCACCCTTTCCAGACAATGAGTCAAGACAAAAACAATTTTAAAGCAGAGGGGACTACTACTCATCACCTTATTTTTGCACATTTCAGAAACAAAGTGACCTTCAGTCGGGATAAATCAGCACAGCCACACCAACTGCTTTGACTGATGCCAATAACTTTACTGATTACTTCACACTTGATAAAGTGTGCCAAAAAGGAGCGATTCCCTTGCTGATGATCACTAAGGCAGGAAGAGCTTGGCAGCTCCTTGCAAACACAGTACTGCCAGTGCTTGCCAGTTTATCCCTATGCTGCCTCACATTCTCCATAGGTAAAAAGCCATTACACCATCAGTGTGCAAACACCCACATGGCTTGTGAACATAAAATGGCAGTGGGACTTCCTCCATAGCAGGTGTACACTAAAATGGAAAGTTTCCATGTAACTGTGAAAGATAAACACCTGGGGGTTTGGTGTTTATTTTAGAGTAACCCTTAAATTTGAAAAGGAGCAGGAAAATTACATCCCTTATTTCTAAGGATCTTGCAAATAAGAAATTTGAGTGAACACAAGTAAATGTGAAATTAAAATACTTCTAACCTTAGAAAATTCCAGTGTTTCCACATTTGTAAGTGACCACAGTCTAGCAGTTCTCTTTCATGTCAAGAGCGTCCAATTTAAAGGACATAACCAGGAGAAAATCAAGTTTTTCTTCTATTCTAAAGTTTTCCCCAAACACCATTAGCACACAGAAAGCAAAGCAACTCAAACCACTATTGTGGACACCGTGCTCTATCTTTTGCAAATCAGGGAAGGGAAGAAGCTTATTTCCTGATTAGCAATTCCTCAGTGTTAGTGGTGGGGAGGAAGAACCTGCCTACAAAAATCATAGCTGTTAGGAAATATCAGCCTGTCTATAAACAGATGGCGACTCCTCACGGGATGCTGTCCTCTCCAGGAATGCTGCACTAAGTTCTGAACCTCTTCCAATGCAGCCCTGAGCAGGCTGTGCTCCTAGCAAAGGTGAGGAAAGTTAGAAATGGAATGGAGCCAACCTGTGCATATAAAAGCTCTAAATTCATTACTCTCAATTAAAATGAATGAGGATAAGGATCGCTTCCAAGTACATCAATCAAAGAAAGTACTTGCTGCAGGAAAACAGAAGACACTGGTGTATACACGAAGGAATTTATTCCCATCTTCTAAAACATCTAAAACAAAATGTGTGCAGGTAAATGTACGCAAAATGGGCAGTTTATTTTTCACTTGATAAGTTACACCTGTCTAGGAACGATGGGTTAAATATCTAGAGTTATCTATTTTTATTATTTTTTAAAGCCTGTTTCTTAGTGAAATATTTGTACGCCTACACACCTGATCTTACAAAAAAATGAGAAGGTAATTCAAACCATAGTGCTTCATGCCATGTAAATAGATATGTGATGCTTAGTAGACAAGTATAGATTTGCCTCCAAATTAATTTGTTCTGTTAACTATTCTATTAACTTTGGGGCACCATAAGTGCCCTTAACTCTTTCTGAAACTAACAGCCTGAGAAACTGCTGAGCACTGCAGAATTAGCTCTTGAGAGGTAAAAAACATCCTCAAACAAAAACTAATTCTTCTTATTGTTGACAAAAATACAGCCCTTTACAATACTGGTGTAATTTCTCACTGTGGTTTTGCTTTGGGTTTTGGTGTTTGGGGTTTTTTTCCACTGGTTGCAAGGGCCAGAATGTTGAGATAGCCCATTACCTACCATGCTATTAGAAATGTTTCAACATATTATCACAGCTATGGAACTTCAGAAATTAGGATATCAAGGAGAGTTGCACAGGGAATGCTAAAGCACTTGAGTAGTATGCCTGAGTAGGATGTGCTTGAGTAGGAATTTGGAAGAGATGGAAACAAGGCATTTTGCTTCTGTCTCAGTTTAGCTTATGGCCTACCTCAAAAGCAGTATTGGAAATCCATGTTCATTATTTGTAAGGAAGTAATTGGTGTTTCGTTATGCAGGAAGAATATAGAGTCAAGCCTTCCATTAACGGAGATGTGTCAAGACCTTGTCATTTTTAAGGCTATAATTTCATCAACCTATAGCACAAAGCACAAGAAATGTGCTTATTTCTTTAGGTGTGGCAAAAAGGGGATTTATTTTTACTACATGCCTACAGTCAAGCTTATAGAAAAGAGAACCCAAAGAAGCAGCTGCGATGCATCAAAATAAGACAAGAGCCTTTCTCAATCCTGAACAACGTATGTAATCCTGCTCTGGGTGAAAACCTCTTAGTGATCCTAAGGGATGATTATCAGCTTTGGAAAAGTTAAAACTTGACCTGCACCACAGAATCTAAGGATTTTAGATTCTCCCAGGATGACTTTCAGTCCAGGCCCTATTTTTAGGGTCACATAAGCAGCCACCTTTGGCAGGTCATAATGCTGTCAGAAGCTATGAACACATGACATTTTCTCACACTGACATCATCACAGACCAGCTCTTGTTGGAGAGGGCTGGCACAAGACTTGTGGGACAGAATGAACAAAGCCGAAAACAACCTATGGCCATGGTGGTGAAGGGCTCAGAAGGAAGGATGGGTGATAACAACATTGAACCTAGGCTGTTCAGGCCAGGGAAGCTGGGGCTAAAGCTGATGTATCTCCCACCTTCACGTGTCCATTGACTGCTTCAGGAAAACTGCACCTCCAGCTGCTGACATCCCCACTGTACAAGCACAGCCCATTTTCAGGCTGCAAGCCCCAGCTGCCCTTGTGTTCATACTTCCAGGCTTGTTTCACAAGGCAAAGAACACTTACAGATATGCTGGGCAGGTCTCATTTTTCTGTCTGGCACTCCACTAGATCTGTGATGGGAAAATTCATCTATAAGAGCTATAAACAGACACACAGACACAATTTAAACAAGGCGTTGGACACTGACTGCACTGAGCTTCAGAGCAGGAAGAGCTGCTTCTTCAAACTGTGCTGTAAGGCTTTCTTATCTAAAGGAACTGACAGTCCAAAACTCAACAAACAACTATGACCAAAAATCTCACAAAAGCTGAGCTAAATCTCAAGGGTACCCCTATTAGGATGGATACCAGTCTACCAGGAGAAACCGATTCTTGCAGAGGAAAAAAAGTGAAAATTAAAGATGAGGAAAACGAAGGAAAAGAGAAGGTGCCAAAGTAAAGGAAAAGGCTATCACAGAAAGACTCCATGTGGTAGAAAACTATATTCCTTAAAAAATCCTTAGGAGTTCCAACAAAATGAGTTCTTATTTTATTATCTACATACCAGCTAAGTTCTCCTGAAAAATTTAATTCTATAATAAAATACAATAAAAACCTAGACAGAAATCATAAAGAGATTTATAAGGAAAAGAGGAGGCACATAAGGTCTTTAATGTAGCCACAGAAGTTCTCTCCCCTATGGCCATTTTTAGCATAAATGTTACTATATATACATCTAGTACTACCACAGGTCTCATTAACAGCTGTTCAGGTAGAGCTGTGAATTGAGCCATACGGAGACTATACCGGAGGGCAGGCTTTAAAGATAAAGACTTCAAGAACTGTGAATAATTTTAGACATTATGCTATACACAGGACTATCCAAATTCAATTTGTCAGTGAACATGCAACTCACTAAAACATCTTTGAGGCAGTACTGAGATTTGCATGATAGTTTGGGTCTGACACTAATTAAAACTAAGAAGGGTTTGCACTGACTTTTGCATTTGCTTTGAGGCTTGGATCCAGGAGATTAGTTTGGGTTCCTAAACACAAGCTTTGTCATAGCGAAAAAACACTGCATTACTTACCACCCAAATCTACATCAGTAACAGGAAACTATGTTCATGTTCTTCCCCCTCCTGCTCTAGAAGCAACTGGTGACAGCTCAAACAAGGACCAAGATTCATTAGCAACACCCTCAGCCTCCTGACTCCCACCTCACATCCCACGCTCCAGAGCTCAAGTCTTCACTGGGACTGCTAAGTGCTACTGAGATATAAATAGCATCTTACAATAACACCATAATTAAAACACATATGCCTATGCACAAGCATACTTCCTGAAACTAGGGACTGAAAAAGTCCGTCATTAACTCATTTACAGCTCTTTCCTATACATCAAAAAATTCACCACTTAGTCCCACTGGACTTCTCAAAGTTGATTTAATGGCAGAGCCCTCCTGGGAACTCTTAAGAGAATTCACTAATTCACTTATGGAATATTTACTCTGATAAGTATCAGTACTTCTTGCATATATTTTCCATAATATATTTTCAGATAAAGTTCTCAAACATCTAACCTGTTCATCTATTATCCTTGCCCACATTATCTTGAATTTGGATACACTCATATGAACTGCTTATATCTTTTGGTCTGAAATTAGTGTTTCACCATGAGTCACTGAAAATCTGTAGCAATGTTCAGTTTAAACAATTTTTTCCATTCCAAATAAACATAAGCATCTTATGAGCATTGCTTAAGCAAAATGAAGAGCGGATGAAAGTTGCAAGACAGCTCCCATAATGTGACTGTGCTCGATGCCATAAAGGTGTGGGAACACTAGATGGCAATAACTACTGCACATGTATCTTTAAATACAAATTTACTTTTACTCCTGTTATGATATTGTCTATAGTGAAGGCAATATTATTTAGAAAGCGCCATATTACATCCCAAAAAAACTACAGTCAAAAACCCCACCACCACAACCTATCCCCCCAAAAATACCAGCTGTGGGCCCGGGGGGCTTTTCGGTTTTTTTTAAACCAAGCCAGACTTCCTCAAAGGATTCGCCTTCAATTTAGGTTTCTATAGCATTTCACAGTAACCTCTACTTGAGTACAAATTGAGTTGGTATCTTTGTTATAAGATTCAAAAGTTACTGTAGAAGAAAAGGCATTAAGGTCAAAAATAGCAAAATGTTGCTAAAGTGTTCTCATTCCTAATTGAATATTTATTTTATCTTTTGGCACATAAAGCAAATGTGTAGAATGCACAAGCATCACAAAATAATGATAATTGTTCATTAAGATAATACCCTGTAAGGGCATCAATAACAATAATAATTTTAAAAAAGAACACTTTGCAATTTTGTTATTCATCATCAGGGTATCCAAGAGACTTCATAAGTGTCAGGCAATGGAGTTCATTTAGGAATCTGTACTAAAACTTTGAATAACTCAAAATCTCATGGTGAACTACCTGAAGAGCTAGGATCAGATTACAAGTGTCATGGGAAACCAAAAGTTCTCTAGATTGGTTTGTAACATAGAAATATTAAAATGCAGAAACTCATAGCAGTATACTGAGAAATGTGTCCCCAAATCAGTTGACTGCTGTTTGCACCCTGACAATGTTTAGGAAGCCTGGCCGTGCATCAGAGTCCTGCAGGAAACTGCGCAGCTACCAAAGGAGGAGCCTCTGTCCACAGACCTTACAACCTGGTCACCAAGGTGAACGTTTATCTCGCTTGGCTTCAGCTCTGTGAAGTTATCAATTAGAGCTGTTCACTTGTCCACTCCAAGTTGTTCCAGCGCCTTCTGAAGAGGACTAAGGCATTTCCGGAGTGATTTAACCCAGTATCTGGGTTACCTGGAAGAGCCAGGTTCGAGGTAGATATTTTCCCCACAGAGGAAATTTATACAACGTTAAGTGTTTAAAGACTGCATACCTAGGGATTCATCTCACCCTAGTTTTCCTTGGAATATCCTCCAGGACCACAGTGACCGCTTGATCGGAAAGCGGGGCTGGGAGGGCCAGTGCAAGGCGCTGCCGCTGGGTCTCCTCAGACACCAGCCATGGCACCGCCGGAGCCCTCACCAGCCGCTCCATCCTCGGCACAGCCGCCTCCGTCACCGGGAAGGAACGGGGCCGCGGGACCTAGAGAGACAAAGGACTGAGTAGCAAAGCGACCCGTGATGCCACAGCCCAGGGAGCAGCGCTGGTGCCCGCCCGTCTCCAGCAGTTCCGGGGTCCCAGCCTGCGGGACCTTGAAAGCAGGGTGGGGATCGGGCTCGGGATCGCTGCGCTCCCAAGTGCGGCCTTGCAGCGGCACCTGCCGGCCCGGCCGGGCAGCGCACCCGGGAGCGCCCGCCGGCACCGGGGGCACGGGCAAGAGGGGGTGGGTTTTAAAAGAAATTGGATTCATTCGAAACCTGCAGAATTTCCTGAGAAAATACAAATCTTCTGCTTTCTAAAGAGATCTGCCTCAAATCAGGTGGTTTCCTTGCCTGCCTCAAAAATGCAGAACGTGTCTGAATGCATCCGTTTAATTGAAGATGGTAACTAAAAATAAAAGGAATCTGCATCAACATTGATTTTCCTCAAAAAAAAAAATCATAAACCAATTAATGTTTGAAGAGTGCAGCTATTCCTTATGAAGCAAAGGCTAGAATAATCATTCAACTTATGATTCAACTTAAGGAAAACTGTCTTCTAATCAGATACACTGATTAAATCTGTGTCTAACACACCTATTGAAAAAATGATCGGTTTAAATATAAGCCTATGTCTTTGCATTAATGTTCATAGCCAGCCACCTCAGTATTTACTAAATCCAGGAGCTCAGCAAGGCATGGTGAACTTCCTCGGCCCAGCATCTCCGAGCAGACAACTCCACTGTCACCCGATTTCTACAGAAACTCTTCTGCCTCCCTGCTGCACCAGAACTCTCTCTCATGTACAAACCCAAGCATATGCACGAATCTTCCCATGAAATATGACAGGGAAGGAGGGGGAGTTCAGCCTAAACTTATCCTTTCAGAAAAACATTAAACTCAAAGTATAGTTTTGGTTTTCCGAATAGTAATTTATAGGAACCCATTAAAACTCTTCTCTCCTAAGAAAACCAGCAAAACCAAACATGGAAGAAAACAGAAAAGCAAAAAGGAGAGGAAAAAGAAACTTCACCAGTACATTTGTCAAACTGAGTTTTTAAATCATGGAAAAAAGATGACTTTCCATTCTGATTTTTCCTTCACACCAAAAAATCCAAACAGGTCCATATTAGACCCAGAATAGACATTTGTATTGTAGTCTATAAAGCAAAGTTTCACATGCAATCAAAAACTCAAAGTGAGATCAGCAAAGAAACATTTAGATGACTGCTTCAATTTTTGTCTCACTTCCTGTAACAGAGACCTAGAGAAAGATTACAAAAAATAAATAAGCTCTGCAGAAATAGATATCCTAAATACATGCAAAACATGTAGTATACAATTTTCTACGTGTATCAGTTACATGTATTGTTGTCTAGAGATGTTAGAATCCAAATAAGTCTGAGAGAAGTCTACAGAAGTGCCCCACAGCTGAGTTCCACTGTCACACTCAGGATATAAAACCCCTCACCACCCACGGTGGGATGAGACTGTGGGGCTTTCCCACTTTCCAAGTGCCTCAGTGCCTGGCTGCCCAAGAACAAACAGCTCAGACCAGTTAAGGACCGTGGCAATGGCTCTGATGGTTTGCTCCTTTCTGTGTCTGTGTATCCAGATCCAAACCTTCATTTTACAAAGACAAGAATATTTTCTGCTAATTCTCTCTAGGTCTGAAAGTCATCTGGGATCACCATCACCACAGTGAAAGCAAGGTTAGCAATCCTTATATTATCAGTAAAGGAAACCAGCTCTCCTTCCAGTACCTGTAGGCTTTGCAGTCTGAAAGGAATTATAAAGCAATACATTTAAGCATATGGATTGAGGAAAATAGGTGGTTCTCAGAATACAAGTGTGGAACAGTTTCACTGAGGAAAAAAGAGCTTTCTTGCCCTAAGTTTGCTATCACACAAGGATTTCAGAAACAAACACCAGGGAAAGTGTTGTTTATTTCCATAATTCCTGACATGTGACATCAGTAACAGTCACCTATTAAACAGATTGCAACAAGCAGATAAAGTAAGAAAACTGACAGCAAGAACAACTGTAATTTCCAGAGTTCCAACACAGTTCGCATCTGCAGCAGGAACTCTAGAAGCATTTTCTATTGTCTCTGCTTACAATATTTTACTTTACTTCACTATTCTTATTTTCAAAATTTTCTCTCCAAGAAATAATGTTGCGCAGAGAAAGCAAACAATTTTTCTAATGACCAGAGACAGAAATTCCTCTCCTAAATCACCACGAAATGGCTTCTCTCCTCTTCTCAGAACTTCATGTTGTCAGTTGCCAAATCAGGTGAGACAAGAAAGGAAAGATGTGGGAAAGGTATGAAACAAATCCAGAAATGCAGAATGTTTCTGCCATTCACAGAAAACCGAATTATTTTCAGCTGGAGAAAAGAATCTTATTAAAAATAAACTCTAGAGGTCGGCTTTATATCTTTTTCCTTGGTTTTCACTGTGTTGTCAGAAGGGGCAAAAATACCTCTGGGAAAAACTGCTTGGATCGAGCTTGACAGCTTAACCTTTTCCCTGTATTTTCAATTCCTTGTTTTACCTATAGCATGTCTGTACTTACAGCAGCAGCACCACCTTAGAGGCACTGGTTTGGGAAGCATCTATCAGCATTTCCTCACCACAGAAAATGGCTCCAAATTAAAGCCTCTCTCAATCAGGAAGCAGTTAAAGCCTGCTGAAAGCAAAGCCGCGCTGAGCAGCAGGCAGTGCTGGGAGCACAATGGAACCGAGACCAGAGCATGCACCTCGCTATCTGTCAGCCACCCTTTCTAGCATCAGACTAAAGAGACCCACTGAAGTCAATGAAAAGGTTTCCATGGAAATCAATGAGGTCTCAGTAAGGCTGTAAAGATGCATCATTAATTTTTTCAGCCTCGCTTTCACACACATCCATTCCCTCTCTAATATCAGTTCTTATACTATTTATATAACTCAGGATCTAATCAAGACGTGTACTCCTACTTGCTGGGAGCTGAAAAGATCATGCTGATTTGTTACTTATTTTTTAATATTTAGGAGGTACCCAGTTACACCGTGGATATGGGCTCCATGAGAGCCTGTACAGAGACTCTGAGAAGCAGAGAAGCAGCTTGGATATCTGCACACAAGAACTTTTACCTCTAAAGACCTATCACATAGCTGCCAGAGCAAAAATTGCTTAAAGCCTTGATCGGTAGAATTTAAATATTGCAATCACTGTATTAATACCCAGAACAAGGCCTAATGTTTTGTTGGCTAATATAAATCTCATTAGAAACCAAAAAAGACAGCATTGGTAAGCATCTTCCCTCTAAACATTATATAGTTAAAAATCTATTTTAAATCTCCTCTTTTTTCTGCCTGTACAACATTGCTTCACTAAAACAAAGTTTCTTCAGGAAAATGTCCATAAAGTTGTTGGTTTATTGCTTCTGCTCCTTTTTTAATTCACAGTTGCTAGTGTACATAAAAGACTTGAGAAGCATGGAAATTAATAACTGCAGAAGCTGTGAGATGCTAATGGCATTGTATTTCACAAGACTAAAATGTGTGCAACATAGACTGTATTAGTATTGCAAAGTACAGTGAAAACTATAAGAAAAGATTTTAAATTATTTACCTTTCTACTTCAGCACAAATGTCCTATAACCAATTATCATGAGATATTGCCTAGAAATTAACCAGTCATCTTGTGTTTCTATCTCCAGATTTACAATTAGTAATGCTATTAATGTGGATCCTGTACTTAGCATCACTAATTACATTGCTATGAACTAATGGTGTTAAAAATAGCAATAGCCATCAACTACCAATTAATGCTTAATGAGAGCGTATAAACCCTGGCATTGTAATGAATTTCCAAATTATTGTTTCTCATGTGTCTCTTGAAATCATACAAAAATGTGTGCAACCTATGAAGGCAAGCAGTGAATAAAAACATATTTATCATGAAATTTTGAACAGGAACAATAGGAAAATGTTTAAGGAATAACCTACACCTTTCAGGATAGTAGGCAGTAAAATAGAGATACACATTTCAGCTAAACTATCAAATTTTTACTGAGGTAAAAAATATGGTGGTCATTGAGTTGTTTAACTGTTGCAGTTTTAAGCAGAGCAGGGCAAGAGCCTAAAATGCAGGAAGGCTGTGAATATTGTAAACAGCATTAATAAACTGCTTTTGTGTTGAACCACTGGAGTGCAGGGTAACACCCACTTTTTCCACACCAAACAGGTTTTGTTCCTTGAACTACTACGGTAGGAAAGACAGCGGAGTATCCCCACCACCTGCATCATAAAATACAGTAGGTGCTGTTTACCCCAGCAACTTTCAGAAGTTAGGATGCACTTTAAATCATAAAACTTGGATTCGTTGTGCCTTGGTGGAAGGAAATAAAGATCCACTACAGGTCAGATCTCTGAGGCACAATATGAGGCCAGAACAGATCCAGGGCTGGAAGTTAAAGGCAGAGAAAACAAAGGAAGATACTAGACAGGAGCAAGAAGGAAGAATACTGAAAGCAAGTGGGAAATTCTGATTAGCTGGGAGACTCGAAAGAGATCCTTGTTTAGCAGGACAAACTAAACTAGATATCACTGAGATATCTATGCTGTGTTGATACAGGTTTGGACATAGCCTCAAAATTGTGGATTTACTGCTGTTCCCTAACTGGTGGACACTCACTGTGAGCCCTGGTATACCAATGGTTGTTAAAATGAAGTATCAGCATTGTGAAGCAACAACAGGTAAGGAAAGAAATACTGCTAAAATGGGGAAGGTCATCTTTCTGGGAAGTAGCCAGTTGGAAAAAAACCCTGGAATGAATGATCCTTGGAATTGAAACCCTGCCACAAGGCGATCACCCTTAATGCAAACTTTGAGAGTTGAGAGAGATGAGTGCCAGAGCAGTGACTGCAGTGAAGGCAGAAGGCGCACACAATTAAACTGCTTTATTCAAAAATTTAAGAATGGGCATAGGATAAATTATGGGAAGACCAAACATGCTGCAGTGATAACCAACCTGAGCAGCCCTGGAGGAGCCACCGAGGAGCACAACCTGACCTGCCACCAAGGGGCACAACAACTCCCTCCCTGCAGGGATGTGTGGGCAAAGGGACCTGGGGGAACACAGCTGGGTCCTCCCGTGCTCTGCAGGGCAAATGCAGCCTGGGGACACCAGGAGCAGCTCTTCTCTCCATGGAGCAGTGTAGTGGGGAGGGATCCAACCTCACAGCTCCACATGCCAAGCGCACCAAGCTGGGGGAGCAGCCCAGGGAACGTGCTCCATCAGCATGAGCTGTCCCGGGGGATACCCTTCCAAGTGCTCTATTGTTCACCAGACAATGTAATTTTTCTCATCTTTGCTCACTAAGCTCTGTGCACAGCTTTGATTAGAAATAAATCCCAGAAATTCCAGATATCTCCCTAGCTGTGCTATATCACGAACACATGCTGGGACAACTGCAAAAAGGCGGCAGTTACCACTGGGAAGAAGCTCTGTGTTTCCTGTTTTGTTTTGCATGTCTCTGCAAGAGCAGACACACAATTCCATACAAGGAAGGCCTTAACCACTGTTTACTTTCCCGGTTTACTTATGACAAAATTGAGTACTGGAAGACATTCTACACAGAGGTGCATGGGAAGACTTTTCTCCCCTTAAATTTCACCTTTTTTTCTTGACATCTTTTTTATCTCCATGCTGGGTCTCCACCATGCTTTTTGCTGAAGAAACAGATGTTCCATGGGAGCAAAGCAGGCTGGGAGGCAAGAAGATATAAAGGCAGAGGAGACAATCCCCAGGAAGGCTGCAGGTCTCAGCACAGCAAGCCCAATGCTCCTTTCCTCCTGTGAACAGAAAATGAATCCCTATCTCCTACATGACACAGAAATACTGTAGCCACCTTTGCTACACTCTCATGTGGACCCTGATCATCTTAGACCTGAGAAGCCTTTGACAAAGGAACCTTGAGAGAGGTTTATCTAATGAAAAACCTTTTTTCACCCTTCAATAAATGTCCAAACACTTGAATTGGAAAAGTTTATCTTCTGTATGCACTATTCACATTTCTCATACTGGAAAGAATGGTTCATTACAAATATTAGGAAACATAGAACAACTTATTTTGTTTCTTCAGAGAAAAATTATCTCGATTTCAATGCATATACATAGATATATAAAGACGGGTTTATGGTTTGGATTTTCTTTTACTGTTAAGTCCAAGGCATTAGAGCTTTTTTCAGTACTTTTTTGCTATATACACTCACATGGTGGTCTCTTAGAGTATTCAAAGATAATCACCTTTTGTATCCATCTCTTCTAGTCTCCCTCCTAACAGAATACTGTCTCACTATCCTAATAAACATTTAGACAGGACATAGTTATGGTGGGATTTTTATGCCACTTGGTGTAAACCTTTAAACAGTTCTTGAAAATGAGAAAGCTCCCCTCTCTACCAAGATTATTCTTCCATTTTCTCATCTTTCTCTATCAACAATATCAAACTCTAGAGCACTAAAGATGCTCTAGTACTAAAGCAAACAAGCAAAATTTATGGAAACCAACTAATCTCTTCTTATGGAAACCAAATAATTTTGGTCTGAAGTTATTCTAAAATATTGGAATTGAAATGTGTTCTTACACCTTGGCTTTTCACAAGTCTTTAACCTAAACCAGTGTTACTAATTCAATTCTACCTGCTTCAATTACTTCTCTGATAATAGGCATCCATGACACCTTTGCACAGGAAATTGAAATGCACTCATTTGAAATGATGTTTAGTACACGACACTTAAATTCCTGCACTTTTAAAGATGCAGCCATGATAGCTTTGAGTCAGGCACCAGAACCAAGAATTCTCATTCAAACCTGTGGCAA
The DNA here is from genome assembly GCA_013398115.1 of Falcunculus frontatus. NCBI lineage: Eukaryota > Metazoa > Chordata > Aves > Passeriformes > Falcunculus > Falcunculus frontatus. The sequence continues at coordinate 583,009 of VZRV01000506.1, read as the reverse complement.
CCTCCATCTTTTTTCACCAAAAGCATCAATCTACCATGCCTCCACGGTGGGAAAACAGGCTTTATCTGATGTATTACAAAGGATTCAGAGCAGAACTGATAGCATACAGCTGAGATATTCTGGGAAGACATGTTGGGAACACATGCTGGGATTCTGGGAACAGCAGGGAACACACATGTAGACTGGCAACCACCGTGGTTAGTTTATATGGTTCAGGGCAAATACTCAAAGCAAGAGTTGCGGAACCATGCACAGCTCCAGACTCTGTGTGCAGGGAGCATTCACTGCCAGGCACCATGTTAGAGATCATGCCTCTGCTTCTGAGATCAAACAATTAATTTTGAAGCTTAGCTGCTCTTTTAAAGTATCTGAAAAGTATGTTAGAGTTTAAATATCTACAGCTCTAGCAGAGTTCTTGGAAGTAGATTCGTGTGTTTTTCATTCATGCTACATATATTTGTTTCATTGATAATGGGATATTTTTAATACAAATATATTAAAATCCTCTTTGCTTTTTTTCGGTTTTTCAAAGTCCTATTTTTCTGTGGTTTTCTGTTTTTTCCACTTACAAGCCAATTTCAGTTTGGAGTCGGGCATTTGTATTCAAACTTAGAAATGCAGAGATTTTTTTTTTTTTGTTTTCCACTGACTCCATCATATGGTGATCTTTTTCTTCAGGCTCACTTCCCTGATGGAAGAGCTAAGTTCCTTTGAAAAGAGCTCCTAATCAGAGCACAGGTCCATCTGTAAAAGGGCTTCACAGAAAGTGAAGAGGATCTGCACAAAATGAGAATATTTTGGATTAAGGCCACATAGTAAATTGCGAATGAAGTTGCTGAAATATTCATCATCACACATACAGACAATCAAAAAGAAACCAAAAACCAACTGATCCTGATAATTTGGCTGTATGAGTATTCTGCTTCACAAANTTGTTTTTGGTGTTGTTGTATTTTAAAAAAAAAAAAAAAAAAAAAAAAAAAAAAAAGAAAAAAAAAAAAGAGAAAAATTAAACACAATCAATTTCTTTGTATAAAAGAAATGAGATCTTGAAGCCTTCCCTGTCTCCTTCACAAGTATAAAGAAGAGGAAGCCTAAATAACAGTGCAAAAACCACTTACATCCAAATTGATTAGCTGAAGATTGATAAGATGAAATGCATCCATATTCAAGCAACCAGAAAGTTCTTCTATGTTTAAATGCTCATGTATGTCTACTTTATTCAGTGCCTTGACAAAATATTTCTGGAAACTCTTCCCTAGCCTGTTCACTAAGGTTGAGATAATATGTAATACATCTGAATTATTCTTGTGTCAACAGAGATTAATGTGTTGTTGTTGGGTTTTTTTTGGTAATAAAGAATAAATTAGAATTATTAAAGCCAGGTTGTATGCTTATAGAGTTTATTATGCAATCAATCAAGTTGATACATCCCAATACATTTAAACCCTCCATTTTTAAAGAGTATTTAAAAGATACTGAAATGTGACTCTTAACTGCTCAGCTTTTGACTTCAGTGCCACAAAATTCCCTCCTTGCTTTTCTTAGTATCAGTGAAAAAGATTGCAGAACTCAGTATAGAGCCCGTGTTTACTGATCCATTTGAAACTTCTCTTTGACACAAAACAACCTTCTACACTATATTATAATTGTAAATTACACAATCTGAAACTTATTTATACATTAAGTAATGTCTCAAATTTATCTCACCCTTATGAGAATACAAATAATCCAACATCTAGAAGTTTTACTTTGTCAAAAGCACAAAATCATAACATACATTAACTGCAAACAGCCAATCTATGAAAGAGATTCTCCCAGCATATACTACCTGAACCAGAAATCAAAGGGGGAAAAAAAGAAAAGAAAGCTTGAGCAGAAATTTATGGTAAAATAATCTCAAATGAGTATTTGTGTTTCTGAAGAGATGATCATACTAATTACTTTGGATGGATTTGAGATAAATTCTATATATCTGAGTTGGTGTAGACATGGCAAAGGACTTAGACCCTGGGACAAATTACTCTGTCTCTGCATGCAGCAAGCAACAGTCTCATGACAGAGTAGTTCTGCTCATTGGTGCTTATGAGAGACTTGCACTCGGTTCGTTAACTCTCAAAAAAGGTACTGCATATATTGTAATTTTATTCAATGAAAAAGCTTTTCTGAAGAGCTTCAGATTCCACAAACTTAAATTCCATATAAGAGTCTGAATTCCGTATAAGAATCTCTGTTCAGAATAAGCCCAGAGCTCTGTCACATGCTGAGTGTACGTTCTGACCCTCATGCAACACATGCAGCTCTTAACCATCGCACTTCCAATCTTTTCTTCCTTGGTTTTCTACAGCACAAGCACAAGACCACTACACGAGGAAAAATGTACATGTTTATTCTTAATTGGCCTATACGAGCCAACGTCCACACGCGGTGTTAGAGTCTAGTGTCTTACTAACACAAGGTGGTGCTCTCCTCTTAGTTAACAGCTCCAAGTCGGGTTTAAAGCTTGTGTGACTGTTTTCCAGAACTCCAATCAGTTTTCAGAGGCATTTTCCCCCCAAAACCAGAATTTCAATGTCAGAAATTTAAATAAGTACTTTCTTTCCCCCCTCCCCCAAAGATGTTTTGCTGAATGAAATGAAATTTCTCAGTGCATTCATCAATTCTCCCATCATAGCTCTGCCTGCAGATCTCCCATTGCATCCTCCAGTCTCTCTCTAGCTGATCTCTCTCATCCAGCCCACCAGCTGGATGTCACCAGGACTTAAGGCTTTCAAAGGAGATACACAAGCTCTTTTCTCAGAGGCTGTTAAAAACTAACTAAATCTATTTCTTAGTTTTGTATCAAGTGGTAAAAGAGGATCCCTCAGAGACATTTTATGAACAAGGTTTCTTCAGCACTCTCAATTTCCACCAACGAGAATCTAAACACTGGATTAACTCCAAACTAATATTAAAGATCCAACTGTGGTTTGTTTCATATTTGTGTTTCTAATAATAAGTGTAGGTATTAGTTTTTCCATTTCCCTCCTAGGAAAACGCTGGTGGGCCTTCATTGCCAGAACTTCCAAATCAGCTCCAAAAATATCAACCATTCTACTGTCCATCAAAACCAGTGCATGTGCAGCACTTTCAGATGAAAAACCAGAATGAAGTAATCCCACTTGCTTTTTACAGAAGACTTTCTTTTAGATAAAAAGTGATATTCAGAGCAAGTTCAACCACATGTTTTGCCCAGGTTTTGAATTTTTTAGAGTTATATATTTGTCTAGCAGCAACAAAATTGACAGACCAGTGACAGAGGCCAGTTGCATACAGGACTCTGCTAATTCTTTGGGTTTCAGGGCAGTTCAGATCCATATAAACCTTTGCACCGCCTTGGAGCACTCACAGACTTTTGTCTCACTACACACAAAATCACAGGTGACAAATTAGTTTCTAGTCTGTTACGGGTCATCCTGACCTTGGGAATACTGACCATCTGCAGGAACCCTCTCAGAACTGCAGGATACAGATTACACAGGTACACCTTGTTAACTATGTGAAAATCAATGCATCTAATCTCTTGAGCAGATACCAGTGGTGGAAATTTCCTACCAGAAACTGCATCCTTGCCCTGTGCAAAAGTGTATGCTACAAAGCAGCTGACTACCTTTTCCATCACCTCCATAAATTTCATGGCAAACTAGAGACAGTGGAAATCCCAAAGCATAAAAGGAGCAAGATAAACATTTTCTCATCTCTTCCTCAGAAGTGCACCACAAGAATAGTAAGCATATGGGAAATTAGTTAACTTATAAAGACCTGTGTTACATAAACATCTCTTTAATCAGATTACTCTGGTGCCACGGGATTGTGCCATGTTTTATTTCCTCAAAGGACACGCTGTTCGGTTACTATAGCATTTCTATATCTAGATTAATTAGAAACGGAAATGTGGATACAATTAAGTTTGAAATTAAACATTCTGTGTAGGAGGGAAGATAATCACTGCTTTAGAATGATCTGGCTGCTCCAAACGGTGAAGTATCAAGCTATTCTCTCAATTAATTGGAACAGTACTGTGTGTTCTTGGAGCCAGCTAACCATGGCACTCTGTACAGAGTGTCTGTGGACATACTGCTTCTCTGACCTATTATTTGACCTGCATTATTTGATGATAATAATAATAATAATTAATGTCCTCACACAACTCTTGATGTCAGGCATAGTACTTACACTTTTAAATTACTCTAGTCTCTTGCACCCCTTCTTCTGGCTGCCCTGGATTGGCACTTCCTGCTGTGTTCATCAGTACATCCTGAACAAGGAAACTGAAGTGTCGCTGAATTCAGGCAAAGTTCTCCTCTGATTCACAGCAGAATTTCTTATCAGTTATGATTTCCATTAAGAAGGGTCTTCACAAACAGGATGTTCTCTCAAAACAGGAAAAAGACAAGTCCTCTTCTGCAATCCTACCTCATGTTGAAAAAGAATATGTGAAAAGTGACCAAGGTTCAAGACCGTAGGGAGTGGGTTAGTATTAATGCAATTCTGAGCACACAATATCAATTTTTCTCTCAACAGAAAGACAGCAGAATAAACTTTATGTTTTGTCTTAACAGGAAGATGTGCAACATTCTTGGGGCTGCAGCAACAAGAACTTTATACAGCTCAGGAGGGCCATCAGCAATACAAACAGATCTCTTGATCCAGTAAGCAGGCCAGGAAGACAGAACTTCTGACTCTGTGGAAGGTCTTAAAGTTCATTATCTAAATGCTTGCTTCCCTTTTACCTTCTGGCCAGCTGTGACAATAGGGAGTTTATATTCTCCTCACCACCAAGTACAGTCGAAAAGAACGGATCCATAGGGTTGGGAGAGAACACCGAGACAAGGAGGAGGTACAGACTCTGTAGTCTTCAGATTCAAGGCAGCAAGACAAAGTCTTTCCTTCCTGATAGTACTGGTGGAGATATTCATACTAAAATGCACAAGGAAAGTAGGGTTCTCCAAACGAACTGTGCAAGTAAGAGGTCATTGGGAAATTCAGAACCAGCAAAGAACATTTCTTCCTGTGCATCGACAGAGAACATCTCCGTTCGCCAGGCTGAGAACAGAAGTCTCTAGATGTGCATGACAAATTAAATACCAGAGTAGGTGAGGGCTAAAAAAAACCAAAAAGGGATGATGAACAATACAAACAAAATTTACATAAGCTCTCCATAGAGAGGTTTCATGTGGAATTATAGCTCAAATTTTAAATCTGATTTTCACATTTTAGAGCATCCACTGCATACATGCAAGTAAAACAAACAAATAATAAAAGACAATGGAAAATTATCGAAACTGCGTAATTAGAACACCCTGATCTTCTTACTGCCAAGCCCTTGGCTTTAACTACTGGACCGCATGGCTCACACTCTAATTAATGGATAAATTCAATGTTATAAAAATTTCCAAATCTTCTGTTCTTTTTTTTTTTAAATAAACCTGACATGGAGATTTCCAGTGTCAAGCAATTAGAAGTGTATTAATCCGCTCAGATACCTTCTACAAGGCTTAGCATGCGGAAAATACATTTTCCAGTCTTCTTGTTTGGCTTATTGCTCTTATTTTCATTTATTTCTTACTTTTTGTATTAAATTTTTCAAATTTTGTGATCTTAGTCGCAAGTCAGCTTCACTGAGGATGGGAAAAGACTTCATGGTCTTCTACAAAATTACAGTGTAAAAGAAGCAGAGATTCTATTACAAGCCTACGACATCCATGTTTCCTGGGGGTTGTTTACATACTTGATGTATAAAATCTTGGGAACCTGCAGAAGGAGAACTTCTTTGCCAGGAGACCATAGCATCTTCCCCACAAAGTGTTTAGTAGTTATTTGTAAACTTAAGAATGACAGGAATAATAATGATAGAGAGGATTTAAATATCACCATGGAAATATTTACAAAAATACCAAAGAAGGAGAAAAACAAGCTTCTGTGAATGTTTGTCATGAAACTAAACTGATACTCTCATATGCAAATATTTATAGAATACAGAATAGGTACAAAGTAGAACAAGCTCCTGAAAGTGTAAAGTAAATTACTGAATGAGTGGAAAGGTGAAGAATTTAAGTTATAGAATAGTTCCATTTTTTAATCCTGGTACCTGTTTGCAAGGTGCAGGCCTTGTTGCAAAAAATTCCAGTTTATCAGAAGACTTCCATGTGTGGCCATTAATCCATGCAGAGCATTCTTCTTTTAAAGTTTGAGGGTGATTATGTAACCTGCATTTCTTTAAACAGAAAAATCCCAACCCAATACAGCCTTACCTTTGCCAACTCAAAATCAGCACAGGTTTTGAGACTAACTAAAAGTCTCTTAAAGAAAGCTGCTTATCCTGAAAAATGCAAAGGTATATTATTTCCATGTATGTGATGAGTTCCAGGAGAAACATGGTAGATGTCATCAGAAAACAAAATGTGACTGTGGGTCTTGTAAAAAAAACCTGGAACATACCTGCGTGGTGACAAGACCAGTGGTGCTTACAGCAGCTCCACATTTTCATCCAACAACACTTTTCCTATAAAGTTTAAAAACCATTTACACCTAGTTTTCCCAGGGGCTCACTATAATACTTGAGGAAAATGCTTTTTCCAAATGGAAAAATTCAAATTTCTCAAATAAAAAATTCAGTCTGTCCAAGGAATTAATAATCCAACTCCCTATGACGTTTTAGACATTCCTGCTGCCTGTGCTTCTGTTTTCCTGCCTCTAAAGCACAGTAAACACAGAAATATTGGCTGAAGCTGGTTATGAGCTCTTTCAGAAAGCTCATGCTTACCATTTCCTGGGGTCACCAAGGAACTATAGCAGATGCTATGAGAACAGCTCCTACTTAGGAGAACACATCTCTGCAAACATCAGTTCTCAGGACAACAATGAGAAAAAAGTCTTCAGGAATCTTCAACCCGAAGATCTTTTAACCTGAAATTCTATTTGAAGTTAAGCAGTAGCCTTTCTAAATATGCCAAAATCCGTTTTCTAATCATTTTGATGTCTAAGCTCACCATTACCACCATGATACATAAACCACATCATTGAGTTCTGAAGATGGGGGACTTGGAGTGACTCTACTGTTTGCTACTCAGTTATTATCATCTTGGGTTTGGATAAAACTAGAAAGTTTGTTATACAACTCTTCAGAAACAATTCTCACAATCAGAAAGCAGCAGACACAAACAGATCCACTCACACAGGGCTGAGAAATGAAGGAACATATCAGATCTAAAGCACAGCAGGCACCATTTTCCTGGTGACCTTTTCCTTGCAGCAAAGTGATGGCCCTGGTGAATAAATGACCAATTTGGGTCTTTTTCATTTAACTGATTTTTGCCATTTGGGGTCTCCAGACCTGTTCCTTTCTCCCTGGGAAGTTCTGTCCCTGCTGTGAGTGGCTCTCTTGGTCGACAGCAGGAAGTAAGGCTGGTGGCAGCTACCTGAAGAGAGACTACAACAAACTATTACTGCTTCATACAGGAATGGCAGCCACCTCCGATTGTGTGAAGAAAGAGAAGGAACACTTGTTTCACCCTTAGCAATCTCCCCTATTTCATCCCTACCTATAAAAGGTGTTCACACAGCTCCTACTGAGCTGTGCGATCTCCAGTGTCCTTACAGCACTTCTGCATTGCAGCAAAGCACATAGTATCTTAGCACATCAAAAATTGAGGCATAGAAAAATAAAGTTGCTCAAGGTAACAAAAAGCTTGTACTCTAGAAGAGACACTCTGTATTTGGAGAAAACTTCTTTAAAAAAAGCTTACTTTTACAAACTCCCCAGAAAATTATCAGTATCAAAAAAGTTGATCTATCCACAAAACAGCCCAGTTGTTACACCTCTCTTTCTCCAAACATGGTCTGTGACTTCATCTTAAAATACTTGCAAAGCCAAGCTGAAGAATCAGTCAGCCATCTTGAAATAGATCAGACCGGTAGCAAGGCTGGACTTTACGTCTGAGTTGCCTTTATGAAAATCCCTGGACAAAACCCTCTACAACTTCAACTTGCTCCACGGTGGTAAAAGCCTAGCCTGTAAAGCACTTTCTGGAGAATCAAACCTGTGAAAGCACCAGTATCTCAATGTGAAGTGGGGAAGACAGAGGATGGAGATGAGTTTCTTACAAATTTAACTCTATCTGAAAAAAAGTGTATAGTCACTAGAGGAATTGTCAGGAATGTATAGTCACTTAAGTGAATTGTCAGGCATGACCTCCAGCATCTCTAAATCATCAGGGCAGATACCATGTTATTTTTGTGTGACTGTGCAATGAAAGATGGATTTAAGTGGTCTTCTTTAACTTAGCCTCTAAGATGTATGGGTAGGAAATATCAACTTCATTTGATCTGCACAATTAGTTTCAGCCCATCTGCAATGAAAAGACTCATTTTACCTTGATGCTACTGTCATTTCGTATGATCCTAGCACCCCTGACTTCCAGCATCAGAACAGATGACAAATAGAAACAAAAACACATGAAACAGATTTTAAAAAATATACCGTATATGAAGATCATGAGAGATTTATTATTAATTTTGCATTACTACTTTATTTAAGATCACTCTTTGGGGTCACTCTCTTATTGCAGGTATCAAGCTTTGCCTTGGCAGGGTATGCAGCATAAAAATCAACATGTGTCCCACATAAAAAAAGTGAAGCATTTTTTTGCTTTTTTTATTCCCAGCTTCCTCGTAATAATCTTTAGAGAGAATATTATGCAAAGTCTGGAATTTACGATTTATTTTAAAGTTACATTTAGTACACAAAAAGCGAAACCACACTTGTTCAAATACCGTATATACTGTAATTACACACTTTAATTTCATGCTTTTGGTCATGCACTTAGCATAAGTAGTTGTAATTACATATTTAAGGCATGTAATCATGTAATTATTAAGATGCACAATTCAATTATATAATTAATGTATGCAAATACATAGAACTATCCTGTGACATTGATTTTAAGTAGAATACCCCACTAATTCTGAGGGGAGTTCTGCTTAAAAACTCATTACACAATACAGCTTGCGAAGAACTGTACAGACAGAAAGAAGGCAGACCCATTGTCATGCTTCTTTGGATATCTGCACGAAGTGTAAATAAATAAATAAATAAAACCAAACCATACACAAAGATGAGGAATTCTCAAAGTGGACTAAAACACTTACAAGCTTGTTTTGCAGCACTGGTAGAAAGAAAATCATCTCCAAAAAATACCCTACCACTTCCTAATAAATGGTTATGTCCTCAGAACGTTATGTTAAATAAGCAAGGATGTCTTCACACATTTCAATTACCAAAATACACGTTTCACAGTTTCCTTCACAAAACCAGGAAAGGAAAGAAAGCAGCTTTTCAAACTCAGACAAAAATAAGGAACATAGACAGCAAACTCATTTCCACTGTGGTTGGCTTTTTGCTTAACCACCAAAAATGCTTACCAAAAATATAAACCCCAGGATTATTGGCCTCAATCTCAGTGCACATTTTTGATAATGATTTTAGTAAATTTTTTGCCACTCTTTTCTTCTCCTAATAAAAAGAGACTTCTAAAACCAGGAGGGCTTTGTGCAGAACAACACAATTAATGGTGCAGTCGAGGAGGTTTCTCTTCAAGAGTAGAAAGTGGCAGAAGCAAGAAAGCCACTGCCAGAGCAACAGGAAAAAGTCATCTTTCTATTAAACCACACATAGGATGCGATCACTGAGCCCCAGTGTCCATTCACACTCATCAATGGTAAATCAGATTTGGAAAGGAATTTCAAAAGATGATGATATCCTGCTGTGAGCTCCACCTTCCCCTGTACATTCTCCTTGATGCGGTTTGAAGAACAGGCCTGAAGAATTGAGAAGCTGCCCTTCCCCAAGAAAATCAATAAGTAAAAACCACGATCTGTGTGCTGCAACCACCCCCAGCATACACACACAGAATTTGGGTATTAGTAACTTGGCAGGAACATTGCGTTGGAAGAAACACATCAAATTAAGTAACATGTACCTGAGCACACCCAGATTGGAAGGAAGCACCGGGATATTTTAACTCTCCTTGCACACCCCTTTCCCTCTGCCCTTCATAACACTTTGTATAAAATCTCATGATTAGATGTGTGGTTACGCTGGGGAAACTCCTCTTGGTTACAAACTGAAGCAGGCCTATCCCAAGGGAACTCTGACTGGGACTCGATAGACCTCAAACCATAAGAATAAATAACTAATTGCTGGGACCTCATTGTTACATGTAACAGATTCACATCCATTCTAGAAACAGGCAGAAAAATAAATTCTCAACTTTTTTTCATTTAAGTTCCTTAGTAGCTTTTTCCTTCAGGAAAAAAAATGTCAACACCCCAAATGTCCCCCGGCTTGAAGATATAAATCAAAGTTAATAGATATGCAACAGTACATGTTGCATAAACAGTAAAATCAAATAGTAAATGATCAGACTTCTCAAATATCAGAACAGCTTTAAAGATGCTACTTAGGTATTCACAGGATCTGGGATGAAAGTATTTTTTCCACCAAGATTAATATCTATTATTATTCATCTGAAAGATATAAGGATGCATTCATAGTCCAGGATCTCAGAAGTGATCACGAAAAATGCTTCACTGTCTATTTTGAGTTTAAATACGTAACTATAGTTGCATGTGAATATTCAAAAAAGAAACTGAATTCTGACAGGAAAACACACTCAGGCAATTGCTATTTACATTGCTAGGTACTAAAGATCAGGAATAGATATACCCCAACTATTTCCATAGGACTGGGAAAACCCCAAACTCCTCCAGCAGAAAGCCCTGAAGCTGAGCCTATTTCATCATCAATTAGCACAACATGGCTCTGGTCTTTGGCGGTGTTTCTATCACAGGCTTTCCCACTCCACAATTAACAAAGAGCATTTATAACCTGGCTAGCAACACCTCCGCAGATGATCTCTGCTATTTTCAAAGTATTCTCTCCTATCATTGCTGAGGAATAACATAGCTAGCCTTGAAGAGAATTTCATCTCTTTTTGAAAGGTTACCAATAGTATTTCTCAATTGGCAGTATTTCAAAGAGAAACTACTGCTTCTCTCTAAGGCCCTGCAGCTCTTTGGAGAAGGGAAAGCTACTCTGAAGTACTGTAATGCAGAAACATCAGGTGTTCTGTCTGAAAAACCAAACCAAAGTGAGAGGTCTTGAGGGATCTCAAAAATAGGATGGCATATTTCTATTCCTCCAAATTGTCCACCTTATCTTCATACAGCACAACCAACATACGGCTGTTTCCTCTAATTTCAGGGGATTTTGCCATGTAATACTGAAGTATTGGAGCTGCTGCTACTGCAAGACACTTGCTGCCACAAACCACAGAAACATTAGATGCACTTATCCATTTTCATTTGCTGCTAACAACACCTCGTGCTTTAAACAGTTTAGTTTATCAGCTTAGGTTTAGCCTTGATGCAATGGTGGAAGACAGCATCATAGATCTGAGGGTAGTACATGTCATGGGTCAGCTCCATTAACATTCCTAGCCCACACCTTTTCAGTTTTCACCCTGGCCTTTTCTCGATTTTCAGCACCAGCTTGAGAAGAGTATTTCTAACTAGACAGGGCTCAAGTTCCTACAGGTGCAAATTCCTACAGTGGCCACCTTTTCTTTTAAAAATTGCTGTACTAACTTACTTCTATTCCTTGTTGCTGTTAAATGGTTTTTAAAAATTTGTTGCATTACAAAACAAGCAGACTCATGAAACCCAGAAAACAGCTTTTTTTTGCATGTTCCCTTGTTGGCAGATCATGACGAAGCATCTCTTTTCCAGCTGCCTTAAGAAAGAGTAAGGAGTTTTCCCTTTCCTCTTAATTTTGTTCTGATATTGCTTGAGGACACCTGAAGACCCTTCTCTAATGAATGTTCTCTGCTTACACACACTCATGACTCTCTCTGCACATTACACATTTAGGCTAGCATTTTAGGATTTTAAGCTTATTACAGAGAAGACAAGAGCTCCTAAGCAGAGCCAGTCCTCAGTTCTGACCCAGCAAGTCAAAGCATATCCCAGAGGCATGTACACACATTTTATAATCCTGCTCAATGCTGCTGTCAAAGCAATTGACCACTGCAAACAGGACAGTCATGAAAGTCATTAAATGTTATAATTCAGACATATAAGGGTTTTGCTGCTGTGGGAAAATCCAGCATTAGACTAAAATAGCATACAGCAAATATCTTCAAACATAGAAGTCAACACATTGCAAGACATTGACTGCAAGTTTTCATATGAATTTTCACAAAGAAAGGAGTTTGGAAAAACATAGACACACGCAAAAATTATGCCAGTTTGGAGTCTGTTTTGGTAAACATGAACAGCCTCTATGTAAAAATCGGTGATGCTATAGATTACTTGCACTATAACACAATGTTTATTGTTGCTGACACAAGTGGCATTAAGATATTTTCAGACTGATGGCAGAAAATTATTTATTTCTAATGAGATATCATGGATAGAGTATAGTAACCTAGCATACTAATCTCATCACCATTTCCTGTGGATCAAATTTGAGCCCAATGCTGAATTACACGCCATGTCTTCCAAACAAAGATATTTTGGTACATCTGTACCATTTTATGTCATTCGCAGCGCTGCAGCCCAGCCCATTTCTCCCTCCACCCCTCACCCTTCCTGCCTCACAGATTGACCAGGATGAAAAAAAAGAGAGTGTGTGTGACAGCTCCTAATACACAGGGCACCAGCATCAAGAGCCTGCCTGCAAGGAAGGGTCGACCACTGCAGACAGGCTCCAAGATCCACCAGCACATCCATAACACCATGAATATATGATATCCCACAATGCCAAGAGCTGCTAACAAACCTAGAGAAAAAGCCTGACCAGTGAAGGTGTCAGAAGGATGTTGACCACCAGTGACCTTAACCTGTGATGCCAATCAACGCCCTGAGCAGCACAGTCAGTGTGAGCTTCTCCCTCACAGGGGGATGGTGTCAGCTACTCTAAAACTCTTCACCACCATCTGGTAAGAGGAAGACAGGCCTGTATCTGCTTTAAAATTGGACACCGACATCAAGATGCATTCAATTAAGGTGTCATGTCCCACCTCAAGTGTAAAAGGAGAAATGAGGTAGTCCAATAGCATTTCACACCTGATAATTGCTTTTCTGCCTGGTTTGCTCTAATTACACAGTTTGAACAGGCTCAGTGTTACAGGCAACCATTAATTACCCGTTCTATAACGCAAGTGCATATTTTTCTTCTGAGTTTTATAGCTGAGGTCCAAATCCTTATCGTACAAGAATTGGACATATAAGTTTAAGTAATCTAGTAACTCCTTCCACACCCAAAAACTTTATTTTTCATTTAGGGCAGACATTTCATTTCACTGCCAGCATACTTAAAGGTAACTAAATTACTCCTAAGAGAAACTACAAATGAACTTTCAAATTCATATAAGAGCCTTTGCCAACCATATATTTTCAATTATACAGTAAGTTGTTTCATTGCATGACAGCTGCTTTTCATATTGATTAATAGATATTTTTGCTTACATGAAATTGTTCAAGGGCAGAATGCATCATGATGAGAACTGGATTTCAGAAAGTTTATCTCATCAGATTTTGAAGTATCTGTGAAAATCATATGTAATATAGTTAACATTATTCATCTTTTTTTTAATTTCCCTTCATGTCTCTAAATTTTGACAAGGAATTGAAATGAATGCAAATGCTGAACTGTTTCCTATTACATATTTGTGATAACCATTTACGTCTCCAGAGCACGTAACTACTTTTCACTGAAAGTAATTTTGGCAGAAGTAGCAGGCTTGTGGATTGGCCCTATGAAAATGTGAATTCCCATTATGTTTATGGGGCTCTGATGAATACAAAATGAGAGCTACTTAAAACAACACTAGGCAGACACAGTCCTTTGAAGGGAAGGAACATTTTGGAACTCTTTTACTCAACAGAGTACTTGTGCTAGAGGACCATGAATAATTGTTGTTAGACAGCAGTAATAATGCCACATAAAACAGCTCTGAAAGCCTTCTTACAAAAATGCACACATTAATTTATTACAAGCAAAGAGCTAACTGTAAAAGCAAATAAAGAACATCCCTGTTAATGGAGAATTTGGCTTTGAAATAATTTCCTTATTTAGCTTAAGGTTTTCTCTTACTTATACAGGTGTCCCTTATACAGGAAACTAAATCTCTGATCTTCAAGAACAGGACAGGCTACACATAGTCCCTTAAAGTAAATGGCTGAAGCCACGAACATGTGTTTCACAAGGCTGCGTTTGGGTCTTTCGCTAAGGAATTGTCTTTCAAAACATTGTCATATGCCAAGATTAAAAGTATTCACAGCCTGTCGACACTGAAACCTGAAGTTAAAAAAGCATATGTGAACACTCAAAAAAATCCAAACAAACCAGAAAACCCCCCAAAAACAATCACCCCCCACCGACACAGTACGATGTCACCAGAGTGATAACTAAACGCAAAATGATCCTAATAACGTCAGTGTAAAGGTATTGAGGAGTCTACACCGAGAATTACAATTGAATATGTTGAATTTACAAAAATTATGTGTTTGCTTGCAATTCTGATAAAGGCATGACAGCTAAGACACCTCAGAACACTCCTGACACTATTTATTTTTAAAATCCAGGGTGTGAGCCTTATATTTTTTGTATCCTCTTGTTGTTCAAGCCATTTTATGTTGTGGGTGACTGGAAAAGGTGAAATGAGAGAGAGTAAGTCAAGCAACGGGAACTCCTAACCACCTATCTCTAGGGAAATATACCTTTTTTCAGCCCTTCAAATCAAGGGCTTAAGGGAGGTTGCAAGATTGACATCATATAACCAAAAATTCAGATTCAGTTTGATGTTCTGTATCTTTAGCCATCACCATCATCATCAAAACAACCCCACAGCAAGAGAAATAACACAGGGAAAACAAAATAGGGATAATCTTATCAAAACCTATTTCCTTTTGTGAGAGTAACGAATCCTATGATGGCCCCTCCTCTTTCCCACTTGGTCCTTATAGGAGGTGAAAGCATCTTGGAGGTGTTAATCGTTCTACAACACTTGATTTTGCTGTCGGAATTGTCAGTTTTCCCCTCATTAACACAAAAAAGACATTAGAATTGGCAACTTTTGCTGAAGAATTTTGTTTCTACCCTGACAATTCACTGCAAACAACATGATGTTGTGCTTTGCTGACACAAGTTCCAGTACTAATTATACCTGTCTCCTCCCACCTGACCCCAAATTTGGCCTCTTTTCAGCCTGAGCTCCTCAGCATTTCTTAACTACAGAAGGGTTTTAACCACTGCATATTCTTGTAGATTAATTAAAATAATTGAAAAAGGGAGGAAATAGTCAACATTCTCTTCACAAATCATACTTATGTTTATATAAAGTCAGAGTTAAATTCTCTAGGGTCCTAAGTACTTCCAAAGTTTACTCTTCCTTTTTTCCCCCCTTATCTCTCTAATATAATTCGTCTTTAAAAATTAATGATTCTCCTCTTGCCAGATTTTTGTTAGTAACCTTCAACAAGAACAGAGTTACTCCATTTCCACACACAATCACTAAGGATTGGCGTCTCTTATTAAAAATGAGTGAAATAGCATCTCCCTGCTTCTACCTCAGTTATGTCACCTGACAGAAGAAACATTCCCAAATTCACATCTGTGAAAACAAAAGTCTAAATTTCATCATACAAAACCAACAAAACAGCGCTGCCACTGCAATCTTGTGCAAAAAACTCTCAGAAATGCCTTTCTGAAAGCCCTCTTGGGTTTGGAGCAACCTTAAGTATCAAGGTTTTCCATCTAAGACTGAAAACACAATGTTCCCTTCCAAAGAGCCTGCTCTCTTCTACCTAAATGCCAGGGTAAATATGTACCTCTTACAAGCATATCAACTCAAACTAAATGCAGAGGAAAAAGCTGTGATCCACAGGCGGTGGAAGTTATCTGCTCCCCAGGGAAAACCTGCTAAAAACTACCTGCTTATTCCCAGTACCATGTACTAACAGATTCCCACCAATCTTCTCAGGCAGCGAGGCCCCCTGAGGGTCTCTGCGACATTGTGCATCTTATCCTATTGTCCTGCTCTTGTTGTTTGTGTTTTCTGCTGGAGCATCTCTCAAAGTGATACACACTGTCTGAAGACACAAAGCAAGAGCACACCATTCTCACTGCCTGCTGGTTTCTATGAACACTGCAGTGTTCTCGTTTGTTTTAGAAAAGACCCTCTTCCTTTATTCTCCATTGAATTTTTCAGGATCCAGCTTCCAAGCACAGCTCTGAGTTTTTCCACGTGATTTAGAAAGCCTTTTGACATTGCTTCTATCTTTGTATTAAAGAGTCACTGCTTTGTATCATTGTCCTGTAAAAAATTTGGATTGACTCTGATAGCCCTCAATACAATAGCGTTTCACCAGCCCACAAATCCTTCCAGCTCTTCTGCAGACATTGTCCAGTTCTTCCTCTTTTGAAAATTTTAACCCCAGAAAGAGATGCAGTATCCTAGTATGTATTAGCTACTTGAATGCCACTTCTCAAAAGTAATTTTCTATTTGCACCAAAATAAGAGTAAAGGCAACACAACCACTTGTACCCTACCAATCTTCTTCTATGAACTTTACTTCAATAATCATAAGGCTTAATTGCTTACTCTGACAGCCAAACCTTTTGTATAAAAGTATAGATCCATAATTCATTCTGCCTTCTAACTCAATTTAAACACAGGATGTTTATTCTTCCCTTTTGTCACATGAAAACTTCAGTTGAGCTGGATATAATTGTCTATGGCATTACAGAATCCAGTTCTGTTGTATAGAGCTACAAGCTCTAGCAAACATCTATTATCACAGTGCAATTAAATAAACACTTCATCTATCTCCAAATAACACAGTACATTCTGTTTTTCTAGCACAGCAGAGTCCAGTAATCCCTGACATGTCTGAGTATACTTTATAATAAAAAAAGAAACAGAAACCTAAGTAATACAAATAATTACAAGTATTTCCTTCATTCCACTTGCTCGTAGAGGCAAAACATTACCTTTGAAGAGTTAAATAAAGAAAAATATTGAAACCTGTGGAAACATGTCAAGCACTCAACGCTTCAATCTTGTTAGTATTAAGGACAGAATTTTTTGGAAACACTGTTCTTGAAACTCACATTGAAATATGATCCTTATTTTTTCCTGCATTATTCTTTTCACTTGCCTTGCATAATTCATACAAATTTTGGAGAAGTCTGAATTACAGTTTTGGCACAAAGATGATGTTTTTCCAGAACATGATTGATGACCACATAAATTTTGAAACAAGGACTATTTAACGTCAAAAAGACCAACAAGGGCTGTTAAAATACTAAACATGCTCAGTTCATGCAAGTCAGTCGTGCCCAAATTTCTACCCAACTTTTCTAATAAAATGATAATGAATAAAAATTCAGATTGTTTATTAATGATTATATCTGACTACATTCAGTCATTATTTATTTGGGTCTTTTGTTAATATTTGAGTGACGGAGATGATGTTAAATTATACCCCTCTGTTACTGATGGGAACTTCTTAAGCAATACCCTGTCTGAGCTGCACATTGTGAGGCAACAGTTTCAGTGCTTAATTTGATAATGAGGCATCTAAACCAGCCAGAAGCTGGCAGTCACCAAGCACTAACCATGTTCTTGCCTTCTCTAACAAAGCCTCCTCTCCTGGCCACAGAGGCAGCACCCCAGCACTAGACAGATAGTGGGACGATTCTATATAGCCACTTTTATGCACTTACAAAATTAAGTGCATCAAATGATGTCATAAATGCTCACATTTTGCACTAACAACCTACTTCTAATACTGGTCAGCTATGCTGACACATGGAAATTGAAATAGATAGGCATACGGAATTTGTTCTTTTGTTTTTCAAGTCATAGATACTAAATTCAAAGGAAAGCAAGTTATGAGATTATTGACAGGCACGGTGACTTGTTTAAGAGGACAACACTGAAAGACATGTCTCCTTTGCATTTGGGGAAGAGTAGGTGTGAATAAATCACATAACTCATGGATATCCTTGTTTCAAGAAGACATGTTCATTTTTACCTAATCCAAATTTGAAATCACAATACAATCTATCTTACTAGTTTCCCTGTATCAAGTACCCCTTTGAAAAATACTCAGTTGTGTCTGCTACACAACAAACTTCAGGAGGAACCAATCAGTGCTATGTATCACTATCGGGAAAAGGCTAAGTTTAGACTCTATGAAATCCGCATTCTTCTTCATCCAAGAGGGTCCTGCAGTGTCATGCTAAGAAACTACAATTTGTTAGCATTAAATGGAAGAGTGTCACCTAACAGAATCCACAGCTATAGAACAGAAAGTAAACCTTTACCCCAGCAGATGTGATCACTTTCAGTGTCCAGTAATATCTAGGTTTTTCATATAAAGTTATTAAAAACAAATTATTATACCAGTCAATAATATAAAAGTATTACTCTGTGTGATTAACTCAGCTCTAAACTTAAAGGAAGTAATGAAAACAAAATGATAACCTAATTAGTTGATCCAAATTACAACAATGTAGTACATGACATGCTTTTAACAAGAAAGGACTTGTTCAAGACCTAAGTTCTCCTTTGTGTTATGAATTACTTTTTAGAAGGCTATGGGTACATCATGCTACAGAATAAAAATCTAATATGAGCAGACATGCAATCTCAAAATGGTCCTCAAGACCAGAACAGGACATTCACACAAAGAAACAAAGTCCCATAAATTTACCAGCCCTTGCCTGGTACCCTAGAGGCATAGCAGATTCCACAACTCAAAGGATAAACAACAGACAACTGTGGGCAACATTCAGCTTTAGTAATGATCAGAGGCTAAGAATAAAAAAGAACATTGCATCTCTCAACAGTAATAAAATCTGCTCATCCAAGTGTCTGGCTTTAAAAACCCCCATTCGTGGCTGGGACCAGCACTGCCCCCGTAAGTCAGTGCTCATATCTTTTCATTTACATGATCAAAGTAAGGAATGGATAGGTAGAATAACAACATACAAAAATTTTTAAGAAAAACAAACTGCTTTGCTAATAATCAATTTCAGACAGATAAAAATGTATTAGGAACTATTTTGAGAAGAACTCATTTCAACAATCTAATGTCATGAAGTTACCAGAATTGGGGGTTTTGTTGAAATAACAGAACTTTGTGTTCAGACCACAACCTAAATTTTATTCGCTAAAAAAAAGTTTACAAAATTGAAAAAAATACAGCCTTTCCTTCAAGTCCTATTTGCCCCCCTACTTTCAAATCTCTATAGTTTGGGCCCAGTGTGAAAATAGCAGCAATATTTCACTCTGCTGACTCATAGTACACAACTTCGTGCACAAAACATGGCTAAAGCCTTCTAAGCCAGTAGAGATCCCTGTAGAGCTCCCCTAACCCTCAGTCTTGTTTCTTTTACTGCAAGATGCAGCTCAGCACATGCCAACCCATCAGAGACAGGCCACCATCCAACTGCAAGCATTTGTGAGAAGCCTGCACTCTCCAGTCGTGCAGAGCCCCGGGTGTCTGATGTGCTCCATCATTTAGCCTTCCCAGCAGCAAATTAAATAAAGATGCAATTTTGCTTCTTTTCAGAGCTGATTGACATTTTAATTAGTCTACAGTTAGAAGTGTTAATCGAGCTATGAAGTGAGGCAGTAATTCACAGCTAGTAAAATTCCCCACAATGGTTTTACAAGCATCAGTACACAGTTTACCTCATTAGTCGTTTTTCAGATATTTTTAATAAAAAAATAGATGCACCCACACCGGTATGACTCTTTTTTCAAAGAAAACCAGCTTCCAGGGACCCATTCTTAACAGAGGAAACTTCTTTCCTTCTATAAAATAATCTAAATCCCTAATGAGTTATTTCAAAGGACTCAAATATAATAACTTTATTTACTACTATCAATTTGATAGATTCTTAAAGATGTATCCATAATATCCCTTCTTCCATGGAGTTTCCCTCCTTCACCCCACTGATAATATTGTAGAAACAAGTTTTGTCCTTTTATTTTTTAAGTATTCTACAGATTAAGACTCCAAAGATCTTCAGAAACAAAAGCTGTGCTTGCTATTAAAAACAGAACAAAAACATGTTGCATGATACATGTAAGTATCTGAAATGAAGCAGTGGTATGTATGTGTATCACTATTTATTTTTTTAAGAATGTAAATCCTTCACAACAAATATTTTTAAATTAATAATTCATTTATTTATTTTGTGTGTTCATTTCTGAAAGATTATGTATTTTCTACAAAGCTCAGCAATCTGGCTATTGTGAAAGCCTTAAAAAAATAATAGACACATAGCTAAGAAAATCCCTTGCTTTTCTAAGAAATGTTATGGGTGTGGTGGGGCTGTGCTGGCAGTGTGTATGGGCATGGCTCCAGCAAAGGATGGCTATAACATAGCATCATGGTCTTGACAGAAAAAGTTTTTAACTTCAGTTATTGGATACAATAATCCTAAAATATACTCAACACTTACATCCAATGTTTTCAGACAACAGGGGTAGGAAAAGAATTTGAGAATTATTTGAGAAGTTGAAAGTGGTTCTGTACAGAGATGCATCTTCAATTCTGAGAAGCACATTTAATAAAAAAAAGCCTCACCTATCACCTGGAGGCAGGCATTAAGATGAACTTAATCCTGTCATCACAGGAAGTGTACAAAAAACTATGTTACACTTACCAGACACTAGAAACCTTCACACAGTGTTTCCTTGCAAAGAGTTTTGATTTACAACTCTAAAGGAAGAAAAGCAATGCTGGCATTTTTTTCCTTTCCTTTTACTCCTTTAAAAGGCTCAACAAGTTCCTACATCAGTCAGCAGTACCTGTGAATCAGCTCAGTGTAAGGGGTAACACACCACCATCTGCAACACTGAGGAATCGTCCATTTTCAGGCTTAATTACTGACTCTGCAGATGAACGGAGCCGCAATAAAAAGACATCCTTACCCATTCAGTAGTGTGGATTAAGAGAGAAATTAGCCAAATCATTTCAAAATATATACATCAAACAAGATAATGCAAGAAATTTTCTTCTTTTTTTTCCTATTGATTGCTGACTCTCAAGTCAGGATCCCTTGTTAGCAATTTGCAAATAAAATGATCTGTTAAGACATTATGACAGTCCTTGCAATTCTTATACATCTTTTATCTTTCACGGGACATATATGTCACTAAACACCTTTGAATGAAATGCCCAAAAATCACAAATAAATTCATGGTGAAGCTACATATTGTACGACAATCTCTTAGTAAAGCTAACCTCACTTAAATAGATATGGGACAAGGAGGAAATCAGTTTTAGAAACATCACTTTCACAGGCATCATTAGAACTTACGATTAAGAAATGGGCCAAGGGTAGCTACAGTTCAGTTCCATACGATATTTTGATTTCCATGTGAAATATGTAACTTGGCTCCATAAGGATGCCTTGGAGCCAGAATGGAGGGAGGGAGGGAGGGAGGGAGAAGGAAAAGGGGATTATTTGCAGCCCAGACTGATCATGGGTATATGACCAAAGAGAGCCTCCCCTTCTTGCCCCTTTTAGATAAATTTTATTTATTCAAATACAGCAGCAACAAAAAGCGCTGTAAACAAAACGAACAGGAAAAAAAAAAAAAAAACCAGAAAAAAAACCCCACCCCAAACACCTAAAAACCCCAAGAAACCAACCAACCAACCAACACCCCCAACCAAGATTGAACGTTCATAGGCCAAGGACTACCAAACTACTATATTAATCTCTCCTCAATGAAACACGCAAAAAGCACAAAACTTTAATTTATAAATAGCACAAATGTGTGGGATGGAATACACATACAGTTCACAGCATTTCACTGCTATTTCACACCAGGAATGACCAGAAATCTCATAACAAAATCCTTTCAGAATAACCTAGCCATTTTTTTTTCCTCAGGGAGGTTCATAGATTATCTTTAAAAGAGTCACAAAACCAGCTGAGCAAAATCTTGCCCTGTATTACTTGTGCAGTTTTCTTTTACTGAGGCATCTTATTATTTTTAGAACAGGACTAGTCAATCAAGTAGCAAAAAAAAAAAAGTGACAGGCATTTATTGCTGCCAGTCAGAGCTGGATTTTATGTTCATAGTTCATAGAAAATTACGTGGTTTAACATAACCATATGTTCAATCCCAAACCCGTGAAAATGTGAAACTCATATGTCATCTCTTATGCTATCGCTAAAAAAACTCAAACATTATCAGTAGGAAAACAATCGAAAAAAGAATACAGTGAACTTTGCCGCCTCTTCCATAGGTTTTATTAAGAGATGGGGTAAACAGCATTTTCAATTGGTAAGGAATTCAAACTCAACTTTGCCCCCAAATTTGCATTAACTGTGTGGAAGACCATGACATGAGCTGGTAAGTGTTCTTCAAAAGGAGCTTATGATTTCTGTGCTTTTTTATATAATTCCCACAAATCTTAAAAGTGGGCAATGCAGTGCCACTGCCATTATATGCAGTGCAGCAGAGAAATCATTCTTTTTGTCCTCCTTTCCTCGATAGAGCAAATAATGTGACTATTTTTCCCCACATGCTCTCAAATCCATGGTCCACTGAAAGAGTCCATCACCCCCTGGAAGTGCAAACAGAGGTTTATCTGGCCAGTCACTGAGGCATATTCCTCTCTGTCTTGCAGGTTGGCCAGCAATTCCCCCTGAAAGCTGTCCATTCATAGGGAACTGCAGAGCAGCCAAAAAGCTGTTCACCTCCTGACACCTGACACAACCTGGCAGCACAGAATTGCAGCATCTCCCCACTTACCAACACAACTTGCCTGGGGTTGTTCTGCAGGAGAGGCAGTGACCAAACTGCAAAACCTCTGCATCTCCCAGCAGGCCCTCACTCTCAGAAAAGTCTCATGCAGGATTCACTCATTTCCTATCTTCTTATCTCACGTTATCACCCGATTTAACACACACAGTGTTGTCCTATTATATAAAATATCTCACACTTCAGTTTAAAAGCAGCCAAGGCAACCACAAATGTACCAGGAAGTTTGTAGAAGGTTTTCAACATTTCAGATACAGAAAACTGAAGCTGGCGAGCATCTTACTTCAGCTGGACAACACAAATGCATCTGTTTTTCAGAGCCACTTTTCTGTGGAAGTGATGGTCATCTTCACTCCCAACTTGAGAAAACACTGAACATTATAAATTTTGTTATCTATGTTATATGGGGTTTTTTTTCCATATGTTTTTTTCATTATAAAAGACTATTTTATCATTTACAGAGGATAAAAAACTTGGCTGATGGGCCCTAGTCTTATCAAAATTTGACATTACCTTTTATTGATCTTCTCTTACTTCCATGAAGAAAGGCATATGATGTATTTTGGCAAAGGTCCTTTAGTTCGCATTCTCTCAGAATCAATTATGAACACATTATAGTAATGTACCCAGGAAGGACACAGATCCAGCCTTGGCATTACAATAGCAGAGACTGTAGGTCTCACTTTTGTAAGTGTTATATACATTATAGTCAAATATGAAATGCAGTAAGTTATTTCAAGGATTCAGAAAAAAATCTCAGTTCATCTGTCTTGTTTTATTTGAACAAGAACATTAATATCCATAGTAAAAGAAGTTGGTTTCAGCAAAACTACTCATTAAGAAAATAAATCCACATCTGAGAATTAGTCTTTCAAAACCAGTGAGGGTTGGTCTTCAGATCAAGTAAAATTTCTCAAGTGAATTGTATATTTCACATAAATTTTTTTAACTCTGGTTTTATAGCAAAGGCTAGGCTCAGATGCAGAAGAACAAAACCAGCTCAATACACAAATCACCCTTTTTTAGTTGAATACATACCATGTTCTCGAAACTATCACCTCTATCTTCATTTACAAAAGAATATAGTTGGCAATTTTGCCACTTTCCAAACATCATAACTCCTATCAATACTTTGAGATATGTTCAGGGTTTTTACTAGATCATACTTCCCTTTTATACTCAAAGGTTACTGAACTTTTCACAGTTGACTGAGATTTACAAGCCAAGTGAGAAAGCTGCTTGCACGAGTAAGGCTTTGTAACTAAGCAAGAAGAAGGCAGCTCTAACCATGGAAATAAAGTACATTATTCCAATAACTCCAGTAAAAAAGGCATGAGATGGGGCAACAACAGTATAAGGGCAAAATACCAGGGAAAAAACAAATCATAGGATCTACAGATTGATAAACTAACAAATAATGCATCTGCATCTGAAACAGCTTACATTGTCCTTGTTTTAAAATGATTTGTAATTTTAAAATAACAGACATTAATATAACACATAGTATATGTTCCTCCACAGCCAGTGCTTATTTATAATTCACCAAATTAATGAGACAAAAATGCATTGCAGTTATTCTTTGTAAGGTGACTCTGTAGGAGGATATTATTACTATAAGTAAATCTAAATGGATACTTCAAATTTCTTTTCCCCAAATGCATTTTTTTAAATTCAAAACAGTCAATAAGCATGTTGTAGAATTCTAATAACTAAGTTGAAAAATTCAAACAATAATATACATTTGTAATAATGCTAATAACTCATTTCATATATATCTGTATATAGATAGATACACACATCTATAAACTGGAACATACATTACTTTCTCTGATTGGCAAATTCCCTGCATTTACTTTCTCCAGCTGAATGACTTCTGTAAGTACTACAAGGAAAATCCTGTACCCTGATTTTTACATAAAGTACACACAAACAGAAAAAACTTTCTGCTAATGAAATAATTTATAGATAGAAAATTCAATCAAATACCTTTAAATTAATATTAAGGACAAGGTGAGAAAACCAACAGAGCTGTCACAGCCCTGTCAGGATTTTAATACTTCTTTCACATTTTCCTCAGAGTTAAATTTTCTGTCTGGATCAGACAGAATCAGTTCTCTGATCAACTTCGTCTTTACCAACGAGGGCTGACTGAACTAACAAGCATCTCCACAGTCTATCATACACATATCAATCCCAGACAACACAGAGACACTGCAGAGCTGGAAGAGAACACAGATTGTGTGGGAACAATGCTCTCACAATCCTGCAAAGGCAATTACCTAGCTTCTAGCAAAGAAAAGAGACTGGAATGAGGAGCATGTTGTTAATATGATCACTCTAAAGCCAAGCAAGCCAATGACAAGAAGAAAGAGATGCATGTAATTCCATGAAGTAAAGGAAGCTGCAACCACCACGGGACCCATCCTGTGCTCCAGCTTGCTTTTCCCAAGAGGAATTGCAAGACCTAAATTTTATCTCAGCGTAAGTATTCATACACTGATCACTTCTGTCTTCTTTCACATCTGTTACAGTCCTCAAAATCTGTGTTAAATTCTACTACACGTAACTCCCAAAATGCTAGTCAAGAACAGAAAGGTTCAGTTTCCTTCATACATCAACCATTCAGAGAGCTGAAACTTAACATCCAACCTAAGAGCAATTACAGCTCTTTCATCAAACTGGGGAAATCAGTTCAGTGCTGATATCCAAAATAACAGCACTAAGTAGAGTTTACATTTCTGCAACCCACAGTGGAGTCCTTTAGGCAAGCAGATAAGGACTGAGTTGAGAGCTGTCAGGGTAGAGAGCTCACACTGGGCTCTTCTCAGCACAGGATGAAAGAGATGGATAGAGTTGACATTTCTTGCTCTCCTGCCACAAGCAGAAAAAGCAACCCTTCCCAAGACCCCGCTGCATGGGACAAATCTTCAGCAGCACAGAGTACACAACCGAGTTACAAACTATCCCAATTTTAAATCAGCTGAAAATCTTGACTACTCTGGAAATAAAATTTTTAAAAGAAAATGTTTTTAAAAAAATCCTATCTTTCGGGGTTTAAACGTTTCATGACAGCTCTTATGAACTTATTATGGAATCTACTTTAAAGAAAAAAGGCAAAAAGCCATGTCCGAGAGCACAGACCTCCTTTTTATTCACAGAACTCTCAACATTATACGTGCTATGAAGACTATTTTCTTTCTAAGTCAAAAAACAAGTTTGCCTTTTTTCCTTTTGCCCCAAATGTCAACTCTTGCTCCATTTGGGAAAGCTTGCAATTCAAACAGCTTTTCACTGAAAAAGAGGTTTTACAGTGGTCTTGAACTATCTTTTGAAAAATAATATCCTATTCTTCCATTAATTTGCCACTTTAGTATAGCTAAATGAATGGCTTTTGCTTGCATTTATACATTTTATTTCCCTTCAGTTGTCTTTCCTCTATTGAACGTTTTAAATAGACTCCCCCTTCCCTCCAGTTTTTATTTACAAGTCCTGTAGAACTGTGTTCAGGAGTGCACAGAAGGCAGTGGCACATTTCTCAGCACATGGTGTTCCATATGCAAAACATTTACACGTGTCTGTATATTGAATGTACTAGAAGTCTTCCGACTGCAACAAATTGAATTGCTGCCAGTCACTACAGCACAGCTAAAAGAAGTCTTTACCTTCTTCCAACAACCACTTTGAAGCCTATTTGGTGTTCCTGAAGTACTGCAGATAAAGAAGAAAAAACCTGCTCAGAAAAATAAATATTATACTTTCTACATATGAAAAAAATAATTGAAAGATCCAGATACACTTTGAAGTTTTTTCTCCACAGAGTCTGGTTAATTCACAGTTAATGCCATGAAAAATAATGTCTCAGGAGGGAAAAAAAGAAAGAGGGAACCATATGAAAACTCTCAGTACAGCACTGGTGGCAAATACAGTAATCAGAGCTACACTACATGCCCTTCCTGATGGGATTACTGCTCCAGATTTGCTCATTAAATTGTGAAGAGTTGGCTGTTCATGGTCTTCTGTCAGGTGCTATCTGATGATAGGAAGATCATCCCAGCACATTACAGCAACCAAGTGTCGTGACAAACATCCCGCAAAACTGGGATGTTGTATCTTGGCAGTATGCAATGGAGTTTTGCCAAATATCTAACAGCCCTATTATTTCTCCCTGACAGGCTGTTTTACAGAGGTTATTATTTTCTGATTACACCAAATTAAAGTATGGGTTGCTGGACAGAACAGAAGGATATTTACATTGGATCTCTGGCATCATTATAATGAGATAAAGGGCAAATACAAGCCAGAAATGCTTCACTTACAGTGACATTTCAACTTGTTACACTGTATATTTACAAAAGAAGAAGAAGATAAAGAAATTTAATCCTTATTTTCAATACTGTATTGGCAAGACAAGTCTATTATACTCACTGTGATTAACCCTCAAGAGGCAGTAACATACATACTACTTAATTATGAAACAAATTTATGTCTTAACAAGTGCAGAACGTACATTGATAACAAGACCCTCCTTGATTTTAAATAAAATTCAGACTGAATTTTTCCTTCAAGTGTTTTATGTTCAGGAGAAGTATCTCCTACTGTTGTCATTATTCTCACTTGGTAGGCACATAGCACTAATTTGGCAGTATTGAAGTCCTATGTCCCATTGACATACAAGGTATAAAATTTTGTCTAACAATTCCTTTTCCTTTTGACTGTGTGGAAAATGGTATGGAGTGGGCAGTCTGCTCTGCAGTCCCACAAGTGTATCACCCAACAAAGATGAGGATACATCTAAGAGGAAACAATGGTGCAGAAAATGGAATTATTTCTTTTCAATGATGAAATAGCAGGAGATTGTTTTTCTCTTTGCATTCATTCTGTAGGACACACAAGTTACATGTGCTCAGCACACAGCATTCTCTATTCATATGTTGATGTGCATAGCCAAAAAGTATAGATTGTTTGCTAATTTCAAAGAAATCAACCTAACTGTAAAAGGTAATTAAGACATAATTTTTCTGGTCCCACATCTATAAGCATAAAAATTAAATCTTCACGACATTTGTAGTTTCCAACAATACAGTAAAATAATGCTGCATAGAAAAGAAACAGGGCTTACATCTGTTAAATTAACCATGGGAAAAGAAGAATGGCACATATGTTAAAGATTAATACTGATCAAATTACGTAGAAATCTGGGGTCATAGTAATAAAAAATAAGAGGAAACTGAAAAACCTATCAAGGGTCACATCTGAAATCTAAGAGTCAGAATATAATAACCTTTCCATGTTAGTTTGCAGTGCATTGCTTCTGGTAGAGATCAGCACTGTGGTACTAGAAACAGAACAGAATGTTGTTGGTTCTGACGCTGAACTTCCTGTTTAGGTTTAAATGGTCATAAAATTTATTTTATCTTGGTAAAGATACTTCTGGTCCGCCCTAGAATACCACCTTGACAGCTGCAGTTATGTAAGTTGCTGGTATTGCCCTTTCTGATAGGCAGATGTTACTGCCCACAGCACAGACAACAGGACTGAACATTATCTTACCTGCAAGCTTCAGGGGTTTTTTTCTCTATGCAATCTCCAACAACATATTTAGAAGTACCTCAGCTGACAAAATGAAGCCTGCTCTCTTATCAGTCTCCAGTTAAAAGAGAAGCGATCACAGGAAAAATGAAACCATCAAGTTAAACACCTCAATGACACAAAGAATACAGTTATTCATGGGATCAAAAACTTTAGCTTTACAACTCCAGTCCAAGGTCTTTCAAAGCCAGTTAAATTCCCATTCAACTATAAGGCATAAGCATCACCCCCCAACAGTGAGATTCCCAAGGAATTAAAATATATATCATTGTTAAGGCTGCACAGTTTGCAAGGGGTTTCTCCTGGGAAGGGCTGGGAAAGGAAAGGCAGGGTCCCCCTCTGAGCTGGATGTAAATGATTTCAAACTTCATGACTCCAGTTGGAAATACACAGGCTGCCTAGACAACTCAAGTTGCTTTGATTTGGGACCTTGACTGTAGGGTTTCCCAGAGAGAATGTCAAGGAAAACTAAAACAATCTTCAAAATACATTCTGTATGCTGCTGATTAGTTCTGTGATTAAAATCTCATTTTAAAATTCTAAACATACATTCTGTGTCACATTCTTTTGCTAAAGAAAATTCTTCTATACAGAAGTTTACATAAAGACCACACCAATGACACATGTAACCTGATACACAGAGCACTCTGCATTCCCCCCCCTAAATTTTGAAAGTGTTTTGAACTTCGCAAGCCAGTGAAGCTTGATCAGCGGTGAATAAATGGAAAGCAGAAGGCAGAAAATACCCTATTCTCTAATCTAAATGAACATTTTGTTTTCCCTTCTCTCCTAGACCCCAGTCCTAGCAGTCATGCAAACCTGGATGGTAATGTGCCAAAAATATCTGGAGAGCGGACCACAGCTGGGATATTCTGAAAAGGGGAATTGTTTCTGTCGAATCATACTGAACCAAGTCATTAGTTTCTCCACATATACTACTGAAGCCTAAAAATAAGATCATAACCACAGCAATACAGGGTTTCAAAACAGCAGCTGAGTCCACAGAGGCAGCTGGATCAGGGGATCTGCAATTGGTCTGGTGTTCACATAAAAGGAATGATACAGCTGAGGTGAGGAACTTCTCAGAAACCAATGGCTGAAATTATATCTATTAGGAAGACATATTTGCCTGAATACTTTAAAGTATTTGTTTCAGTATGGCTGAATAAGTTTCATTTTCCTTCCAAGACCACTTTGTACTGCACTGTTAAGGATCAGGTAAATGAGATGTCTTGGACCATCAATCTGAAGCTGAAGCCTCAGCATACAAAAGGTGTTCAAGCAATTAACACGTCAAAAGTATTGTCTACTGACTACCGGGAACTTGGGATTAGACTCAGAAAATCATTATTTTCTTGTTGTCTCAAAAATACAGCTTTCTACTATGCACTAGCTAAAGAGAAAGGGATTACACTTAACACTGACATACACATTTCATTCTCTCCTGATTTGAAAAGAATTTTAGAAAACCCCACAATAACTAGGCAATTCCAAAAGCCTCACATTTTATAATTGAAAATATTTTTAAAATACAAATAGTTGTAAATTTATGCAAGGTTATTTGGTACCATTTGGTCAATAATAGACTAAGTATAAAAAAACCCCCTCTTCTTCCTGATATAAGCTACCACAACATCCTCTTCAGCTTTTCTTTTGTGATATTGAATAAGTGTGTTTCCATCTCCTCTTGTACAGGGAGTTTCCATTCCTCTAATAATCCTGGCTGGACATTCCAGTTTGCATCCTGATCTTTTGATTGTGAGTGATTAGAATTGCTCACAACATACCCAGAGAGGTCCCTCAAGTGTCTGAACATGAGTACCAGGACTCACCCTTCGGGAGCACTTTGTTGGATACACATTTCATTTTTTCCATGGCCATGTCCCACTGATGGCTCAATACACGTCCTATGTAGGAAAAGTGCACAATCAACGCAGCCAGATCCTTTTTCTCCCTGACTACTTCCAGCTGTGAGCCTCTGGAAGAGATGCCTTAATTCCCAAGTGCCCAGACCAAGGGTTTGCGTTATTGATTCTCTATTCCTTTGGTCTCCAAGCCTGTCCAGTTCTTTCTTTTACCGTGCAAAAAAAAACAATCCTCATGGTTCCTCCTAAATTTTTGTCGTAAATTGATTTCATCAACATAATCCCATTGTTTATGCCAAAGTCATTGATTAAAAAAAAAAAAGAAAGTAATTTTTTCTAGTTAATCCTTTAGGAAATAACGAGTACCCTCCAACCAATGTTTTTCATAATGATTCACTGTTGACAGATTTTAAACCATTCCTTATGTGCTGTGTACATTTTTTAGCACTTATTACTAATAACTTGCCAGTATTTCTTCCAGCCCCTGTCACCAAAGCTTATGCCCTCTATCTTCTCTTTCAAAGACCTTATAAAATTCCTTTTTATAATTTCTCTTGCTATTAATAAAATTTTCCATGGCTCCAAATGTCACCGTTTCACTATTATAAAAAATAAAATGGCAAGCTGTTGTTGTTATTATCCAGCTTTCTAGAATACCGTACAGCACAGCAGACTTTCACTACAAATGAAATCTCATTAAAATTTAACACACCCATTAAATAAGAAAATCCTATCAACTTATGATGAAAATATATAAATATTTTTAGTTCATTTGTGCTTTCTTATACTCAAGACTTATTCTGTTTCATTTCCTTATCTATAATACTGGAGCAGGACCTTATTGCTCCTCTCCTCTGTAGGCCTAATTCCCGCAATGGGGTGCATTTCTGAGGAGTTTCACAACACGTTTTTCCAGCTATATGTTTACAGTATCTTGAAGAAGAGGATTTCAATGTTGGGTATATTATTTCAGTACTATTTTAATATAAATATTGGTGCAAAAACATTGCCAAAAAATAGTTTAAGCACTTAATAAATAAAATACTGTAAGTGAAATGACTTCTTGTATATCCCCTGGGATCCCAGCCACAAATATCAGGAAAACAGTTAGAGAAGCAATCACAGAAATAGAAAGTTGGATATTGGATTAAAAATAACCCAGAACAAATGAATAGCAATCTTATTTAAACTTAGATTCAAGAATAAGATGGTTTTATTCTGTAGTATTAACCACATAAGTCAGATCTCACCATGAAAAGAAAAATAGTATCAGTCGCACACAAAAGCCATTAGAAGAAATACCAGTGGTAAGATTTCCACAGAAACTGAAAAACAAAATAAAAGGTCCAAAAGCACAGACTTCTGTAGAGAAAGAAACTCATGACAGTGCATTAAAGTGGATGTCACTTGTGAATATTGGTCATTGTGATAATGTGGGATTTTGTCACCACAAGCTTTCTGTAAACCAAGGAGCAAGTGCTTAACGGGGTCACTAGCTATACTGAAAGTGGAACATTAACAAAATCAAAAATATATGAAGGTGAACAGCAGAAAAAGGAATCAATTAATAGTAAATTTTAGCCACAAAATTACTAAAAAGAAAATCTAGTCATAGACTGAGAGAAGGTTGAGATTTAGCTACTATAAAAGTAACATAACATAAAACTGGACCTGCCATGTTGGACTGCAGCTGTAATTCAACAACACAAATGTTCTGCCTCTGGCAGTGATTTCAAACAGTTCTCCAGAGGCAACCATAATCCCCAAAACTGACAAGTACAGATTACTCTGCCCGTACATATTTTTACTTAGATCCCAATGGCTATATTTTCACCACCAATTAAGATGTTCCCCAAGAACATTTTCCACACCGGACACCTTCTCCATCTGTGTGGTTAACACAAAAGGTAAGAGAGTCATGAGAGGAGGCTTTGGCCCCCTATTTCATGCAGGGGGCTGATGGGGGCTCAGCAGTTTGCTCCAACCACACATCATTTGTGTATCATAGATGCAGCAAAGAAAATAGGTCCCAAGAAGGTACCTAAGAAGACCTACCGAGCAGAAGGACACCACCTTCGCAAGGAGCTCAAAGACATCTTCATACTCATATCTGGAACACCCAAGCACCTAAACCATTTGTCCAGTCCCTCGCTGACCCTTTAACACAATGATGAAGATTTAAGTACATCATATGCAACCTATGTAAATTATCTTCACTTCTCAGCAATGCCCAAGTAATGCTGTTGGGAAAGCGACCCAGGTAAATAATATCAGCCATCCAATTGCACTGATGGGCTCAGATTCAACTTTTTATTTCTTTTCCTCAAGAGGAAAGAGCTTCTGAGGAGGTGGAAGTTGGCCTGATTAAGACCAATCCCAGTAAAACAGGACCACAGAATAATCCTACCCATTCCCCAAAGGCCTGTACACACTTTAAAAATCCTTCCTTATAACCAAGAGTATGGATTTCTTGTGAAAAACAGCTTAATCTCATTCTAAACAAATATGGCAGCATAGGAGGCAGTCTACAGCAAAGTGAGAGAGCTAAAGACATCAGGGTACATCCAAAGTCAACGCGCAATCAGCCAGACCTTCAGCTAATACAAACCAGCACTATCGTCATCAACTCCTTTGGCTCAGAATCAGCTTCTAGACTTACAGCACGCAGACCACACGTGACTTCCTCCATCAAACTTTTCACAAGACAAATCTCAGCCTCACCCACCTCCTTCTCCCAGAACGCCTGGGCTGCATCCTGTTCCAACACAGCTGGGTTTCATTACTACACCCTCCTCAGCCCTGCAAAAGCACGTCCTGCACAAAGCCCAGTGCTCCTTTGCTTCCTTCTTCATGCTAGAGAAGCTTGAAAGCGTCACCTAATGGCACAAGTAACGTTCTGAATATTAACTTTCTACACTGTTTCTAGAGTGTTCTATCATAAGGAGATACAGCTTCATATAAATAATTTTGGTGGTCACTTTCCAAAGAATGCAAGGTACAAAAATGGGAAATATTATTTAATCCCACATCAAGGAAAAGGCATTGCAATTTATCAAGGCATATTTATCCAAAGGCATATCTTTCTATACTGTATGTCAGAGTTCACAGATAATCTCAATTTGGTGTAAATACGGAGTTCATTAGTGCAGTGACCACAATTCCACATCTGGATTTAGAAGCAAACTGAGTGAACTGTACTGCAGAGAAGTTAACAAGAACATTTCTACCATCAACTGCACATGAAAGAAAAAAAATGTGCCGAACAAAACATTTTAAGAGCTCAACTGCAGGCTGTCGTATATCACTCGTACTTACTAAACAGAAGTTGGAACAACGGGAAGCTGTGTGATGCTTACTTTACCCAGAGTTTACCACTTGGCTACTGTAATGTTCTCAACTACTTTCAAGAGTACAAATGAAATGAAAAACTGTGATTTCATTCACAAGTCTGGAGTGGATTTTGGCAGGACACTACAGATTGCTGTGGTCAACCTCTGACTCTGAAGTAATCTGCCTGTTACTTTATTCAATCCTAAGCAGAACACATAAACACCCTTCCTGCATCCATTCACTCCACAAACAGCCAGAACAGGAGTCAATGGTCTGTGTATGCCTATTTACATCCTTTTTATTTTAGTATCCAAACACGCCCACATGTGGCACATCAGAATTAATAGAACTGATATTGCTCTAGCACCATCCAATATTTTTATCTTTGTAAAAAGAAATTACGCAAGAGGAGCAGATAATATTCTGCTCCTAACTAGTAAGAATTATATCCTCTCATATAAAGTGTTTCTTTTATGCAAAAAATCATCATAATATTATAACATAATATTTCTGCAGGTAGAGAAACCATGAAAAGGAGAAATTAAAGCATATAATCACATTCCACAGAAAGTCAGTAGCAGATCTAGAAACACAAGGCAGTATCCCAGCCCTGTTCCATTAACTCAGCCGTATATAGAGCGTATGTCATGTCATGACTCTAAGCAGAGCAATAGCATAGTTGGACATCAACTTCCCCTGCTCCAAATCTCCCTCAGATGAAAACTTAGAGATATTGGCAATGCCATTCTTCTCATTCTAACTGCTCAATGTGACTTTAATTTAAAAAAAAAACCAAACCGAAAAATTAATTTCTTCTCTGAAAGGAAATACACTTGATGCAGGTTTCCAGCACTGTGTAGGAAGATAAGTTGCCTACATGCAGCTGAGGCTGGAAATACCACATGTAAATAAAAATGTTGAGAGAATAAAAGTCACAAAAAATAATGTCTTTTTTTCTTCAAAAGCATCAATATTAAAAGTGAGGGTTTTGCAACAATTTTATCCTATACAGGAACTTTCTTCCATATAGGATTCAGAGCACCCAGCAGGCTACAACCTTTAAATACCAAATGCATGACAAGTGTTCACACGTCACATGGCCTCCACAGACACAACGGATAAACAATGGTTATTCCCCCTTAAGAATATTCAGATATGAATCAAAACATGAATGTACCTGTACAATCTTAAATGTCATTTGTTCTTGACTATTGAGATACTGATGTTGTCACTAGCAAGGATTTTTTTTCATTTAAATCTTACAAATCTCTTATTCTGATCCCTATTTTGGTTTCCTTTTTATTCTGCTATAATATTTGTCTTTGACAAGTGGCTACTAAATGAAGCTTTATTTATCTACTTCAAAGTAAGCTAGTACTGAAGCTGTTTCCATAGGAGCTAGCAAAAAACTGCACCTGTAAATCCTTAATGCTTAATACCTATATTGGAGTTTCTCTATAAAGCTTTATTGTCATGCTTTTACCATATGAAGATCTGCTTTGGGCAAGTTTCACTGCTCTTTGTAGCCTCAAGATTTTCACTAAGACCAAATCCAACACAGTTTGAAGTTTAATGAGGACTTAGGGGTTTATAATGAAATATATTTCTGTTTGACTCCTCTATACTAATTTTCTCTTAGCTTCCTACTCGCTTTGTTTGAAATTTTTATCCTGATTGCATAGAAGAAATACTAAATAAGTGAATAGAAAAGAAATTTGAGCCTGCTATCATTCATTATCAATCAGCAGTGAAGGAAGAGTTCAATCACTTTGTTAAAGATTGTAACATTTTTAAACCGTAGTTCGACTTTTCTATAGGATTTCCTGTTTATATGAGCTAAACCACAAAAATATTTAGCATACTGAGAAACGTTTATATATCTTGTATTTAGAAGTGCTTGCTGTGTATGTGTTTAAATCAGATAACACAGATGGCTTCCCCCTCCACAACTCTATAATAAATCTAAATTGTAACTCCCCATTTATTTTTACTGTCTTGACAAGACTCCTTTGAAATTATCATGTATTTTATTTAAAGAATTTTTTCAGATTTCCCATGTTAAAAGAAATCTCCTGGGAGAGTAAAAAAGGCATTTTCAAAACAAAGAAGTTCCATTAATAGAAAAATATTTGAAAATGGTTAAAGGAGTAGATTCAGAACTTACTCTTTTTGGGCTACAGATTGAGCATAAAGGTTTATTCTTTTTTTTCTGGATTCTTATTCTTATAACTAATATTAATTGGGCTAGTAGGAACCAATGTTTTTCTTGGGTTTTATAGAATGCATTTTAACTAGAAGAATGAGGTTCCATTGAGTATTAAAGCCTGTTTTTATTTCAGCTCTACCAGTTCAACTGATGGTATTATTATCCATGACTTAGCAGGTAGAGGACTGGAAACTGGAAAATCCATGCTCTACTTTTGTTTCTGGCACTGTCTGTTGCTTCATCTCAATTTCTCTAAAATTCACTGGCATTATGGAAGGAACAACATATTCGTTTTTGTCTGTCCAAATTTCATGATAAAACACAAATATACAAGTTATTCAAACCAGAACAAGTAAGACAAAGTCCACAGCTCCACCATGGCATAGAGCATATCTCCGTGTAAGACAACTTCCACCCTACATGCCCCTAAAGCCAATAATTTCGTGTGCAGCAGCCAAGAGTCAGGGCTACCCAAGACTTTGTAAGCCGTCAAAAGAAGCAGCAACCCTGGGAGAAGCCGGCGGGTCAGACTTCACATGGACAGCTCTGGTGTGTCCTCCTGTCCAGAGGCAGAAATGTAGCACCACGTGAGATAATGCATGGGAGCCAAGCTTCATCAGTTTTATTGCTCAGAAAGTGCTCATGTACAAAAGAGAATCCACTAAAGAGATATCACACACATTGCAGACTTTTTATTGTTTGTATTGATGCAGGGCAGGATGGCTAATTGTAAACAATTTCTTTTCGTTTAAAGTATTTACTCAATTCTTACAACAGTGAAAATGGGCATTACGTTAGAAAGTGACCCAAGGCAAGAAAATTGACAAACTATATAGAGCTCAATGTCTACACAGGCATACATGCCTGCCACCATTCATGTTTCCATGTTGCCAGGAGCCAGCAAGACTGCTGGCAATGCTGATATTTTTTTCCATATTACCTTTTCGCCTCATGAATCGATGCTTATGATTTCATTTTAGCCAGCCTTGAGGGGGGTTAAGAAGCAGCAACTGGTCTATAAAGTCTCCATTATCCTAAACATATAAAGGAACTAAATATCAATTTTTGTCTTTCATGGTCTAAAAGGGTTTTTTATTTAATAGTAGAGCAGTGTACCTGAGAGTCCAGCCATCCTTTCACATCACTCCATCTGATGAAAATATATCCTGATTTCCCTAATTTAAACCAATATGAGGGTTGAATCAGATTAAGATTGGCAAAACATACTTGAAGCTCCGTGGAGCTGAACAGGAGATTACATGTGGTCTGCAAGAAGTAAAAATTAAGACATCATGTCTAAAAAAAAAGACAGGATGACTCTCATGTTTCAGCTAAGTTGAAATCTGTGTGTTTGCTAAATGACCAGAGTTAAGAGCATTGGCACAGACATTACAGTCTCCTAATGTTTTTACTCCTAAAGTGACCAGTATGCACTTGCCCCTACTAGTGAGGATAGTGAAACTTTCCAGCATGAGAACCAAAGTTTATTTCACTTCGCCAAAGATTAAAAAAAACACTGGAACACTAAAGCATTCTGACTGAATTCAAGTAAGGAGCTAAATTATTAACTCTTTAGGTTCCTCCAGTTTTTGAAGCAAGGAGGGAGACTTTCTATTACTTGAAAGGAAGCCAGACTTAACTCTCACAGAGTTTGGGTGAAGGCTGGGCACTAAAACCTCCAAATACACATAGAAGAGAACAATCCTTTGTGCTCAGACCAAATACACTCCATAGAAACCTCTCAGTGATGGCAAATTGTAACACTAGACACTGGACACACACATACAGAAAAACAAACAAAAAATACACATTTTCATGGGAACTGAAATGAAACAATTAATTTGGTTCTAGTTTGCTAAATTTTGTCGAACAATAATTCTCTAAAATATCATATGGCAAAAGAGTTCATGAGCCCACTGACTAACACTTCAGTGCATTAACAAATGCATTTCGGTTTGCACATGATGTCTCGGAAGATAACAAGGCCTTCACAGGTATGATATCAGCTGTAACCACACACCTCAGAAAGGATTTGTACTTCATTCTGGGAGCTCAAGCTTCAGGCTGGGCTCTCATCCTGTGGTTCAAGATTGTCCTAATTACTGCCCTGTGATATTCCTGGGTGGGCATGACCTCTTCCTTGAAAACAGATCATCTAAATAACAAAATCTGCAGAAATTGCCCAAGAAATTATCTGAAAAAAATACCACTGGTCACAGAAGGCCACCATTAACTCATCATAAACAGAAAAATACTGGCTATATTTAATCAGAGAATGCAGCTCACTAAGAATATCTTATCTAAATAACTAAGAGATCTCTTGTGCCAAGAAGGAAAACACATTATTTTAAAGATGGCCAGGTCAATGGAATATACATTTGGAAAGATATCAGCTATGTAGAAATAATGAAATCTTTCCATCCCCTTTACATATTTCAGCATATTTAATTAAGATAAATTTTACAATGTGAAAAATTTGTCAGGTACTTTCTGGGTCATCTCTATCAGTTGCCTACTTCTTTTTTTTTTTAAATGTTTATGTCTCTCCCTTTCTCCAAGTGTTACAACTCCACTGTAAAAACTAGGTATTGCTTAACTGTTAAAGGATCCTGTTCCAAATAACTTGACAAACTTCTGAAAGAAGCACTTGAAGAGGCCCAAACAATTCAGTGCCAAACCCCCTCCTACTTCCATGCTCAGTGGAGGAGCTGGCTGGACACAACAAAATTACAGCCATGCCGCATGACTTCATAAGAACTCCATCTTGAAGACCCATTTAGGATTATTGTGCATTACTCCATCAGTCTGCAAAGCAAGCTGTTCTTAAATGAAAGACTGGGGTGGTGGTGACAGTCTCCTTATAAACATCATAAACTCTTTATGACGCTTCCATGGATACCTCTTAGCTTATTTTATAGTTCTGTCACTAAAAGCAAAACTTGCACAAATAGATTTAGGTTGGTAATACAAGACAGTAAAGCAAAAAGCCTAAGAGAACCAGATGCAATTTCATCTTTAAAATGTTTCAGTTGACTTTATGGATTTTAGAATTTACTATTTGATTTTATTGCACAGCAACAAGGGCTACATGTGAAGCATGAACCTTTTCATAAAAGGCCAAATATATCCTTTTATACCATTTCTGCATTGTCTTTAATTTAGAACAGTTTAGTTAAAAAGGCAGGTCACTACATGAAGACATGTATCAAGGCAAGTAGCTCTAATGATTCAGTACTGATAAAGTCAGACATGTATGTTCAAAGGCCTCTCCACAATCAAGCTCTGTTTAAAGCTTTGTAGAAATTACTTTAACACATGCAAGCACCTCTTAGAAGACCTCTTAGCCATGAAATTACATTGGCTGTTCACTACTGAGTACAGATCATGAGACCGCAGGACTGCAGAACAGAGAGCACCTTCTTGTACACTGAGTATGGGTCTCATCTTCCCAGGGCTAAAATACAACTTTCACATATGTAAACCACTTTGCCTTCCAAATAGAAGTACAGCTAGGGCTCTCCTTTAGTTACATGGATTTTAGCCAGTGGAATGTTTACAGAACAGAGTATTTGAGAAGTTTTATTTCTGCATATATTCCAAGAAAGAGGGGAAACTTTAAACCATGCCTTATGCTAGCAAAGTGGAGGTAAAACACCTAAGTGCCTCTCTGCTTTCAGACATTTATTAGGCTGACTTCACAACAGCAGGCCAAATAACAAATAAAAGCGGTTGGATCCATTTTTTTTAAACAACATTTGTTAGCAACAGCTTACCACAAAAACTTTTTCCCAGAAAACCCATCAACTAAAAATTTTTCTTTTATCATTGTCACCAGCTTGCAGATGCATGCATAAGGAGGAGAAAAATCAGTTCCTGCATCACGGAACAGAGAACACAAAATCCACAGAGACAAGACTTGGAATTTGCAGATCTACACTGAAATCCCCACCACTCACACTGCTGACTGATGACACCCACAGCCCCCCTGCTCTCCTCACAAAGTATCAGAGCACACACTCCTCGCCTTCAGGCCTAACACAGAAAGGCCAGGTGTCAGGCATAAGGAGTTGGAAAGTAGAAGTTGCATTTTCTTTTTTCCACAAAACAGCACATGCAAAAATTGACTAAGACCATGTTTCACACAGGAAGCTCCTGCCCCAAAGCATAGGGCCTCTAACAGCAAAGTTCCCTGAAATATATCTTCCTTTCTTAAAAAACTACTATGAAAATAGATTCTCTCAAAATTCAATACAAAGTTCTAACTAAAAGCTTCCAAGAATTTTTGGTTTCAGACAGGTAATCATCGTGTAAAATCAGCAGCACACCAGAGCACACCCAAATGTGGCAATGTTGTAACCATCCAAAGAGAGTCACAGGAAAAAAACACCCAGCTCCTGGTCTGTGCTCCAGAACATTCGAGAGCAGCCCTCAGCTCCCGCTCTCTAATAATTCATTTAGTACTGACAGTCAACTGGACCAAAATCTTGATCCTGTTCAAGTCAGAGGCATAAGTCCCAAGTCCCTGCTCTTCTGTAGCTCTCTGGCCCCAGTTTAGCTCGGGGATCTTTTGCTAAAAAAGGTTTAAATGTTTCAAATGTGCCTATTACAACCTATCAGTAGGACAAATTTATATGTCTCCTAAATGCCTGATATTAATCACATGAAAGAAGAATAATTTACCCCATATATCCATTCAGGAGCTAAATATTTTTCCCTGGAAAAATCAGCTTTATTGTGTTGTGGGCTAGAAAAGAAAGCCTTAAAACATCAGCTTCTGAATTGAATTTGGACACTTTCTGAAATAAAATCTCATCTCCCTTACTGAATTTAATAATTGATCCAAATACTTTTCTTGAAAGCTATTTTTCTTCTGCCCCAGACAAAAGTAACAAGAGTCCTGAATCATCCATTCATTTCTTCATTTTTCACACATTTAAACTTAAATCTCATAACAGTTTAGGTCTGACGCCAAGGGGAAATGACCACATAAGTCTGACAGATTGTTAAAGAAAAAAGTATCACTTTAACTTTATGGTGTTTTCTGAGACCAAAGTCTTCCCTTTAAAGGCTTTATTAAAGGTCATAGGTTTCATTTAGAAATAAAATATTTTTTTTTTAAATTTAAACTCTTAATTAAATGGTGACAGTGTTCCCAGTAATAATACAAGAAAAAAAAAATCCTACCAGGCTGTCTTCAGTGTACAAATTAACAGCTCTCCCTCGAAGAACCAAAGTTCCCTTCTACCAACCAAGAAAAAAAGATCAGAAAAAGCACTATTTTTAGGTAGCCCACACAAAAAAAAAAAAAAAAAAACCAACTTTGCTTTACTATGTGAGAACAAAAATAAATGAGTTCTTTATCTAAATTAAAACGTCCGGCCACACTGTAGCTCAAGTAAATAATACTGCTGGAAACAAGAGTGTGGAATGTGAGGAAGATTAACTATTCTGTGATTTTATTAACACATTATGTGTGTAAGGCAGTGCACACACACCAGCTGCAAGGTATTGCCAGCCACAGCACAGATTCCACCCATCAGTACGGGACATTCACGAGGACTTTAAATTGACTAAACTTCTGCAACTTTCAAACAACAAGAAAGTTGCTAAATGTTTTCTTTCCCCCTTAACATCTTGTGTCTGATATGCCACTGTTCTGCAGTTACACAGCACAAACAGAATTCCACTAACACATTCCCATACATGGCTAGAAGCTCTGCCAGGCTCAGAGTACTGTAGGTACAACAAGAAATTCAAAGAATTTTAATTTCTTTCCCTGCTCCTAATAATAAACATGCTTTTTACCTCTTTTAAAAGCAGACAATTTACATTACTCTTTTAATGCCACTGGCCCCATGACTCTAAATCTTTATCTGCATTACTATTCTCATATTACTGACATTTATACTTATGGGAGAGGGAAAAGCCATGACCTCTTCCATCAGGAAGTTGTTCATCACTGGATTTTATCCAAGGGGAATG
This sequence comes from Falcunculus frontatus, assembly GCA_013398115.1. Taxonomy (NCBI): domain Eukaryota; kingdom Metazoa; phylum Chordata; class Aves; order Passeriformes; genus Falcunculus; species Falcunculus frontatus. The sequence continues at coordinate 541,142 of VZRV01000506.1, read as the reverse complement.
TTAATGATGGTACAGAAATGTGGTTAACCATTTCTCTTAAGTATAAAAAGCACCTCCTCTTAAGGATATGTTTCCTTCTTACTGTGGGAAACACACCAAGAGGCAACATATTAACCTTGGTTTGTTTGTATGAACTCTTATCTTCAAATGTGGACAAAACAGCTCTGAAATTATTCTACCTGACAGCTGAGGGATTGCTCCAATATGTCCACTCAATACAAAAGTAAGATTTAAACTGATTATGTGAGGAATAGGGCCAGGCCCCTGTGCATACAGCCACGGGGCAGCACTGACAGAAACTATTGGGAGGAGCACATAAGCACACTCTCTACAGCCCCCCCTGCTTTGCCCAGTGTCTACGACTTACCTCAGTTAGGAATGTCAGAGGACACATCTCTGACCATGCACTTTAACATCCTAACAGATCCAGGCAATGGCCTCTGCCTCCCTCTCAATAACACTACTAAGACTGCCCAATATTTTGTTGGCTTTTTTGACCACCACACACTGACATGGCAATTTTAGGGAACTGTAAATGATGGCTCAATGACATCTTTCCTGAGTTTTAACTGCCAGCCCCAAGTCCAGAATCATGCAGGCATTACCTGTGCTGCTCACTCTGAGGCTTTATCTCCTGCCTTTTTGTCCACTGACAGTCACGTAGAGTTCGCTTCCCATGTGCTCTAAGAGTCAGACAAGGCACTGTGGTCATGATACAGACAGGTTAAGAAATATCTGCTAATTGAATAGAAAAAATGGATAAAGGGAAATCCACGGGTTTTTCTGGTTAAAACTGAGAATTTTGTTCAGAGCAACAACAGACAATTATTATTTTGTTATTAGATTGGTAAATTAGGAATTTAGATAAACTAGTCATTCCTTTCATGCACTAAGTGACTAGGACTTGCAGTTGAAGGAATAAATTAAGTTTGCTATGTCTAGAAGACTTAGAAAAAATAAGAATCACTTATTTCTTTCATTCTGTGAAATCTCAGGAATGACATGGTGGCATTAGTCTAGAAGGGGTGAGACAAGCCACCTGTTACTATTATCATACTCTTTATTTGGCTAGTATTGGGAAGAGTACAACTCATTTTGCAAACCTCATGGGGTTCTGCTAAAAAAAGACCTCTAGCACTGGCTCCACAGCTGCTCACACAGTGAGTACCTACCACAGGCAGGTCGGTTGCTACATTCTGACTTTGGCCACACTGGTATCACCTAAAGTCAACTTGGACAGCAGCTCATACACAGCACAACAGGGTGAAATACAGGTCCCATGACATAGCTCCCCATAAACAATAAAGCAGGAAGAACGTGACCCACAGTGTGAGATCTGGCAGCCTTTTATAGCTCCAGCCCTGCAGCAGCTGTGCCCTCGGAAAGCCAGAGCCACGCTGCCAGTGGGAGCAGCCAGTAGAGCTGCAGGGGGGTTACTCAAGAAGGAAGGATTCCTCTCCTTCCTGCTCTCTCACACCCACCGTGCTGGAAAACAGCAGAGCCACAGAAGACACTCACTAAAATTTTTTAAGTTCATTTAATTAATTTTGGAGCTCTCTTGGTCTCTCACCATTACTTCCCTTTTGCTATCCAATTCTGATTGACAGGAAGGTGCTCTTTCAGTCCTTTGTAAAAAAAATGAACCAAAAGAATCTCCTCTTTTCCCATACTGGAGAGGAATTAATTTGCTCAGCTTCAAAGCAATAAGTAATTTTATGGGTGTTAAATGCAGTTAATTCCTTATTTACCAATAGAGCTGTTTACACAAATGAAGGCAGATTACACTATAAAAATGTCCAGTTATACCCTTAAATAATGTCCAATTACAAGATTTTGCTGTTTGGAAACTATTTTGCAATATGTTTAATACTGTTGTATTAAAATATATTTAAAATCTTTTGCTTTCTGAAGCATTACTGGTACAGTGTCTCCTGTATTTTAGAATTGAATTATTCAGCAATTCATTAAATAAATCAGACAAATCAGATTCTAGCACAGCATGTAGTAGAATAGACTCCAGTCACCGGTATTTATGAAGCTTTGCAATTGAAAATAAACAGGCTTTTCCCAATTATATTTATGATCTTTTATTATTTTTAATCTCATTTATATACATAGTAGCTGTTTATGCAAACAGTAGCTGTCAGGTCACATTAGAAATCAATGTGTCAATAAGAAGGTTTTTATATAGGTCTGCAGGAAATTAAATATATACACAACTTAAACATTTGCATTAGCAGTTCTTTTTCAACAGATTGTCAAGAGGTATGAATCTTTATTAATCTAGGATTCAGTCTGTTAGTATAGCATGAATCCACTTTATCAGCCTCTTCAAATATACCAAATTATTTTATTGCTAATGTAAATCATTCACACTGAGATGTTCTGCAAATCTCCTTTGCCTGCAAATGAAAATATGATTAGACACAGCACCATGCAACGCTTTGGAGGCGAGAACAAATGTGTGAAGTGTGAAATAAAGGCAGCAGAACATGAATCTCACATTCCTAACAGCTGTTTGGCAGTACAGCATGTGTATGTGACAGCAATGACAACACACTGTCCTCAGAGGTAATGAGACTCATTTCCCGACCAGCACAGAAATGCGTCACAGCTCCAGCGAGCCCCAGGACAGACACCATGTGCACAAGATGCATCACTTTGGGTTACAGGAAAGCAGGGAGCAGGAATTCCAACCTGCAGCAGCAATTTCCATACCCAGGTGGAGAAGCAGTATTGATCTGTATCACTACCAGTGTGGCATGATTAGAGTTGATGTAATAATATATTATTCCTTGCTGTTTCTAGGTACTGAAATGGAGGTCTGAGGCCCTTTCCTGTCTCCTTCATATTTTACTCAACAGTATAATTGACTCTATTTTAACAAGTAAATAAACAAAGTTTTAAAATAGAACTTTTTTCTTTTATCAGATAGAAGCTGCTGTCATTGCTGACAAGGGAATAGAGCAGTACAACAAAGCTGGGATGACTACAGCAGAGAGACCACCAAGAGCTTCTAGGGGAGCCTGAGAGAACAAGACATACATATAAAAACTACTGCCAGAAAGCTCGAAGGATACATCCAGCATAGAAGGGGAGCAAATGTCAAGAAAGCTTTTTTGTAGTTTCTGTTATCCCTTCTCTCTGATGAACTTCTCCTGAAAACAATCCAAGAGACACTGTAAAGAAATACTAATCCACAGAAGCAACCAAGCTCTCTTAGGAGGAACCATGCTTTCCTCCAGACAGACTCTGCATTCATGTCTGCTCTGTGGAAACTAACACCTCAGGAGAGGACAGGCACCAGGACAGTTCATCACACCAGGACACACCCTGGTACACAGCAGGGGCTGTGCTGCCCTGCTCAGTTTGGGTATGAGCTTCGTATGGACCTTCTGTCAGTGTGTGGCATCACTGGGACTGCTCAGTGAAGGGGCTGTGTCTCTCTCAAGGACTCCTTACTCAGGTACCACTAAGCCCCTGCTCTTGTGAGAAGGGAAATGATGCACAAGGTGCCAGAGCTGGGGCACACAATGCACCAAAATGGGTATGATTCACATTGCCTAGAAAAATCACTGGGGAGTTACCTGACTCATCAAGCAGAGAGCAGTCGGCTACAGCTCTGTATCATCACCTATTCTTTAATTTAAAATAGTACATATCTTGAAGGAAAACACCAACAATAACAGGGTTTGTGTTTGAATTATGACTCAAGGAAGGGTATTTGTTAGCTCACAAGGTTTTACTTTCTGTTGGAATTACAGGCAACAAAAAATAAAAACAGAATGATGCATCCATATCAGTGGATAAACAATCTGGAAGATTCTGAAGGGTCAGCTTGCCAAAATATTTTTCTTATTAGCCATACACATACTCGGAATTTCATGCAAAGTCAGTATTTGATTACTCATAGACCAGTGCCATATTCCTCACACATAAAAACAATAAATTAAAACCCAAAATTATTCTAATAGTAAAAATGACATGCACTCTTCAACAGTAACACTAATAAAATATGCAGAAAAAACAACTGTGTATTTAACTAGGCAATGGTTAAACGGTAGACAAAAGTAATTTGTATATTTTTTAAACTTACACTCTTTCTACTTTCCAAGAACAGTTTTCAGGATGCAGCATGATAATTTTTCACATCTTGGGATACCATGTGCCTATATAGTATTCAGGCATTTCTAAATTCTCATGAACATAAGAATAGTTGATAAGAATCATGCTTTGAAAATGTGGACATTCTATTCTTTCGCTATGCAATGTTGCCTTTATTCTTCATTAATTCTCCAACAGCAGGGAAAAATAATAATAAACTGCCACTCAGCCATTGTATTTCAGGGGCATTGAATGCATTCTTAAGAAAGGAACAGATATTAGTTCTCTCTATTGCATGCTCTTAAGGGTGTGCATGGGAAGAAGGGAACATACAGAGAATGCTGAAAGGCTAATTGTTTTATAAGGGGTTTTTAAAAATATTTTTAAAGGAGATATAATCTTATAAACAATTTGCCTACAATCAGCCTGTTCCATTTTGAAGCCAAGTGCCATATTTTAACTGTTTTAAAAGCTAATATCCAGTAAAACTAGTATTTATTGAGAGTACTTATGTATGCATTGTGTTGTATTTGCATCATTTATTCTTCAGGGCAACCATCGCTCAAGTCAATGCAGAAAAACGTGTATAGGCTAACAAAAAAACCCAAAATATTATATAGCACACAGGATGTGGAAAGATTCAGTCAGGAAGGCACTTGTCAGTTTTCTAGAAACTTACGTAAAACACTGATTTTCTGAAAGCTAATTTCTAAGAGCAGGCACAGCCAAAGAAAATCAAGTGTCTTTTCAGGTCAGGATCTTCTCCATGGGGAACAGTAAATACTACACAGTTCTAGCCTAGAGACACAACAGTATTTTACGACGCAAATAGAAACAGTAAGAAATAGACAGAAAAACAGGACAAAAGCATGACAAGAGAAAGAATGAAAAGTAGATAGATGCTATTTAATGTATATTTCTATGATTTCTGGATAAAAGAGAATCTAACTTCCTGAGTAAAACTGATTAAACGACCAAAGTCAAAGAGATCTGCAGTGGGAACATCTATATTATGCAGTTCTGTCAGAAACCAAGCCTATACAATTTTCAGCTAAACTGAATGGCAAATTCTGCCTTGAACTCCAAGGCGTGTAAGGCTGCCTAGGCAATGTTAGTTCAGGCAAAGCCAGGACTCACAGTGGTCAGATTTTGCTTTGTGTGTCTATTTTTGAACCAGACAAGTTAAAGGTCCACTGGCACAAGGATGAAATTGCATTGGTACTGGAGGAAGACCAAGGCTAAGTGTAAAGTTACAACAAGACAAGGTAGAACATACAGATAATTAACCAAAGGAGTCACAGAACACAGACTGCAGCTGGAGTGCAGAAGAGAGGGAGGGACCTTCAACAAAACACTGAAAGTAATTGCAAGGCTCAGAAGAACTCAGGTGACCTGGAGTGAAGTTTTCACGGTTTAGGAGGCAACAAACACATGGCTGTTTGCTAACACGATGTACTCAGTCCTGTATTTTAAAAACACTTTGTCTTTTATTTGCAGAAAACTTATTATCAAAACCAATAAGCCATCAGATAAGAATGAGTCATTGCAGCAGCTACAAAAAGGACGGAAGGACAGGATTAAAAAAATATATACGCATATATCCAAAGTTAACACCCATGCACAGTAACTAACACAAAAGAACATTCATAAATTGCAAGATGTTGTCTGTGCAAGGGGCTGCAAAATAATGAAATATTGAGAAATTCCATATGGAATATATTTTCAAGAGAACATTGTGAAAGGTGCATCTTCCAAAAATTTGTTCCATAAGTGAGAAGTACTTTTGCCTAAAACAGATTTCATCATTCCATCAGGACTCATTAGCAAAAGATTTAGCAATACCCTTTTGTCACGCCCCTTTACACAGAAGTGATTCAGTTTCACAGTGCATCCAAACCCACATTCTGCACAGGAGACAGATTCACTGTAAAGAATCACACTCATTCAGTTACTGAGGTCAAGTATTAACTTTCTGAGACTGAAGAACAGAATGCAGCAGCCACTGCCTATGCATCTCTAATCTTTAGTCAAGCTTTCACTTATCAGTATTAATCCCTCTGAATTTGGTAGTATTTGTAGAAGTGGATCCAGTCCCACTGGATCTCTTATTTTGCCCTTAACTCTTGCTGGTGCTGCCACTGACCACTTGGCAAACACATCTGATACTGTGGCTGTGACCACTGCACTACATTAACACTTTAAGAGAACAATGCAACGTACGTTTTGACAAAACACTTGTGAATAAGAGGAATCTGCAATGTATTATCCAATAAACACCATAATTAAAGCCAGATATCTGTGTGCTTTACCCATTTTAATTAGCAAACTGACAAATATGTAGCAGGTCAGAAACAAGAAGGATACTGACAAGGAATTTTCTTATCAATTGCTGTAAAATTCACAAGTGTGCACTTTGCCACGTTGGGGAATTTTTTCACATATAAAACAAGACATGCCAAGACCATACTCTAACCAGCCTCAAATACATCTCTTCAAAGTGATAACTAAAACAATGAGCATTTTCTTGATACTGAACTAGGATATGAAGTTTAGTTTGACTAAAACACCAAAAACTGATCACAAGACAACTGGGAACAAGATTTTCATTAAACATCCCACACTTGCAACACTTCAGAATTTACCAAAAGGATGAAATAATTATCAGGTTTGTGCTTTCACCACTACAGTAAATCCTGTCTCTCCCTCTCCAGCACAATACCATATCTTGCTCAATTTCACAGTTATAACAAAAAGTGACAGGAAGTACCAGACCTTGTGCTTTATTCTGTTCAGAGGCCATTTACGCACATGCTTTGGAAGGCATGGCCATATGGGCATCTGCAGTTCTGTTTTCAATTTTTACAGCCCTCAGTGATGAGCAACATTAGATAAAATGCTGCTCACCCAAAGTCAACTGTGTGCCAGCAACAGAGAAACAACTTGAAGGTGTTAGATAAGTGACATTTCTATTAGAAATGTCACCTTCTATTAACGGAAGGGGTCTTTTTGCATTATCTAATCTGAAACTTTAATTTTGAGAGGAACAGTCAAAGCCAGTAATATCAGTACCTGGCTCTTCATCCAAAGTCATTGCTATAATATAGATTTTATACTGAGCAATTAAAAAAAAAAACCCACCTTTAACTTACATTCCAATAGCATTTCTCTATTAACATTTAGTAGTGTTGGGCAAAAAAGCGTCCTTTCTCTATTAGCCACATGAAGGCTCCAAAGGGTTGGTGGTCTTCCAGATAGCTGACTCATCTGGCACTGCTAACTACTTTGCATTTTTACAACAAAAACCTTCACATTTTGCTTTAGAATACAAGAAAAAGCAATTTCACTTCATATCTTTTCATGAGTGAAAACAAGTGTGCAACAATGAGAAATTAATTGCTTCACTTCAGAGCTAGCTACTGCCTCTGTAGAATCAAGACTGCCTACTCCAGGAGGCAGCAGTGGGGTGAGGTCCTCAAGCAGAACATCAGAAATTCTATAGCTTGCTACCACATGGCTCTTAACCCCTAAGCATAAAAAACAGCAAAAGCTCTCCAAAGAGCCAGAAAACTTACCTAAGTCTGACACCAAAGTTAGAAACAAACCTCTTCCCTTTAAACTCTCAACTAGCTTTTGTATCTTTTCCTCCTGAGCAGCTTTTAGTAATAATCCGACTTTCTACACATCATTAATTTCACATAGATTTAGAATTCTTCTGGTCTAGTTAAAGGAAAAGAGAGTTTTACATTGCACTCTCTAAGAATGCTTAAAAAGAAACAAAAAGGACAATAAATAAAAACAAGGCTAAAATATCTGTGATCCCAGATACATACTGCAGCTCTTATTCAGTCCAAGTTTCATAATGTGTAAAGATGTAAGAGAAAGTACATATTCTGAGAAAGAGATCCCAATTTCTCTAGCCACTCTCAAACAAAGAATAATTTAGAATGGATCTCCTCTTTACAGGTGAGCCAAATCAAATTATAGAAATATTTTTTAAAAGTCACAACGCCTATTTTCTTACTAAAAAGCAGACAAGCAATACCCATTTCTCTGGCAGAAACTGCATTTAAGAAGAATACGTATGTGCCCAACATAATCTCCCGCAAAACCATTTCTATAAATGTTTAAAACATTATCTCTCGTTTTATTTCTGCTCCCTTGTTTTGCTGCTCTTCCCGCCAGTGTTAGACAACGTTTTTTTCTCTTACTTGCCAGCACTGAGCTAAGCGTGAGCTCCCTAAGGTAGGGCTAATCACAAAGGGCCACTGTTGGGGAAGATGAAATAGGAAAGCCTTATAAATATGATTACCTAGCAAAAGATGCTGAGAGTATGGAAACTGTAAGCGAGATTGAAATGAAAACAAGCTTTGAGATACCAAACCCCAGTTACTGAACAACTGGAAAACAATGGTATGACCGACTGAAGGTAATCCCCCTTTTGACCGAACAATACCCTCTGCTTGCAGAGTCCAAGGGTCAGAGCAGACCCTGCCAACTTGGCAGAGGGTCCAAAAAGCAGTCTTTAGAGTTTAAAATATAACACCGTATGGTAACGCAATGATTCTTATAGGCTGTATGTAAATGTTGTAGGATTTGTAGCTTGTTCTAGATTGGTTAATGAAAATTAGAATATTCAGCACAGAAGATGATTTATTGTGTTGTAAACGGGAACCACGGATGTTTTTCTTCTATCTTTTCCTCTTTTCTACTCACTCTCGCTTGCTCCGACCTGCTTCGAGCTGTGTCTGGCAGCTCCTAGCAGGTCCCCTACACCCTCGCCCTTTCGCAATAAACCTCATGCTCTAAGACCTGACTTCAGAGATCTCTCGTCTCCGTCCCGACCGTCCGAAACCGAACCACAGACACCAGCAAATCCTACAGGCCACGTTGCCTTACTAAGGAAGGGCAGTGCCCATTTTCTGCAGTTCAAAGGTCTGGGACAACAGGTTGTCAGTCGGAGATTTCTGGCTGGAGGTACCAAAGACTGTGGAGCAGCCTCAGCAAAGACAAAGTAGTTGGTCAACACCAGCATTTCTGCCAGCTGTTTTAATTTCATTATTCTCAGTATATCAGCAGGCTGAAAGGGGCTCAATACTGAACCTGTACCCATTTGTAACCTCCTGTGTCACTGAGATCCAAATGACACTAAAACCAAATGAACCACAACACCAGGAAAAAGAAGCTTATATAACCAGGCTGTCTCACCTCTTCCCACTTAAACCTCCACCTCCAGTGCTTGGCATTTTCCACAAATGCAGGGCAGGCAGAAGCTACCAGCACTCAGTACCTCACCAACCCCCAAGGGGCTGTTTTTATTTAAAAGCTGTTTCAAATATTCAGGTAGATTTAATCATCTACTATCCCCATCAATCACAATCACTGGGAATGGCTTGAAGCCTTTTTCAAACTGATAACGCCTTTCCAAGATCGACTTCTAACCTGTATTAGAGCAAATGTGCAAAAGTTAGCCAAATGTAGCACCAGTAACCCAAACTCAGGAAATGAAGATAGTCATGCACTAGAAGATGCTAAACATGTTCTAGCCAACTTGATTCAAAATGAATCCAATTCTGTATTCCTTTATGCTTTAGGGAACTCTTACGTTTCTTTTTACCTGGGAACATATTAACCTTGTATAACACTGTATGCTCTGATCCCCCTAAGGCAGATAAGGCTTATAAATCTATGAAAAGACTGATTAGAATAACAAAATATACTTATGTATCAGTTTCCACCCTTGTGGGCTCTACAATAAGACAACTGGCAGAAGCAACTTCCACATGTTAGGCTGCAGGCATCAAAATTAATTATTTTACACCAAAGCCTGCCTCAAAAGGGACCACTGTAATTAGGATAATAAGCATTAGTGCACATCGTGAAATTTATGTGGGTTGGGCTTTTTTTAAAGTTTATAAATCCCCTTTGTACACAATTTTTATGTTATTGCTATTTGAAATAAAAACACAAATTAGACATTTAAAATCTTATTAAAATGTATGCAGTTAAACACTGACTAAGTGTATATAACCCTCCCACAATTTCAGACTTTATGGACGATATCTATCATTCTAAGTCCATAAATATATTAATTGCATGGATTTAAGTACCATTAACATTCAACCAATAGTGTTATTCCAGAAAGCTTCCAGCAAGGATTAAGACCTTTTGGAAATAAAATTTAATTTGCACGGAAGGTAATAACAACATTTTAATCTATCTCAGTGTATTAAAAATGAAAGGAAAAATATCAGCTAATATTGGTTTTGAACACTGGAGACCTGTCCCACGGCTGCCAGAAACTAAAACAAATCCATCAATTGCGGAGTGTAGAACGGGCTATGAGTGACCTGGGGCCCCAGCTGGGGGAGTGCACTCTGTACTGCACTCCCACTGCTGCAGAGAGGTGTGAGCCACTGCACCTTTCCATACTCTCACCACCCTCGGCTGCGGCCCCAAAGAGAGGAAACAGATGCTGAGGTGAAAGCAGACAGAGCATTGATTGCTTCTTTTAGGATTAGCATTAAAGTGTGCAATGTATAACATTTAACGATCAGCTCCTGCACCTCCCAATCAGCCACCAGCACAGTGCACAACAACAGAAAAGAAGGATTTTGCCTTGAGCCAACAGAACATTTGACTTGGTAGGAACAGCATAGATTAATCTTGCTCCTGTTTTTTGAATGTGGCAGTTGTTTGCTTTCAAAAGTGCTACAAGGCAACATTAGGTTGCTGTTGTCAGATACCGTATTTATAATTACATCTCCGACTCTACTTATAAAACAATTTGTTAACGTCTCAAAATTGTTGCTGGTACAAGGAAAAAATTTGAAGTGTAGTTCTGCATAAAATCCTTATGAAATCTGTGGTACTTTCTCTGAAATTTAGGTTTGTTAGCTCCAGGCTCCAAGCAATTTTTTTCCAATTAATTACTGTTTTCCTTCCTAATTTTCTCAAACATTTTGGCTGTCACTATATGTGTGATTTCCTCCTTCAGATCATTTCACAGCACCACAATTAGCATTAAAACAGATATTGTTTTTCCACTCAGAACTTGATATGTTTTTGAAGAGAATCTAACAATTTTTTCCCACGTTCCAACCCACTGAAAAGCCTAATTAACATCTGTAAAGTGCTCCAATATCTTAGATACAGACAAAGTAAGAGTAGGAAAAGTTTTTATCACTGATTGTAGATTTCTTTAGGAAGAATGGGAGAGGGATTCTTGTACAGATTTCTTTCCATCCTCCTTTCTAATAAGAGCATTACATAGCATAAAGTTTGACAAAAGATCACAGTTTTGCTGCTAAGAATTGTGACATATTCATTGAAATTTAGAGAGGGGACAAACATGCTGCAAGCGCTGCCTGAAAGAAGAAAGGAAAATTCCACTGAGAATTTAATCTGCCACTTACCGTTGCTGAAATAACGGCTGATAACAGAGATCACATTAGCTAATCACACTGTTAACGTCCCTTCCCACATTAGTTTACATGATTTCTGTGAGCCATTGCTGTATCCGTTGTAATTGTTTATGTTACCTTTCAGGACACAAGGATTTATGTAATCCAAAGCTAAAGGAAACTTTTTTGTTAATGTCAGTGGATAAGACCTCACACAAAATATGCACCTCAGCTGTCTTGAGCCAGCTGTTACCAAGATCTCATATACAAATTTAAAAAGGGGAACTCACAAAGGTTTCAGGATCAGTATCATAATCGTGTCATCTAGAGATAAAATCAACCTCAAATTTAAGTGCAAACAAACTAAGGAATTTTAATTAACAGAAATGTTAAGCTTTTGGGGTTTTAGGGTGGTTTTTTTTATAAAGTGAAAAAAAAAAGGACAACGGTCTGAAGACTAGAGGACATATTTCATTCCATGTGTATGCGAGGGGAAACAGGGAGGCAAGCAAGCAAAGCATGGGTGATTACATGACAATTATCAATGTGAGAGAATACAAGGAAGATAAACTTGACTGTGTAAATATTAGTCAGCAAAACAAGTGTGTTTAGATGTGTCCAAAGTGAAAGGAGGCACTGGTTGCAGTAGTTTCTGGCTTACAGCAAGGCTCACATTGTAAATGTTTTGGAAAAATTTCTGTTGACCAAACCCTGACTTGTTCAGGGCTTTCCAGTAATCACTATAGATCAGACCTGCTTGGAAACTAAGTGTAATGTATCAGCTCTGGTTTATTTTAGAATCTGTCTGCAGCACATAAAGGATCCTGACACACCAAAGACCAGCTGAACATTGTGATCCATGCTCTCATACCTCTCATCCACCTGAATGTGGATGACTATTCATTACCACACAGAGAAAAGTAGGCTCTAAAACAGGTGAGAAGCTTAAAAACAGGGGTGGGTGGCAGGGGAGACAATTCCTGGACCTGTCTGAATTGTTCACAAATTTTAGGAAGCAGCATAGGACAGCAATTGAAAGAATAGTAACACTGCTATAGCAGTAATGCTTATGTTTTGTTCCAAGCTGGCAGCAACCAACTTCAGGGCACAGAAAGCAGAGCAATCATTATAACTTTATACAGCTCCTAAATTCAAACGGAGAGTACAAATCTACAAACACCGACCAAGGCCTCTCTTCTAAATTCTGAACACAAACAAAACCATTTTATGAAAGTGTTATACAACACAAATCATCAATATGGCAACTCCAGGCCCTTACAAATGAGTACAATCAGTTTGTGTAAAAAACCTACAACCCTACTGCCTCTGATAGCAGGGTCTGGACTCCACAGCAAACTGTACTCTACATTCCCACATCCCAAGACCTCATTCACCCAGTTAACACTACACAAATAGAGTACAAGCTGTCTAAAAGGGCTGTTAGAAAATGCATTTTCCTACCACCTACCTACTGTATTCTCAGGGCTTCTGACAAGTTACCAGTCCTTTTCCTGACATCACTGTCTTTCAAATGCACATCAGTTTGTGCACCATCATAGAAAATTGGCTTTTGCCATTCTATTTGTGCCACTTCTTGGAAATACAACTGCAATTTATATTGTTAATCACTAGCTACATTTTGATTTTCCAGGCACATACAATTTTTACAGCAATTACTTCTAAAAACAACCACTGTAGTGACCACAATAGATTTCATTAATTTCCGCATTTCTTAGCTAGATCACCACACTCATTTTTTTTCTCCAAGTGATTGTGTACCATCTGAGTGTTTCTCTTGTATTGATTGTATTTAAGGAAAGAGTTTCATTATATTTCTGCAGGTCAGCAACAAAACCTAATGACTGTATGCCTTGCTGAGGGAATGGTTTTTCACACATCCTACAAGCAGTATCAAAACTCCTAAAAGTCAGATGTGTGTTTACATTTCCATCAGCCACCTACCTTTTTAACTTACTTATTTGCCCACTCTTGAACAGGTATTTCACCCTCACCTCTTATAAAGCCTATTTCTTTTCAACTGCTTGACCTCAAAGTCACTGCTTCTCTCTATCACCCAAGTTCTGCAGCTGTAGCTCCTAATCATCCAGCTGGAGTTCTGCCTGTTCAAGCCTCTCACGATCCTGAGAATTTAACCCTGAAGTGGTCCTTCCATTTTTCTGCAGCTGACAACAGTTACTCTCTTTAATGAATCCTAGTTATGACTAATTTCTACTTCCTCTCATTTTCACTATCAGAATAGTCCCACCCCAAGTTCCTCTCTTGTTTTCCTTTCAGTTTTTCTCCTAAAGCAAGGCCTGTGGATGCACCTTGGTGAGCTCATTGCAACTTAGCTCCCTCTCCCACCTTTCCACAGCTACATCAGTTGCTTCACTGGGTCCTATTATTTCCATTCCTTATTCAACAAAACAACACGAACCAATTTGCTCTGCTACATTTTAAGCTTCTAGAACACACTCTTATCACTTGCAAAAGAAAATCATCCATCCAGACATTCTACCAGCTGGGATTCTTCATGCAGTGTGACAGGGCTCACCAGACCTCACAAATGCCCCAGTCCAAGCTAATTAATGACAGAACTTGCTCATTCACCTTCCCCAGGTGAGAGTTCCAGCAGTCAGATTCAAAAACCAGACAAGTCCTGCCCACGGGACTTGAAAACTCTTGGGTTTTGTTTGTCTACTCACATAGTCACAGGGTTGGAAGACTGAGCCTGCCCTTTCCAGGGGCAGGGTGTTGACTCCCTCTAGGTAACATCTTCCAAACCCTCCCTGTAACCTTTCGTACATTGCAAATACTCTTGTTCCTCAGTTGCCATCTCTATGTCCTCTCATTGTATTTGAGCAGAACTCTGGATTTGTAAGCATCTATTCACCTTGTGAAAATCTTCAGACAAAAGCTGCCATATGAATTGCCTTTTGGATGTGGAAACTGAGCCATCTCAGTTCTTTGTTCACATTCCATTGGGTTAAATGCGTATTTCTAGCATAATGTATCTCTACTCCAAGTGGTTGCCTGCAAACTGGTAAGCTGGGCACATTAAAAAAAATTCTTCAGGAACTTCCCCCCCACATTCTCCATAAAGTGGCATTTAAAATGAACAAAAACAAAGTAAAAATCTGTGAGCTCTGGGCAGTAATTCTGCCGTCCCAGAGACAAAACACGAAATACATCAGATAGTGGTTCACCCCTTTTTTTCCATTGAGTCATGTCATAAGGAAAAGGAACATGGAGTATTCATGTTCATATAACCTTTGCATTAAAAGGCATGAGAATTACACATTGACAGAATTTGGGTGTTGGAACATGCAGTTATTCTTTCTGAGAAACTTTCTGAGCTTATGATTTCTTTTTCCATTTATGTTTTATTCTTGACCAATTCCATCACTTTTTAAATAAAATAATGTTTTAAATAAAATCCTGTTGCTATTTGTTTCTGTCAATTTTGTTCTACTGAATTCAGTTTTGCCTGCAGCAGCACTTCATTTCTGACTTAACTTTCACTAGTAAGGCCAATTAACTCTCATGATACCACTTTCCCTCAACCTAAACAGAATTAAGGGCTTCCCTCAAAGCAGATTGTTTTCTTCTAAGCCATACTTTAGGTGATAAAGGAAGGTAATTAAAAAAACCCAAAACAACACAACAACTCCACCAAAATAAAGCCAAACAAAACAAAATCAAACAAACAAAAAAATCCCAAACATTTGCAAGAAAGACTCGAAATGAATCTTGGAGGTACTGGGGCTAGAATATTGTAAGCATTGAGATTCCAGCAAAGTTATTAGAAAAAATGGTCAAGGAGAGAAAAAAACATAATAAAAATTTCTGATTTGCTGAACCTCTGGATCAGGACTGTCTGTTCTGACTCAATGAGCAAAAAGATGTCCTAAATTCTTAACTATAAGTTCCTATTATAACGTCCTGCTGTACTTCGATGAACACTTGCTTTTAATATGAGTTTCCCCACTACAAATGAGCTATAGACACCTATCACTAAAAACAGGAAGAAATGCTAAATAATACTTTTGTAGCTTTATTTTACAGATGTTACCTCTGTGACCTCTTTATAGCAGAGACTGTATCTCCAAGAAAGGGCATTGCCACCAAGCAAAAACACTCCAAGCCATTTTCCTTTCATTTATCTTAATTTAATACATCTGCAGACAAATACTTGACACTGGTATTTGCTACCAATTTTCAATGTGAACCAGCATATACTGGGCTTTGGGATTCAGCTATGGTCTTTTCTCAGCAATAATACAGAAGGAAATGCTGAGCACTTCAAAAAGTAATTTAAGTCACAGACCTTAATGCTGCTTTAGGATACTGGAGTACAATAATAATAAAATAAAATAAAAACAAGAGGCTTTTTAAATTGAGAATGCAAAGAATCAGGCAAAGTACCTGCTTGTAAATTGCTGCTCTTCCTTCTCCTTCATTTCCTGATTATTGTAGGCTTTTCTACTATGCTAACGATCTTTCCAAATAGCTCTTAAAAACAAACAAATAAACAAACTCTATGCTTTTACTTTATCCAGAGCACACAAGCAGGAGAGATATCAAAACACCATACAAAGATAGACAAATCCTGTAAGATCTCCCTCAGTGAAGAAAGGGTCACGGGTGCAAAGGCTGCAACATCATGAGGAACAAAAAGCAGACAAAAATAACAGGAGAGGGAAAGGCAACAAAAGAGAAGGGATGTGATCACTGCTAAACGGTGGAACATCCTTTCCAAGAGACAAAGTAGCAAGCTGGTTGCAAAAGGCCTCCTAACAAAGATGCCTACGGATGAAAGTTTAAGGAATGCTCCACCGGGTCCTGCTTTGCCCTGGAGCAGCCTACCCAGGAGAGCAGCCAGTCCTAACATCCAGAGGCTGGCCACTACGAGACTCCATCTTCTGGAGCAACCTACAGTCAGCACCACCATTCCTGTTTCATCCCTGCTTCAGACACAGCATAATGAACACAGGATAACGTGGCGAGATTCTTTCCCCAGCTATGAAAACCTCTCCTTGGGTGCTTCTGCTAATCTGGTATAGAGAATCCCACCCTGGATTGCAAAGCATCATTTCATAGTTTGAAACCCATTTTACACAATCTACCCAGTAAGGCAACAAATGTTCCTCCTCCCATCTCTGTGAATTTCTTACATTCTGGATCCTGTGAACTATCGAAGCTTGCAGTGAAAGTGAGATCTGCCAGATGTGTCAGATAACTCTTGTCCTGCCAGCTTCTCCACATGCAGTTCTGGAGAGCTCACTACAGTTGTAACTCCCAGGTAAGTAAGCCTAGCTTTTCTTCCTAGTACCCTTTCACTCCAAATTAGAACTGCCTTCCTTTTTTTTTTTTTTTTTTTAACCGGCCTGTGGAAATAAATAGGAAAAGTAGAAAACAGTGTAAGTTCTGTGCGAGAAAGAATGTTGTATTTGGCTCTAAAAAAAAATCAGAACAAAGTATACTCTGCCATCTCACGTTGCTCAGATACAAGGCAGATTACCAAGAATGTTGCTGATTCTGTGAATTGATAAAGAGTTATAATATCACATAGCTACACTTTCCTGTATGAATTCTCTTCTTTTGGCTTAATGTAATTAAACAAGAGCAGACATTGTTTCCAGTCGACTTGCCCTAATGCCGAAGTAAATCTCTCATGGTTATAGCCCTGTGCACAGAGTTCAGGCTCAAACACCACAATAGAAATAACAGTTCCTGAAAAGCATGTGGAACCTTGATGCCTATAAAGAGTTTGTTGAAATATGGACAAAGACATGCACCTGGCACTTCCAAAGAGAGGTTTATAGGGTAGTGTCTACTCCCTAAGATTTATATTTGCTTGTGTTTTAGAGTTAACATGCCACAACAGGGAGGTAATAAGTATGTTCTTCACCAACTATTCAAAGCACTCTACATTCCTTCAGTGCTACAACACTGTTCCAGCTGGGCTATGTCAGCTCTTCCTTCAGAAAATGTATCCAAATGCTTGCAGATAGGTCAGGAGAACATACTGTGGAATGAATATAAATGGGAATGGCAGTAACATAGTCTGTTTCCCAGACTCTTCCAAAAATTAAGTTTACTGATTAAATGTGTCCATAAATACAGCCTCACTCCCTGGTTACCTGTGGGAAGCACATATATTTCATTCAGCACTTTTCTAAAAGGATTTATATGTCCCTGTTAGTATTTTGATTTTAGCAACGTTTCAACCGACTGACATCATGCATTAGATGGCTTCAATTTCTAATGACTGCTGACTGCACCATCTGACAGGGTGATCCTGACCTTTTCAGAGGAGAGAATTAAGGACATCAGTCATTATGACCAGAGTTTCCCTCGTAAGCCTAGTAGTCCAAGCTCCTGTTAATAAAGGATAACCACAAAAATGCAAAACTGTACTTCGGAGAAAAAAATGTTTGAATGGCAGTTACAATACACAACATGCTTTTTTGCATATGTTTGTGTAAGTGTACAGAGAATACGGGTAAGTTTATATAGATATGTTTACATATCTATACATTTTCATGTTTCTTTGTAGATGCACTAAGAAAGGCTTTATGAAACTGTCATTCACCTTATATAATTCATGTTTTCTAAAAAGCAAAGCATTCTAAATGTTACTCTTTGGTGTTAAAAGCTTCACAGTCTAAACCTATTCAATAAAAACACTTTAAATAATAATTGAAAACAAACCTAATAACCATTCTGTGATCCTCTGGTGGTTTGTTGTTCTCATCCTCATATTTACATAGTTTGTTGTCAATAAGCTAAGCCAGCCCCTTGCAATAAACTAAACATCACAGTAAACAAGCTAAAGTCATCTCAATTATGAACGTGTTCTTACCATTCGTTAAGGTTGCCTAGGAACTACTTTTCACTTTTTTGAAAAACAGTCAGTGTCTTGATAAACAATCCAGGCCCCAAAATGTGCGGTGAAAACAGATAACGTCTGAAAGCCTGAAACCAGCATGCCAAAGGCACACCCTGGCCTGGCCTGGCTGGCTGAGAGCACTGAGATAATGGCTTACAAGTAGGGATGACAGCATGGGCTGGCCAAGATTTAAACAAAAAGAAGCAGCCACCAAAATTACACTGCTAAATCATATGTAATCATACAGAGATGTCCTTTGCACCATTAAAAACCAAAATTAGCACAAACCACTAGGTCTTCAAGACATTCATTAATTGTGAAAGACAACAACTCCAAGCAGGCAGTTAGCCCCACTAATTAGTGCCATTCCCCCCACCCTGCCCCAGCAGCACTCCCCATGTTTCTTATGCAGTCCCAGCGTTTCTCTCAGCCCTCCACCCTCTGTGACATGTAGTGAGTGGAGGGGCAGAGAGAAAAAGGACAGCAGAAGTGACATTTCCCCCAGTCACAGCAACCCAGAACTCTGGCAGGTGAGAGGGGAGCTCCTGTGTGGGCCAGTACAGAGCTGGCAGCTCCTGCCACAGGCTCTCCACCCAGCAGCTCTGCCAGCTCCACAATGGAGGGACTTCCAAATGCATGCTCCATGTGTGAAACCGTGAATCTCTGGGAGATTTTATGCTATGAAATTTGGATCAAAACCAAAGTTCTGGTTCCAATGCAAACACTCCAAACTGGTGGAGTGCCTGAAAATAGCAAGTTGATCTTGATTCACAGGTTTGGAAAAAAATTGTAAACATCAATCTTACATACTGGGAATTTGGCTTTTGTATTTCAGATGATGATAGAGCGCTGATACTTGTTAAGCTATTCATAGCAGTCAGGAAAGTAAAAACCATCTTCAAAAAAGATGTTATAGATCCAAGGTGATTATTCAAATTTGTATTTTTATGCCAGTCACCTTCTATTTAAACAAATATTTCACATGCACTGAAATACCAAAAGAGAAATTCCCAGTAATTGTGTTCATACGGTGATAGAATCATTCTGATCACATAAGTTGCTTCAATCATTCAGTGATGTCTTTCTCAGAGTAAACATATTCCTTAGTTTTCATAGTGTCCTAATAACGTAGCATGCATAAACACATAATCATATATTACATTTACTAAAACATGTATAAGATTTAAACTATCAACTTTCAAATCAACCCAGTTATTCTAGGCCTGTCTTTTCCAAACCTTTCCCTTCACAAAATAGGCAAACTATTTGCTCCAGTTCAGGAAAAACATGTTGAAATGTGAGGAATTCCTGAAAAATAGTAGCTCTAATCTTCTAACTATTTATACACATTTGCATTAGGTGTTAATTGCCTCCAATTTTTGCTCTGCAAGGACACTGTACCAAGTCCATCTAGAGGTGTGAGTGGTGACATAAGGTAATGAAGAGTCAAGCTCTTTGGTTCTGTAGCTCATACACACCTTTTCAGCAGCACACTGGGTACTTTGATTAGCTTTTGATTGAAGTGACATTTTCAAGGAAGGGTTTCATCTCCAGTAGATCAGGTACTACTCCATACTTGGAAATGTGCACCTGTTTTTAACATTATCAGCCTGGTGAGTATTGGAATTTAGCTGCTTTTTATCTTACTGTATAAAATGTTTGCTCTTTTTATAATAATTTGATTAGAAAGTGCTGATTCTCAGACCACAATGCTTTGCAGATAGCACTGCTCTGGGGCTGAGGGAGTAAGGAGACTGAATTTCCACTCTGCTATAAGCATTCTGAGGATCTCCAGCAAGATACTGAGTGATTAAACACGCTAATTCCCCTGTAAGGTGATGATAATACTTCTGCCCTCTCTGTTCATCCCACGGGAATTGGGCAGGGCTGGGTTGATGAACAATATATGCCTGGAAGCACTGGGTGTTCAGCCATAGCTCCAATAATTATCATCCCCACTCTGGACTACTCTGATGAGAAGGAGAAAAAATTAGTTTTGTGTAGAGAACCAAAAGACACTGCTCAGTAACTCTGTGTTAAAAACACCATCTTTTACTCTCCTGTTGGTTACGTTTCTTTTTCAGAAACAGCAAAACTCCCTGCTAACTAGAAAATAGTGTTTTCTCCAAACAATCTGCAGAGAGAGGAAAACCCATTTATTTGTAGCTCTGTTTGGCTCAAAGAACACAGTAAATAATGTCAGGAGAGTCTTATAGCTGTAATTCTTGGTAAATTTACAGAATTTCAGATGTAAAAACTGACCTCTAAATCTTTCCACAGTTAGGCTGGAAAAGAGAGTTTTTCACATAGTAATTATCACTGAAAGCACTGCATGCTTTCCATTAAATTTTAATCACAATGATTAGGGTCAACAAGAAGTAGAGGCAAGCTCAAACACCAATTTCTGTTTCTCCTCTTGTTGCAAAGTATAAATGAGGTTTTATGAATACATACTGTATTTAAGTTTACCACAATGGGAGGTCTTGTTTGTTGTTTTGAGAAAAGACATTTCAAAAATTACTAGTTACACATTAGTCCACACCCATTTTTCAGAGGTGATTAAGCAATGCAAACATCTTGCTTTACCATAACTGCTCCATTTTCCAGAAACTGATAGTTTTATGATCAGTTAAAAATTAAATGGGATATTTTTTTGACCTAGGAGACCCTTACAACATTAACATATCAAGAGGAAGTGCCTAAATTATCCTTTTCTGCCGCACTATAAAAGAACCACACAGAGAGTAGTCACAAATTTTATAACTTAGATTTCTCTGTTTCAGAATTTAATATGCTCCTTTCAAATTTTAACTCCATTCTACCCTGAATACAGTTTTTACATAAAGGTTGCTTCAAATGAGATTAATTTACTCAAAGGCAGGGTAAATGAAGGGCTACAATGTGTTCCCCACTAACAGTACTCAGTTCACATGTAGCATCACATATTGAGGACAAATCACACAGCCTGTCCGAATGTACTCCACTGTCATCATCACTGCTTCCAACTCTAAGGAATTTAAACGTGATTCCTTTCACAGGAATAATTTGTTGGTTCAAATTCTGCTTTTGTAAAACCTGAAACATAAATGATGATATTCGTTTGGCATTGTGTGGAGATCAGAGCTGAATCTCAAACAGACTTGATGGTCAGTGATGGAAACGGGAGCCAAACTTCACAGACTTTGGATCATGATCATATTCAGTGTTCACTGTGCTGTTCCGAATTTCAGAAAAATATTCTTTTGAATGGTACGATCTGCGTAATTTTATATTTAATGTCATGCATCATTTTATAAAACACATTTTAAATATAACATTTTGTTGCCAGTTCCCAGAAAGAACATGGCCACAATCTTGAAGAAAGGGTGAACATTCACAGGCTAAATTTAAGTGGCAAACCCAAGTTAATTGATATCTGTGTCTGGGATAGAACAAAACTGTTAAAAAGTAAAGTCTATAAGTCTGAGGGAAAAGGGCTGATTTTCAAAAGCACAGCAACATGTTTGATGAATAAAGACCTCAAATACCTGCCTGCTTACAAGTGCCAGACTTTTCCTCCAGCCTGACATTTTTGGAGGTATTCAAAAATGGCTCCTCTTGGCTCTCCCTGCTCCAGTCAGGTGAAAGGCATCATGACCAGAGTAAAAGAGGGCTCTTATCAAGAAGGCTCTTCCTTATCAAGAGGGCTCTTCGTTCATTTAAAAAACAGCAGATTTTTGACAGAAGTACAGCAGAGAAACGAGGAAGATAAAGAAAAGGAAGGATACACAAGAAGGAAATACATCGTGAAGTTAAAAAAACACTTACTGCTGCCTGCTGTAGGATTAACTGAACAATGAGTCCAGCAAAACAGGGTCTACTTTTCATCCAGTTTGGACACAGATTTTGCCTACACAGGAAGAGAGATATTTGCTTTTTGGAACTGTCAGTCCAGAAGCAGCTCCTGTGACTATGCAGATGGAGTAGCACATGTGCAGCAAATACAGCCTCTTCTTTTAAAGACTTTTTAAAGAGTTCATGACATTAAGTTCATTTGCTTGAAAAATCCTAGAAAGCCTTCAGAAGCAGCGGAAATATCTTCCAAATTATTTTTGTTCCCAGTTATTTTTGGTAGGGTTAACCCTGTGGACTGCAGAGCTCTGTGAACACAGTTTAGGGAGCCCAGCCCAGCCCCCAGGTGCTGCCTTGCCAGTGCCTGGGCTGGGCTGGCTCCAGTCTTGCTTCCCAGCAGTGCAACACCCAGCACTTGCTGCTGTGAAGATCCCTGCCTCAAAACCAGGCTGGTATCTGTCACAGAAAGAGCTCTGGGAGAAGAGCCAAGGGTTTGCATTTATCTGGTAATGGGGACAGTTTCACCAAGCAGGGATTTACAGCTAAAGAAGAGTCTAAGTCTCCATCCTTTCCCTGCCCACAGAAGCACCTAATTTTACCTCCCCATTAGCAGTGGCAAGTGCCCACACAGGGCTGGATGCAGAGCTGAGGGCAGGGCTGGGGGCAGGGCACTCGCTGTACACTCCCTGTCCAGAACAGTCTCTCTGCAGTCTGGTCCCCGCCTGGCCTTGCTGGCACCTGCAGCTCCTGCACTCCAAGCCCATGGCACATGTTATATATGCCACTGAATTCAACAGTCCAAACCCTCAATGCACTTCTTGTTAACAACATGTTGTTAATGACCTAGCACAACCAAGTCTACATACAAAAATAAGCACATAACTGCCTTATTTTGTAAACTTTAGAAAATGATGTTACACTCTTCTCATTCAGTTCAGCTTCTTATGCAGTAGAATCCAAAAAAGAAATCTACTATTTATCTGTCAAAATCAAACCAGTTAAATTTTAAAGTGTTGTGGAAATGCTTAGATTTAAAATATTGACTTCCTTAGAATCTTCATATTTTCCAGCCTCCTCTTTTTGCTATGATGATTATAAGGGATACAATTAAAGAATGCCAGCTGAGGAAGACTAGAAGTTAAAGCATATAGCTTCCTGGAAAGAGATTAACTATCTTAATCGTTCACAGACCTCATCAGAAAAAAAATAATAATGTAAATTTCCATAGCTCTGGAGAGGCAGACCTTGTGGATATTAGCACCACTGTTGCTCAAAAGTCTGCAAATGACCTCCCCAGCTTGCCCCAAAAGACATTTCACCCTCTCCTGCTCTCTCCTCCTCTCTCACACACAAACACAGATTACTCTGCTGGCCTAAGCAAAATGTTCTGGTCTCACATAGAGAGTGGAGGACAACAGTAATACACATTCCTACTCCTGCATCAGAAGCTAACATTTTTCCTACAGCTGAAAAAAGCTTGGGATCTAGAGAGAGACAGTGAGAATTACAATGTACCTTTTTCTCAAAATTTTCTTTCCTTGGTGTTTCCCAGTAAATTTCATTTTTAGTAGATCTGATATAAGGAAGGGAACACACTCTGAAAACATATTTCATCATTGACAAAAGTGGATAAAAAATTCTAAATCACAGATGCATTGGCCTGGGATGAATTCTAGGTCCCTTTTCTCAGAAAATGTTTAGAGATATATAAACAGGATGAAACTGAAATACTTCTTAGGGCAGCAGGAGAGTATTTTGACAAGACATGTTCCTAAAAAATAACTTTTGTAAGTTTTCCTATCTTCAGGTAAATCATCAGTTTTACTCACATCAGATTGCTACCAGGACATGTCCAGTTTTCCAGTAATTCTACATCTGAGTTACTCATTTTCTTCTAAGCAAATGCCCAGATACATTCTATGTACAACATTCCAGTCTGTTTCCTGACAGAATCAACAGTGGGAAAATGCATCAGAAATACATACAAAAGAATACAATGAAGAGACCCAGCATGCCACAAATCTCACAAACTGTGGTACTTTCCTCAAGCCTGGCTCTTGATGCACATGCAGGGGGATCTACGTAAGGAGGATCAGATTTCAACAAAGAAACTAACTTTGTACTTCTTGTTTTAGCAAAAAGAAATAAAATATTTTGAAAACTTAAAAAACCCACAGCCAAAATATTCAGATGTGAATCATTCCAAACATATTGCTAAGAAATAAAGGGTTTTAAAGGCAATGTAATTTTGAGTTCCCAATGAAGATTTGTTTTAAACTATTTATCCTTACTAGACTACTAGCTATTTTAATAGATATTGCAATTAGGAGAGCTATCTATTTGAGTTCATAGCAATCAAATTGTCCAGTCCAGTGACCTTCTTAATGACAGCTCTTTGCTCCAACACAAGCAATAGAATAAAACCTGCTCCCTGAAACCCTTCCCACTTCACGGACAATCAATTCTGGTGGGAAGCCTCTTTATTTACAGCAGTTCAATGAAAACAGAATTCTAGTCATCAAGTCTCTTATTCACTGGATATTCCTGTAAATCACATTTCTATAGTGAGTGCGTGTTGCAGTGCTCATCATGTTACAATTCAGTTGTTGGGGTTCCAGCCATAAAACTGCTGGAAGTGAAGAGATTTTCCCAAAATTACATTAAATTACATCTCTCTCTTACACACCCCAGAGACGGACTGAATTCAGCAGAGAGATGCAGACCCAAATTCAATTTTACATGCATCTTTTAAAAAGGAATCCAACTGAAAAAGAAGTTGTGGTTTTTTTCATTTTATTCTGGTTTAAAATATAGTTATCATCTACTTTTTCCATCCTTTCCTGAAGAGAAGAGATGACGGAATCCAGTAAAGATCCCAGGCAGTGATTCACACTTACAGAGGCATTGTAAGTAGCGTGTTAGATGCTGGCACTGGGATTTGGTTTCAGTTCCATCAACTCTGTGAGACCTGAAAGCCCCGCAAATGCCACCTTATGGAGATCTCCTGCCCACCAGCTCCACCCACCAGGTTCTCCCAGAGAGCCCACTGAGGCAGAAGTGGGCAATAGCTGCCAAAAACATTGTTATTCAGTAGAGTTTGGGAATCAGTCACACGTGTACAAAGAATTGTTTGGATAGAAAAAATGTGTCCCATATATCAAGAGCTCCATGTAACAAAACCAACAACATACATGGGGATACACAGCACACTGCTGTTGCCAGCTTCAGGTGTTGCACAGGCCTGAAGAGTGCTTATAGCAAGTGGTTTCTGGTCCCTGTCATGATAAATCTGTGAACATGCTCGTGGTTCATCATTAGAAGATCTCTCAGCAGGATCTCTCTAGAGAGGAAGCCAATTACAAACTCCCCAAGTGGCAGGAGGGCAGCATGCTGCCAACATAGACTGCTTCAATCCTGGCTGCTGTTCTGATGAAAATGCAGATGATTTTTCTTGTCACGACATAACAAAGACCAGGGCAAAAGATTATGTCACAGGTTAATTAGTGCCTCCATATAACACACTCATGGCCCATCGGACACAGCCTGGAATAACTGAATTTATGCAATGTGCCAAAGTTCTGCATTTCTATCTGATTTCTATCTCTGATTTAACGAACAGATTTTCAAAAACAAATTATAGCCAGACAAGACCTTACTGATTATACATGTGCAGATGCGGAAAAGCAAGTTGTTCTTACAGCAGAATTCAAATGTTTCCTCTTGATTTGCCTCTCCTACCACTATGACTGAATAGATTGCAATTATTCTTAGCCAGAATGAAGTTATACTGCCAACCCTTGAAGGATATTGCCATCCTAGATCATGTCTTTCTTAAGAGAGCCTTCAAAAACACACTAGGTGTATAAAAAGATTTGGAAGCAATCTGCAGTTGTGCAGCTTCCACTGGAAGCTTTAGCTCTGTGCGTAACTATGGTGCAATAACCCTAAAATAAAACAGAACTTCTGAAATTCTGTTCCTGATGAGCATGAGTCTCAGAAAACCTTCCTTCAAAGTTGTTCCTGTCCTATTTACCAGATCAAGAGAGAAACAAACAAGCAAAATCCCTTATACACAAAATCCTTTCTTTAAATGACAGTTAGCAGTAACATGAAAAGTCCTGCTAACTGTCATGAACGTGCATGTCAAAGAACATGCATTCCAAGGAATGCAACATGCATTCCTCTGTTTCCTCTCCCCTCTACTCCCACAGAATAAAGTTTGCCAGATTTATTATGGCAATTATACATTTAACTTCATTAGTGACGATCAGAACATTTCAGTTGTGCTCACTGGCGACCCGAGGGAGTCCCAGAGAAACTGGGAATGTTTGTACCTCACTCGCGACCCATTCCCCTGGAAGCTAGAGGCAAAGGAAAGGAAGAGGGCCCCCCATGCTCATCCCTCTCCCCATCCCCGCAGCCTGCGCCGCGCTGACGGCCGCACTTCCCGCAGCGATCCCAACTCCCCGGGCTGGCTCTGCCCCTCGCTGCCCAGCGCCGGCTCCCCCGTCCTGCCCGGCACCCCGCGGGCACCCCGGCACTGCCGGCCGGCTCCGCAGCCGCGGCGGGCGGGGACGGGCTGGGAAGGAGGGGAAGTGGGAGGGAGCGGGGTCAGAGGGGTCCGTCCCGGGAGATGGGTGGGGAGAGGCGGCGGGCGAGCGGGGCTGTGCCGCAACGCCCCTCGCTATAAACGGAGGGGCCGCGCACGGCGCGGGAGGAGCGGTGCGGCCGGCAAGGAGCGCTCCCGGAGCTCAGCCCAGCCCAGCCCAGCCCAGCCCAGCCCGGCGAGGTGCGCTGCGGGCGCCGCCGGGGCTGAGCCACCCCCGCCCGGAGCCAGGTAAGCGCGTCCCGGCCGGGCACCTTCGGCCAGGGGCATCCAGAGCGTTTGCGAGCGCGGCACAGCCTCCTGCTGAATTGATACTTGGTTTAGGCGGAGCTGGCACAGGAAGGCTCAGTCCCGCACGAAGCGCAGCCACTTAAGCCCCTGTGCTCTGGCTTCCCCTGCGAGGCCCGCTAGCTAAGCCCGCACCACATAATTATTTCAGAGAGGACTAAGTGCCCCCCAGACTCTCAGCCCTGCCGTGTGTGAGCTCTCGAGTCTTGTCAACAGTTTGACGAGAAAGCAAGGGCGCCCTTTGGCAGTAGGCACAGCCCTCGGAGCAGTAACTCCGCCACACCACCAAGGCTCATCCCAGCATCCTACAAGAGGGAGCCCTGGCACCTCTGTTCAGGATCAGATAAGCAATTCGATTTTTATTGCCGTGCTATGCTCATGATAGAAATTAATCAAACACCAAAAGTGATGCTAATGATTTTTGAGAGTTCAGTTTCCCAGTCTAGCAGGCAATGCAACTTCCACCAGCTAGCAGCAAGTATTGGTTTAATCAAAATTTTGTAGCATACACGCCCCATAACCAGATCTATCCTTTTTCTACAGAGCAAGAATTGGAGCCATCTACAAACAGAGATTATATTTACTAAAGTTAAAATGCCTCCCTGCCTTTTTTCTTTCCTTTTTTTTTTTTTTGTCTTGACAGTTTCTAAACTTCTCTTGGACTCACACTGGACTAGAGTTCTTCAACAAGTTCAGATGAAGTCCTGTAATATATTTACTGTTCTTCCCCTCTCCATGCATTAAAACCCTTAATGTTACTGGTTAGTTACAGGTACCAGCCCTATATTCTTCTAAGCCAACTGGCATATCAGTAACTAAGTCAGTCAGATCATGATGTGTACAAGCAGTAAAATTGCAGTATTCAGTTACACCTGAATATTTCTATATTTCTGCAAAACTGCTAGAATTAATGACATGTATGGCCATAAGGGACAGCAGGATTCTGCCCAGAGCATGCTACAGTTCACTGTAAATTTCCATCACTTCCAAAAGTAGCAGTTCTCATTTTGATTGTGTTGTGCTGCTTAGCATGGGACAAGGTAGTAAAAGGGCTCAGTAAAATCACAGGATGAGTGTATAAAGAGGGATTTTTTGTATAGGGGAGGCTTCTTCTCTTGTCACTTGCATGAACCCACAGTGCTAACATGATTAGATTTTTGTCTGAATAGGAGGATTAAGTACGGCCTGAAGCAGGTAATTACCATGATGATTTAGAAAGGCTTTTTGAGGTGTGTTTTAGTGTCAGACAAATGTTTCATACTCTTGACTATGGCAGTCCATTTTGTTTGTTGCCACTATAATCTTTTAAATTACAGCATCTTTCAAAAATATTAAGTGCCTACAAATTCAGCTTTTGCTCATGTATTATGAGTATAAAATATATGCCTTTCCAGTAGGAACATGGTATTTCTGCCCACTTTCCCTCTCTACAACTTGAACTGCGTAGCAGGGAAAAATCAGTTGTGATTGTTGGGTGTTTTCTAGTTTATGTTGTTGAACTGATAAAGCAAAGTGGTCCTGTACAATAAAGAGAAGTCACATTTATCATTCAATTTGAATATAGCTCGTTTCATCCTCCCCTTACTTTTGTCATAGTAATAGATGGAAACAGAGTTAATTTTCACACTGGAGGAAAGCAGAAGTGTGCCCATTTTCTGTGATGTAAGGTGTCCTGCCTTCCTGCTTTGAAATAGTACCTTCTTGGGTTGGACAGCATGTGCAAACCGCAGCTAGAAGTCACTGGTTTAAAAGGCAGCAAATACCATCCTGAAATGCCAGTACCCACAGGACTGCAGAAGTGAGGAGAGTGCTGCCTTTAACTTCCAAATATCACAACTCAACAGCCTGCTTTTTACAGTCATCTTAGAACAAGAAGATGAACGATGGTATTTGTGTTTTCTGAATAATATTATCTTTAATTGTATTAAATATTGGAAAATATATTTAATTTCACTATTTCTTGTACTATAAAAACAGAGGCAGATGCAGAATGTAAACATGGTGGTTTATTTACACTTTCTAGAAATGTATGGACTGTCATGGAAATAAGTATCAGAGTTAATGCGTGTTCAAAAAAATTCTATTTTGGATGACAGGCACAGACCGCATTTTTCTACTCCTAAGTTTTCTCCTCTGTGGTAATCTTATCCTCTGTGTTTGTTAAAGGAGCATATTTAGGTAGTTCTTTTCTCTGGCACTGCCTATTGTTGAGCACAGTAATTAATATGGTAATTTAAAATTACATAAATTACAAACTCTCATTACACCATCGTAGTTAAAATCTTGTTTATGCAAAGGTATAGTATTAGTTTAAAACACTTTAAGCAGTCACAAATTACTCCTATTTGCTCACTACCTGTCTTTTTTCTCTGGAACTTCTTGCATTTTAGAAGCTATTAATCTCACCAGTAGTATTCATGAGCTCACCTGTGGCTATTGCTGCCCGAGTTTTAGGGGTGTTAATCACACTGGAAGAAGCATCCAGTTGTTTGAGTGGTTGGTGTGTATCTGTTCCCTGCACCTCAAGTATCCTATTCTACCTTGGTGACTTCATAAAAGGTCATATTCGGTCTCAACGTGGATAGAGAACATGGATTTTTACGCATTACTTTAATCAAATACTATGTCTGACTTACATGGTTAATTTTGTGCAATTTTTAAACTGAATTTAAGGGTTGTCTTCTAGGAGACAACCTCAATAAGAGGAAAGATCAACTAAAATTGAATTTGGATATCTGAAGCCGAGTTAGGGAGATGGGTTATCAATATTCATTGGCCTACAAATAGATCTGCTTGGGCTGTATATGGGATACATGAAGAAAAGGGGCCAAATGGCCAGGTCAGGAAGGGTGGTGGACAGCAAAGCAAAGTATTCCCCTCACCTATTTCTGATAGTAACTCTGGCAGCACAGCAATCACCATCTCTCTCCAGAAGGAGAAGTGTAAACTTATCATCTTTTCAGAGTTGCAAGCATGGTAAGATTGAGAGCTCACAGATGGGAGGACTGGGTCAGGGCACAGCCACTACAGGCAGCCTGCTTGTATTGTAGGCTCTATTGCCTGTTAGCTAAATCTCTAGCCTTTGGGTAATCTTGGGTCAGTTTTCAAGCCTTACCTAGTTTACTGCTACTGTTTGTTCCTTCTGCTCTCAGCTGTACAACAATTCCATCAGAAATGCAGTGACACGGATGACGTGTTTTACCATGTGTTCCTCTCAAATATTGATTAAGAATTTTTCAGTATTCTTGGACAGCAGTTCGTATTTTCGGACAGCTAGTCCTAGAGGTGACTGTGGTGTTTTTAAGAAGTCAGCCTCTGCATTTAAGGATCAGGTTTGAGAAGGTAAAATGGCAGAATATTACTAAGAAACATTTTTAGAAATTTCATGGAATTCTGAAAACAGAATAAAATGTTGATCACTTTTGAAGAGAGAGGGAAATGGGGGGAAGACTTACATCATTCTTTTCACTGTTGTAAGATTAGTTTCCACAACATCAACAAGAACAAAGATGTTGCCGTTACTGAGAATTGAACCTCAGCTACTTAACCTGGAATTAACTTTTATACAAAGTTAAAATTTTTGCTTGTAAACACAAGGTGAGTTTAAATGCATTGGAGGGTTTGAGTAGGTGGCAACCTAATGTACACTTTGAGTTTCAAGATGTACAGACCTCATTCATGAAGCCTAAACACTGCGGCCTGAAGAACAGAAAGGCTCCAGTGAAACTATTTCAGTGAAATTATGGCTGTGTATAAGAAAGTTACTAATCACAGTATCACTTCCTGTCTCTTCCTTCTGATCCCAAACAGCCTTGCAGTGAAGAGCAAGCCAAGTAATCTTGTGTAAATGACAGTATTTCTTTCAGTTCCCTTTCCATCAAAAATGTGTGTCTTAAGATCCCTTTCACCAATAGACAGTCATTCTACACACAGCACTCATTCCATGTTCTGTACCATTTTCTAAAATGTATCCTTTGCCAACAAAAGAAAACAAAAAACCCTAAAATTGCCGGATGTACCCTAGAAGAATCTTTGTCACTTTGGAACATCTTGGGGAATTTAACAAATTTGACAAACAAGGGGAGTTATGATACTCATACTTAACATTTTTTACCTCAGCTGTAACAAACAAATGAAAAGAGGTTATCTTGACTCTAAGTCCTAACAGCTGTGATTGTTTGAGACAAAGCATATATGAAATAGAATTGCTGGTCTAATCATTTTTGGTCTTATCTTCAGATAAATGATGGATTATACTAAAATTACTCTGAGCTTTCAAGTAAATTGCAAAGGATAGGAAAATATCATGTTCCAAATGACATGCTGTTAGTATTCTTTGCTGCACCATCATGTGAAAGAACTACAGATTTTGGCCTTTGGTCTGGTGTCTTTTACAATTTTCATTCCATTTGTGTTTTGTTTGATAGCAAAACTGTCCAGGTATTCACTATATAACAAGGCTAGCTAGAATGCTTGGTTACTATTTGTGGTGTTTATCTCCTTTTATTGTAGCTGAGTAGCATTTCTCCTGTAGGCACAGAAAACGGGTAATAACCGAAGACGGCCTCACAGCAGGAAAGTGAGAACAGATTGGCAATGCAGCAGTGAGTGGCATGATTGAAGACAAGACAAAAAGCAGGCTACAGCAAAAGGTAACTGGCAATATCTAAAGAAACTGGTAGCAAATTTGGGCAAGGTCAATATTTAGACAGTATTTCACTGCTTGAGGTGAAAGCTATAATTAAAGTTACAGCCAGAACAAAGAATGACTTGACTAAACTCCTAATTTCAGCTAATTCACCTATTCCTGTCTTTACTTCTAGGTCATTCAACTTTGTGAATTACTGATAGATCCTTGGCTAGTGGAATCTAATACTCAGTAGATGAAGTATAGGAACAGAAAAAAAAAATTAAAATTCAGTGGATTCCTGAATCCACTCAGTTTTCTGAAAACAGAGTGGAGACACTGAAGAAGAGAGCTGTGCCTCAGCATTTCTAGCTCAGAGGGACACATGCAAATAAGTAAAACATTCCAGAAAACCACTGAACAGCTGTACTTTCATGATGGGGGGCTTACGCAAGGAGAAAAATGCAGGAGTTGACTTCTGTAAAAAATGTTCTGTTGGCAGTTGGCCTGCATTTAACTCTGCTTTAGCATCAGCACAGCCTGGCCAGAGCCTTTGCTTGAAGCAGGCAGCACATGATGTACAGAGATGCAGCCTGAGCTTGTTTACTGAGAAACCATTCATGCCCCTCCCAGTCTAAGTTTATAGGATGTATGTTGCCTTTTCATCTTTTTCTTTATAAACTCCTATTGTTTTTTATCTTTTCTCCTTTCTCCACTCATTCTTGTTACCCAAGCCCAAAAGTTTATACAATTTTACTGTATCCCCCTGCCCAGGGGAGTTAGTCTGCTACCACTGGAGTTGCTCAGGGTTTGTTTTCTCTGTCCTCAGGCTTTTTACTCAATGTACAACAGTCAGAAATGGAAAGTGTGGGGCAAGAATCAACATGTTGTCAAACTGGGACTCTAGTTGTGCTGTTAGACTTCTTTATTTTTTTCCTCTTGGTTTTGTTATTAGCAGCTTGCCATGATTAGACAATTACAGTTTTTCTCGAATCAGGTAAAAGTATTTCTTTTCACATGGGCTTCCTAAAAAGCACTTCAAAGAGAAGGGTTTCAAAACCATTTTGCCTTCAAATACATTTTATGATGCTGGTCCATGTTCTTAAACAGACCATCAAAAAAACTGCCATGTCAGTAAAGGACAGCCACACACCCAAGGATTTGCGCAGTAATTTTCCTAGCACAGTAATTTTCCATGCAGCATCTCTGGGAGGGCACAGCACTACCTTTTCTTGGCTTCTATGCAGTTTTGTTCGCTTGAGAACCAAGACTGCACTTCCTTGAGGATGCACTGATTCACAGTATCATAGATTAGCTCACTCCAGCTGTAAGAGCTGCCTTTGTTTTGCTACCTCTGTGGCCAGTCCTCAGTATCCACAAGGAACATCTCAGGACAGCAAAGAGAGTTCACCAATTAATTTTATTTTCAAAATACAGCAATAAATCTTACTTTGGGAAAAAAAGCCAGGAAACAAGCTGTACAAATTTGGCAGAACATCTATTTTGGGATCATTCTATTAAGTGTGCCGCCTTCCAGACAAAGCGCTAAGGATCATAGTAACTTGTTTTTCCATGGGTGATAATACCTTTCACACTGACATGGATTAAGGTGTCTGTGTTTGACCTTTCCTTCTCTTTGATTAACCCCTTAGAAACTCACTAGTTCAATTGACTCATACATTCTTAAATTTTCTTCTAGTCCTCATAATGATCTGCCCTTAACAGGAGTTTTGTGCAACTGAAAGCACAATTGGGCCTCTATGCTTTCAGTGTTATACCTACCAACAGTTACAATGATACTAACTTCTCTTGGGCTTAGCTGCATTACCATTTTAAAAGATTTTTTTTGTGTGAATAAACTCTTGTACTTTGCCAGTTACTCATACTGTTTTCTTTCCTTTCTGCCTTTGGTTCTCTTTTTCTGACCCTAATGAGCGATTCATTAAGAAGCCTCCATGCTGATCTTTTGCTTTTAATCTTTTAACTTTTCCCTCCAGGCTGTTCCTAACATTCTCATTTAGGGAAGAAAAGTCTTTTCTGAGGGGTATTGCCGTTGTGTGATATTTTCCCACTGTAAGGATGTCTAAATTAATTATGTAATAAGAAAAGTAATCAAGTGTCTCAGTCAGACACAGTGAACCAAATCCTATTAAAGATTGCTGAATTACAAGACAAAGCTTCCTCTGAACTAAGGTGTTGAAATCTGACATCCATTTCCTTGCACAGAAATCCACAATGCATTGCCTTTGCTTCTTCAGTAAGACAAACACTATTTTTCAGCATGAAGTCAAAAGAAAAAAGTGTTCAATGCAAGCTTTGCTTTCCTCAGAGCCGTAGCACTGACTAGTGGGAAGTTACATGAAAATCACTAGCCAAGCTATTGGATATGTAGTGATTAATTCCACATTAGCTGGTTTAGTTACCATGACAGACACTTCAGTGGTACTGGTTTGTCGATGTTCACATAGAAATGCCGCATCTGCGTGTGTGTGTGTGTTTCAGTTCATGTCTTCATTACTCAAAGCAAGAGTCTGTTACTCACTTTAACCACACGGGTGAAAGGTAACAGGAATGGGATTGGTCAGAGGGTTTTAGAGGGGGAAAGTCTTTTTAGGTAAAAGTATGCAACATGAGCTACTCTCAGTCAATTCATCGAATTTCTGTTAGGTTAGAAAGTGGAACACCTCTGTATGAAGGATGTCTCTCCATTTATGGGGTAGAAGCAGAGAATTTTAAGTGTTTCTTTTCTCTCCTGCTTTCTGACAGATTAGCCATCATCACAGATGAATGTAATTGCTCTGCACAATGCATTTCTAAAGCTTGTTATTCATTAATTTACATTTGCCATCTATCTTGGGGGGGGAAGGGGAAACAAGGGATTGGGTGGGGAGTGGGGTGTAAAAATAAAAAGCCCATCCTGCAGAAGGGACTGCATATTGAGCTTGTAAAGCTCATAGATGCATCATGGCCCCAGCCTGGTGATTTAGCTCAATGGCAGAAAAATATTCTTTTGAGGATTAACATATAGGTAAGGCTTCAACACACATCAGAATGTTGCCATGCACATCAAAATGTTACTGATTTGCTTCAGAACTTGAAGCAAATCTGTGTAAGCTCTCTGGTGGCACTTTCCTTACTGTTTTACAGGAAAAAACAGAAAGGCAGTTCCTTGTACCAGAAAAGGAGAAGTAAAGTTATTTTTCAGAGTTTGTTGCTGATCACATTATCATCTCACCTTTAACTAAGGAAAGTTGTTCAGGAGTGTAAATAAACCGCATACATAATGTTCATTTTCACCTCTGTCTTCTGGCTTAGCAGAAAAGTTACACAGCTCTGGGAGAGGGGCAAATGACACTGATCTCTGAATAAAATAAACTACCAGACAAAGCAAGGAAGCCTCTATTTGGACTAACTGGAAGTTCCACAAAGAAGTGCTATCACGTCCCAACTTTGTCTACAAAATTATTAGCAGTGTCCCCTACCCTTCTTCCTAGAAAATCCTTGCCTAGAGGGAGCAACAGAAACCTAATTAAAACATTACTTTTGGTACATTTATACTAGTAACACCACTGATTGAGTTGTGTCTTTCACAGTAAAGCTGTAAGCCAGAAAAAGACCAAAGACTGATAAAAATCCCTTTCTCCCAGAAGTAGGGAATGTGGTTCATGAGGAAACAATTCAAGTTTTGGCTTTTCCATTCCATTTTATGGAGTAATCTCTGCCAGCAACAGAAGAGGTTCTGACAGTGATTGCATATTGCTGTGGGCATGCCACTCATGCAGTAACCATTTTATCACATTATCATTTCTAATTTAGATGCATAAAATACCTTTTTCTGCTAAATTATTAACAACCACTAATATAACCAAGAGTTTAAACTTACATAAATCTCACCTGTCTTTACCTAGAGGCTGTAAGCAAGCTCTGTCTTGCTATTATAGCAGTTTGTGGAAGTAGCCTTTGTTCCCCACAAAAGGCCACTCTCCAGGTGATAGCTCCCTTCTGCTGGACCAGTGCAACCACTGACTAAGATCTGGACAATGAAATTTTAAAACTCTGTCAGTGTTGGATGCACTCCAGCTGACATTCCTTCCAGCAACAATAGGAGTGATCAGAGACCAGTGATACTCAAAACAGCACATAAAATGTATTGTACCTCTGTATTAAGCTCTACTTGCTTGAAATCACAGTAATATAATAGCATTTCTCCTACAAGTTGGGCAGGAAGAAGAGTTGTTACTATTTTTTGCATATTGAAGAAGGAACCCTCAAGCTACAGTGAAGAGGGCCATATAACCTTAAGGACAAGATTCATAAATGTCCAGTAACATCCAGAAATGTCCAGAAAGCCAGCTGTGATTTATATGTGATCTGAAAGGAAGTGAGATACGTCACTCGTTGTACCTGGTCTCTGCTGTTAGAACTGGCCACGATAAGGTGTGCTCACACCAGTGCTTTTTGTTTCAGTAAGATTTTTTTCTTTCTTGCCTCTCCACAGCATTTTTAACATGACTGAAATATAAATCTGGATCAAGGCCGGAATTAATTTAAATTCCCTGTAGCAGGGGCTCAATCCACCACGTTCCCTGACTTCTCAGACTGGAAGAGTTCAGAACAGAATCGTATGGTGCATTACACATGGAAGCAATGGAGAAGTTTCAGGGGTTAGGTATTCAGAAGCTACATTTGTGTAGGATGTGCCATGAAATGTAATTTAGAAAACAAACAAAAAAAACCTTTTAAAACTTCTTATTCCATGGAACTAAGCTATCAGAAAAGAAACTTAAAATTCACCAAATTATTTCACTTGCACTTTACAAACCTGAATTCGATTTCTGTCTTTTATTAAAACCAATCACATGGGGCACACTGTATTTTATATAGGCAATTCCAACTGCAATAAAGGAAATGTGTTAATTCATTCCTTTACTATCACTCAGAGAAAGTAGCTGTGCAGCATGTAACCTTTCACAGCTCCAACTCATCTCATTTTTATTCGTTCTGGGACTTGATGGCTTAGTTCTTGTTAACTATTGATTCTTTCAGGTATTTCCAAATACCCTAAAGATACTTCATAACCAGGCATCGAATTTGAAGTTATAAACTTGCAGTAAGATGTGTATTCATACTAAAATAGTACATTGTGCTGCTATTCAAAAAATTTTTCATGTCAGTGCTGAAAACCCTAGAAATTCTAGTCCTACATTGTTCTGAAATACCTTTGTCTTTCATTTACTTTCATCTAAGGTGCTGTAAATGACATTGTTAGCAGTATGAGGAGATTACATGATCCTGAGAAGCAGACATTAGGTTGGCCTGCTGATTATTGATCATTTTTATCTCCCAGAAGGGCACCAATCTTCCTTTTTGGTAAAGCTAATGGCCAGAGCAGAGGTGCCAAGACCCATTCTGGATTGATGATGGTAGTTAATGCACTCATTTCAAAGTCTTAATATGCCTGTGTTTTCAGCATCTTCTAGAGAAAGAGACAATTCTTTATCGTGTGTTATAGACAAGAGCAGTGACTGCCTCTTGCTATAACAACTAATTTGGCTATAGATTTAATAACCTAGATAAGGGAAAGATGACATTCATCTCTGTCAAGAGAGACCAACCAAGGTGATAGGACACAGTGAGATTTCCCTTTCAAACATCATCTTTGCTGAAGCTTAGCAGTGTAACACTTAGTTTCAGAAGTACTGAAATAGAACTACTGATATAGAAATACATTCTACTTTGTTTATTTATCTTTTTAGTTTTAAGTTACTGCTCTGGGGATAATTTCATATTAATATATCTCTTAAGGTTGTATAATACCTAAGACATATTAAACACCAGAGAGTTTGTGACACATTCATGCAGCCTTGGTCAAAGAAAGAAAGGAGAGATTGCTCTGATGGATAAAAGGGAAAAAAGAGACAAGAAAATTAGATAGAAAAGTCTAAAATATCTGGTACACTATCAAGATAGAGTCAGCAATGTCTAAAACAACCACTCCACTGATTTTCCACAAGAGATTAAACACACTGAATGTTGACAGTGGTTAATCTTTCAGTGTTTTGGAGTCCAGTTCTACATGGATTGAACCCAAGAATGTTTTCCTTACTCTTAACAGCAGAGAAAAGAAAATTATGTGTGTCTAAGAGGAAATCAATGTTTACTTTGAAACTTAAATCTAAAGAATCCTAAAAATGAAACCTATAAACTAAAAGAATTAGACTTACTATCAACTGAAAGACTTTCAGCTAATTCTAATGAGTTCCCTGTTGATCTGTCAGTCAAGGAATTTTGTACAAAAAATCCCCATAATCATTGCTGTGGTAGCATTCACTAAACCACTAAGTTCTGGGGAGGTTGAGAAACTCTAGTGAAGTTGAGCAATCCTTTCTTGGCATTAACATCTACAAGTAAAATTTTATAGAATCAGGGCTTCCCAGATTCTGGGAAAAAAACCCACATGCACAAGTTGGGAATTGGTGTAGTTAGCTGTGTCCAAAGAGCTAAGCAGTAGGAAGTCCAGTGTTTCTGGACTCTGTGAGTACTGTGGGAGTATAGGCAAATATTAGTCCAAACTCTCCCTGCTACTGCAACTGCTCTCATTATAACTGTGACATTATTACACTGTAGACTGCTAAAAAGAGAAGAAAAATTGTCACATCTTACATTGTATTATATTAGCATTTAATGTCCAAAAAAATACTTGAAAGATTTTATTCATCACTCCACAGCCCCATAAATTAGTGTTTAGAAATGGCCTTTCACTTACGCCAATTTTTGCCACATCAATTTCTAACACAAAGTCTAAGTGCGAAAATAATGGATTCGATTTCTTTATTCTTGATTTTAAATCAAGCCAACTGCTTGCTGCCTTTCTATTTCTATATATCACTTCTATTCTCTCTAAATGCTCCTATTTTTAGCAGCTTACAGATATAAACATTGTATGCTTGTACCCAAACATCCCTTAAGTGCACAGAGATACACTGACACTGTATAATCCGTTGAACATAAATACAGGACAAGATACTGATTAGTCCAACTCATCTGGCATAAGACAGTATAGTTTATGTCATTTTTTTGGTTCTAGTTTGCTCATCTACTGTCTTCAATAAAATAAATGTCACCATAACACTAACAACCCTTCGGCTCCATCTGAAGTAAAAGCTGTTTGCCCTTACCAGCATTAGGGAACTATTTAGGTCAACATGTAATTTGAAACAGAATAACAGCATCATGCACTGACACTGCCCAAAGAGGTAATGATAAACCCAAGTATATTAGTAAAAGTGGGGGTTAGTGGTGGTGTAAAAAGTGTTAAATATGGTTCTATTTTCAAATTATTAAATTTCTTACAATTCATGAAGTAGATACATCATTTGGATAATACCGCATAGGCTTGTGTTACTTTTCAATTTCTAAAAGTCCCTTATGTTGCTTTGGAAAAAAAAAAAAAAAGTACTTCTGAAGTGTCATTTTCAACAGTAAAAATATCCTCCTTCAAAATTGGCTGATATTTGGAAAAAGAGCTGTATGATTAACAACATGCCTAGTTAGATCTAAAATAATCTTAGTTTAATGAGAAGGTGTCACTATTTTCCATCTGCATTGCTAAAGTGAAGTTTCTTTGAAAATACTCTTCTTAATTTGGATCACAGAGTTTAAGCTGCATATTTCTTTGAAAAAATATCAGGATATTATTCTAAGACTTTAAAGTGCAAGAATTGGACTGAAGGTTAGCAAAACTAGGAATGTGCCAGAAGACAGGAAATTAGATAGAAGCTAGTAGATGCTAAAATAAAGGGAAAATAATTACCTCAGGGACATTAAATTTAAATAAGTACAGGAGTAAAATGATATGTATTTTGCTTTACGTTTTCATCTTAAGTAATCTTGAACAAAGGGGATATTTTGAAAAGTGATAGCACTTGAGTAGAAAACATAGTGATTCTCTTATTTTAAAATAGGAAATACAGACCTCTAGTGGTCAAAATCTGTATTATATGAGTTAAAAGCAATTTAAATGTCACTGTGCTTAACTGTGTTACTTTCTTTTGCATTTTCCTCCCCCATAATCATTCAAAATCATGCACACCCCCAGTTCCACTGTTCAGACATTCCACAAGCATTGATTTTTCCCAGAGGAAAAAAGCCCCTTCATCTGTCCTTTTTCACATAAATTTTATGACTGAAACAGTACTTGAAAGATACTTGGGAAGTGAAGAGAAAATTAATGAGTAGTCCATGAGAACAAACAGAAGAGAGATGTTAATTCTTCTCGGAATAAACTATGAAGCCATCCTGCAGAAGGACAGACTCTTTTGAAGTGTGCCAGAGGAAATAAATACAGAGAAGTTCTTACAGAGAAGGTCAGAGTACATAAACATATCACATTTGCAAGGTAACAGGAACTGTTCTGCCAGCACAAAAAAAGTAATAAGCAATTTAGGTTTTAATGTTATAGAGAACCAGATTCTAAAAGGATCACAGGCAGTTTATTTTCCAGCTATGTAGAGCCTGCAAAGTGAAGCAGCCCAGCTTGAGCTCTTGCAAGGGGAAGGAACAAAGAATCCACATATAGGTAAGACTATTTAAAAGATACATAATTTTAAATAAATAAAGCAAACACCACAAAATTAACAGCAATTTCAACAGGCCGGAAGTTGCCTCAGTTGCACAGTTGTTAAAAGAAAATGCAAAGGCCAGTAGAAGGTCCTGCAAGTTCTGTTTGTTCTGATGTCAGATCACCTCCTGATCCAAATTTGCAGAGCTATGGCCAGCTTGACAGCTGCTAACACAGGTCTGCTGAGGTTTGCTTTCTGTTCTTGGTGTTTATGAGCTGATGCACAGACAGTGTCTGGTGCTGTACTACCTATCACAGTTCCTTTTCAGTAATATTTTGATTTATTGTCATTATTGCCAACCTCTCTGGAAAGTAGTAGCAGTGACGACAAGAGCCCACTCTAATGCTACAGTTTGAATTATATACTCTTGTTTGTATTTCTCTTTCCCTTCACAATTCATGTGCCAGCTCTGGATTAAAGATATTTAGGAAAGCCATAAGAAATACAGACTGTTAGACCTAGCAGAAGAAATAAGAGCTAGGAGAAAGGTAAATCTACAGCTTCACAATGGTACTGCTCAGGAACTCCAGGAAAGCAGAGAAGATGCTGAAGTGTGCGTATGAAATAGAAGTAGCTCTATTCACTAAGGCCATGAGGATAGAAAGGGTTACTCGGCTGGACAGAAAAAAAACCCTAAAAGCATGTGCAATAAAGCATGTGTAAGTGTCATTACTTTCTCAGCAGTTAGAATAAATTAGGAAATGCGGGAACTAAACTCTTAAGAATAAGGAAAGTTTATGCCACCAGAAAGAAATAAACATAGCTAATATACTGAACATATTGTTCCAAACATTTTTCATTCTCTTTTCTCCCTGTGCAATAATTTTATATAAAAATAGAATGCAGCATCCTCTTAAACATGGAAATATCTTCTCATTTGTAAGCAAAGCAAATAACCCACCTACTGTCAGAAGAAGGAAAGTGCAAATTACTTAATGGTAAGGTGGGTGAGCTGTGGCAGGGTTGGTCAGCCTAAGTTTATTTAGTCTTTGTCAAAGCAAATATTAAGTACATTTTTGTTCAAAATCTGACCTGTGACACCTGCTCACCTATTTATAGCTGATGAAGTTCTCACAGAAAGCCACAGACAGTGCTATCTTATCTTTCTGTAGGCAAAGTGCTGTTTACCTTGCATGAGCCCAGCATTCGTTGTTTCCACAGGCACTTTAATTAGGATGCATGTTCACCCAACAGAAGCAATGAATGGAGTGGTTAATAATAGTTGGTAGAGCAGTCTGAAGCATTTCATTATCAGTGACTCATTGTAATTAAAAAAGATAAAAGGTCAAACAGGACAGTACCTCAGAACAGGGCTTTGCTACTCACCAGATAATTTGTTTGAGATTGATGTCACCACACCATTCACAGTCACATCAATTCAATCCTCTTAGAAAAAGCTCCTTTTGTATCAGCCTTAAAATGATCCAATTATCATTATGTTAACACGGGTCATTTGAGATGCTTTACATGGAATTATCAATGTGCACAACTTCAATATGTGCCTTTAACTGGACAGTGGTTTAACCTGCTTTGTTGAATTCTGGCAGCATAGAGCTGTACCGGCCATCTATTTCTGTAACATTTTAAAAGAATCTGCAGTTCCTCCTTCGTAGAAGTATCTACTTTGCATAAATGTGTACAGCCATGATCCTGGGACAAGCAGATGAACTGTGGCAAGTGAGAATAACAGGAAAGAATGATGGTGGTATGGAAAAGAAATAATTGCCTGTAAGGAATTCACATTGCCATGGTGGCCCTCTCTCAATATTCAGCACTGCCATGGGCCCATGCCTTCCAAAACAAACTACCTTCTCCAATACTGAAGCTTTTCCTAATGCTCTGAAGTTACAGTTGTGCTCAAGGAAGCAGATCCACCTGAGGCTAGCTCTGAAACTTTAGAATTTCCAGGAAATTTAAAAATTCTGTTTGGGATTAGCAGTGCCTTCCTTACTATGCTTCAAATGTACGGCTCCTGTGAGGTTCATTCTCACAGCAACATTCTGACTGTTTTCAGACACACAGATGGCAATCCATATGTGTTTACCCAAAAGCAACCACTTTACGTATTTCTGCTTCCTTTTCATTTACTGAAAATATTGATGGATTTATTTTTTGATTGTCATTCCGTTGTATAATTTAAAACTGATAGCCTATCAGACACATCATTTGCACAATTCCACTGACTTCGGTGTTACACCAAAACCTTGAACTCCAGAAGGATTACACAGTCTTACAGAGGTAGATTGAGGTACAATATTATTTCTTGACAAAATTCCTGATTCTTCATGGGAATTGGTCTGCCTTTTTTTTATTTCCCAAGCACTCCAGAGTATGCTCAGGGAATTCAATACCTTAGAGTGCTAGACAAGTTTCCCAACTCAATTATTTTTTGTTTATTTTAACACATTCCTGAAAACGTAATAGAATCACTTACTCTTTCTTGAAAGAACATATGCTATTAATTAGCATCAACTCAAGCTACTACTAACATGAAACAGTACAGGCCAGATGTGGGTAGAAAAGGGAAATTGGAAGCAAAACAACAACACACTGCACTGAAGGGGTGTGTGAAGAGACCATGAGAAAATTGCCTTGGCATCTACCATGGCACAGAATCAACCCCTTCAAACAGGGAATATTCACCCTCAGCTGCATTTGCCTTAGACACTGAATCTGTCACTCAGTACACACAGAGCCAAATAATACCAGGGACTGGTTAATCTTGTCACTGAGAAGGGTCTTGTCCAGCTTTAACTGGGCCTGATCTTCCTTATCACCTGTCAGACTTGCCCAGGTGATCTCCTGAGCAGAAGCTTCACTACAGTTGCCTACTGCAAAGTTCTGGGCTGTAATTTTAGTAGGTATATAAGGGAGCAAACATTATAAGTGACCACACAGCACCAGCATGTAGCTGGGACAGGGTAGATATTGCCAGACCTTGACGTGGCAGAACATATCAGTTACTGTCAAAGTTACTTTCATAACCAAGGGATGAGATAAGAGGACTTATCTTGAAATCTTTTTATTGCAGTTTCCCTGTCCCAGGGATAGGCTGACCTTCCACAGAGCCAAACACCTTGTATTTGAGATCTGGCACAGTTTGAAAGCCAAGTTCTGCTCAGGATGTACTGGAGTGCCACATGTGATCAGAATGGTGAACCTTTCTTTGTGTTAGCTCTATTGTTTGACATTTAATTTCTTAAACATAGCACAAATAGCTGCTGTCATTTTGAGACATCTATACCAGCTGAAGCAACAACTCAGAATGAATTGAAGAGACTGGGAAACGTTGCATGGCATGTCTTGGCAAAGGGTCTATTAGCTGCATTTTACTATGTATTCTAAACTTGATAGAATTACAAGAACCTAAATCTTGAAATTACCCTGCTAGCTTTGTAGAAATTAACCAGGTTATTAATGCAAACATATGCTAGAACATGAGCTAAGATAGAGAAATAACAAGTCTTCAAAAGACTGAGAGCCAAAGGGTGACCTTGCTCACAAGGTGCTGCCTGAAGCCCCTGTTCTGGGTTCAGTTCCTGGCTTCACTTCAGACTTCCAGTGTGGGCTTCACTGAAAAAAAAATCTGTGCCTCACTTCCCTACTAAAACACAATCCATTTGTAATAAGATTTATCTTCCAACAAAAGCAAGTCAAACACTACATTCAGTGGCATTCTGCACTTATAGCAGGAACATCAGTGCTGAACTACTCAAATAACCAGCAGCCACGTCTGTAGGAACATAGCTGCTGTGTCTGTAATG
Organism: Falcunculus frontatus; assembly: GCA_013398115.1. Classification (NCBI taxonomy): domain Eukaryota; kingdom Metazoa; phylum Chordata; class Aves; order Passeriformes; genus Falcunculus; species Falcunculus frontatus. The sequence goes on along the minus strand of VZRV01000506.1, from coordinate 497,009 downwards.
ATGGGCATCTCTGCTTTCTGAATGCATCTGTACTGCCCAGGGTCTTACATTTATAACGGGTTTCTTTGCTGTTTGGGGTTTGCTTTGTTTTGTTTTTGAAGCCAAAGTATTTCAGTTAATCTTCGTTTTAAGCAGCACAAGTTGGGTTTGGCTTACACCTGTCAGGATCCTGCAAACAACAATAAACACTACTCTGCAATAATAACCTTTTTTTAAAAAAAAAAATCCATTATTTTTCAGGGAAGACTACCTGTTTGTAGCCTCTGGAAAGTAACTAGTATCCAAGTCACTTACACTGTATTATCTGCTTTCTAAAGTCATCAGCCATTAATAAGGAAAAGTTTCTTGTAGAATGCACAGTCCCTGGCAAACCAAACATGTGTCCTATAAAAGGACACATATCCTTACTGTACACTTAGTATGGTCCAGAAATACAGCTTCAACTCTTGGATACATAAATTTTGTCAGCAATGGAAAATGTAATACATTCCCCCTTGCACCCTTCTTAAACTCTTTGTACAGTTATTAATGTGCAACAGATCAGGGCATGTCTGGATTTTCACAGATTCTTTTTCCCTCACTATTAAATACCATAGTTCCAAGCCAGATGGGGAGCTAAGTAACCTCTGAATATTTAAGGTATTTTTGGTACAACAGAATACTAGGTTGTGTGTTTTCATCTTTCTCTGTGATGTAAAAATTGTCTCAAAGAATTAAGCTCAATGTATAGATAAAAATTTCTAGTGATTTACCTCAGAGATACGAACGAGTACCTTATCTAAAGTCACTTATTTTCTTAATTCATTGCGGTTTGTATTTACATAATTAATTAGTATTCAGAATACTTAAGTTTAGTTTCTGAGATATCTGAAAAACTTAGCTCATTAGATATGTCACCTATTTATGGAAAGAAAATAATTTAAAGACTCCCTAAAATTTATAGTTATCTGTTATTTTCAGTCTCTTATTTTTGACATATGTTCACTAACCAGTTTTATTTTAAATACAAACTTTTTTAATTGAAAGAGGTTTTTCAGATTTCATTTATGTTAAAAGAATCTAAAAATGTTCAGCCAACTCCTAACATTCTTACCTCTGTTTTACTCTGCAAAGTCTGTATTAAAAGAGGAATCGGTTGATAAAACATTTGAAGATGGCTTATTTTAAAATTTTGACACATTGTGTTAGCCTTGAAAAAAACTTGACATTTAGTTGAGAATTTTTTTAAATTAAATCCCTATCACAAATACTGATTTCTTCCTCTTTTCCCCTCCTAGGTGTGAGCTTCATATTTTCTCCCTGAAACTAGGGTATAGCTGAAGAGTTCAAGATGATTCCGAATTACTCTTCTGAAGAAACTGTTAAACGAATCCACGTTGACTGTCCCGTTTCAGGAAGGCACAGCTACATCTACATTATGGTTCCAACCGTTTACAGCATCATCTTTATCATAGGCATATTTGGGAACAGCCTGGTCGTTATTGTCATTTACTGCTACATGAAACTGAAAACAGTAGCCAGCATCTTTCTTCTCAACCTGGCACTGGCTGACTTGTGTTTTTTGATAACTCTGCCCCTCTGGGCAGCCTACACAGCCATGGAGTACCAGTGGCCTTTTGGCAACTGTCTGTGCAAGTTGGCATCGGCGGGGATAAGTTTCAACCTCTACGCCAGCGTGTTCCTGCTCACCTGCCTCAGCATCGACCGCTACCTGGCCATCGTGCACCCGGTGCAGTCGCGGATCCGCCGGACCATGTTTGTAGCCCGAGTAACCTGCATTGCCATCTGGCTTCTCGCCGGCGTGGCCAGCTTGCCCGTCATCATTCACCGCAACATATTCTTTGCTGAGAATTTGAACATGACGGTCTGTGGGTTTCGCTATGAAAGCAATAACACGACGCTCCGGGTAGGATTAGGTTTATCCAAAAATTTGCTGGGCTTTTTAGTTCCATTTCTGATCATATTAACAAGCTACACCTTAATTTGGAAGACTCTGAAGAAGGCATACCAAATTCAAAAAAATAAGACTAGAAATGATGATATTTTTAAGATGATTGTGGCAATAGTATTTTTCTTCTTCTTTTCCTGGATTCCTCACCAAGTGTTCACTTTTCTGGATGTGTTGATTCAATTACATGTAATAACAGATTGCAAAATCACCGATATTGTGGATACAGCTATGCCCTTCACCATTTGTATCGCTTACTTTAACAACTGTCTGAATCCTTTCTTTTATGTTTTCTTTGGAAAAAACTTTAAAAAATACTTCCTTCAGCTAATAAAATACATCCCACCAAATGTCAGCGCACATCCAAGCCTAACAACCAAAATGAGCTCCCTGTCCTATCGGCCACCAGAAAATATCCGCTTGCACACTAAAAAGACTGCCGGGCCTTTCGACACTGATTGAGGCATTTTGCAAAGTTCTTTTGAACAACCTTGTGTGCGAAGCAGCAAGAACAAGAAGATTCATCTGTGGTCCTGAACATCACAGCTCATTACAGCAACACTGGATCATCTCAGAGAAATCATACTGTAAAGAGTCAGCCGTGGCCTTTCACCTTACATTGTAAAGAGGACTGCTTGGTTTTCATTTTGTTTTTCTTTACTGAAAGCAGTGTAAGTGTTGGACAGGCGTGTCAGAGTTCCTGCCAGCATCCTGCCATTCACTTGGAGCTACGAAAGAAGGGGAGGGACAACTCATAACTTAAGTTCACAGATGTTTTGAAAGAAAAAGCTTGTATAGATTACATGGTATACGAAGAACCTGATTTGCATACATGTGAGCTATTCTGTTGAAGGAGTGGAGCTTTGTTGCTTATTTTGTTGGTGTTTTTCCAATTACATAAATGTCCTATAATTATATTTATACTATATTTTAAAATATATGCTATATATAGAGGTCAAATTTTAAACTCAGATGGAAATTTAAGGTCCTTGAAATTGGTCTTACTCTGATTTATGCTACTTTTTTTTTAATGGCAATTTTTTCATAATAATATATGCAATAAAATGCAGATTTATTTATTAAATATAGAATAAATATATTTTTAGATTTATATTCCTACTCATACATTTCAAACATTGCTTCAGAAATGTACATTTATATCCCAGTGGGTATTTTTATAGTAATTTAAAAAAAATAACTATATACATGGACACAAAAACTGGGTTCACTCAGTTTACTCATGATAAGCCACCCTGACTTTGAAGAACTTTACATACAGAGGGAGCTGACTCCATACTCTGTATTACTAAAAGTAAAATTCTGTATTTGAAAACATGAGTTCTGGGAAAGAGGTGATCAGAAAACTTCAAACTATTTTTTATAATAACCAGGGCACTCAGTGAGAGAAGCTACCAACTAATCAAATCTACTTAGTTTTTCAAATTTCTGTACATTTAGTAACCTCATATTGTGACAATGCTCATGTATCAGTTTAACTAATAATACATTTAGTCCCGTCACAAAACCTCCAAGATGAAACTTTACCCTTGGCTTTTAAGGAATTTCTCTCCATTTATATAAAACTATGCCCAGGGTATTTGCTCCCTGTAGAACATTTTTTTAATTTATCTGGAACAAATTCAGATTTATACTAGCATAAATCAGAACTAAAGTCTGGCTCAAACTCTCAATAGAAACGAAGGGGAAAGGTGATAAGAACTGTAGGAAGTTTCCACTAATGATATCCTCATATGTGTCCTTTTTACCTCAAATAATGATTTTCAGATAATATTTATTCTTGATTCGCACCCATTTATTGTCGTCAAAGATAAATGAGTTCATAAATACTTTTTGACATCACAAAACTTAAGAAAAAATCCAAAATTCTACATATATCATGTAGACAATTACATGACCCTTGAGAATTTGCAGTATCTATAATCTTCAAAATTTTACGTCTAACGTGGCTTTGTCTCAAGTAGTGAGTGGCTGGATTATCCATATCTTCTGATGATCAAAATCAAAACACAACAAAAAAGTTATTTCTGTAGTTTAATACTTTTTAAGGAAAAAATGGGACTACAACCAGGTCTAGGAATCTTCCTACTCTTTCATTCACTTATTTTAAGGAAAGATTTTTCAGTTTTGCCTATGTTGTTTCAGCTGCAAAGTGGGAAAAATGTGTCTACTCATATATGTCACAAGGCACTGTGAGGAGTCAAAATTTCTAAAGCTGTATGTTTAAAAAAAAAAAAGCTCCTTCATTAAGACTTTAAGTTAAGTGCAAGCTAGTATCTCGACATTTGAAGCCTGAGTGTCATTTAGCTATGTCATTTAAAGACATATTTAAATTAATTTACCGAATACTTTATATTTAGCTTATATCCTTACACGAGACAGCCATTTGCTTAAATTGAATGTGGCAATAACCCCATGCATTATCAATAGCACACAGAACAGGACCAGTGCCCCAGCACTCTGTAAACTGACAGAAGACCAGCAGAGAATGCCATTTATCTGTATATTTTGTTCATGGACACACATGCACATGGTGAGCAGCATTGGGAGCTTCCCCTGGCAGAAGCATCTCTGTTCAGCCATAATTCAGTGTGCTGTGCTTGCCACCTGCTGGATGCAGCCACAAATTTGCTTTTCGTCTCAAAAGTTGTTACAGGAAGAAACAGCAACACTTCCCTGCCACCGGATGCATCTGAAGATCCTCACCTATGGTAAAACTTCCATATAAATAAAACACAAACTTGTCCATCTGGGAGGCCATTAACTTCCTTGACGTGGTCTAAGCAAGCACTTCCTCATCACCAGTTCATCCCTTTGGTCACTGAAACCCAGTGTCCCCAACGACCACAATAGGGACCTCATTTGCAAAACATTGATTGCGTTACTACAAGAGCTGTCTCAAAGAGAAGACATAAAAATCGAAGCCATTGGTTACTGATCTTGATCATTTCATGCCAGATCCTGCATTTTTAAGAGGTGATGTATCCTAGGCTACTGGTGCCACCTGCACCTACCTGTGCCACGTGAAAAAGCAGGAGCATGCACATTCAGCTGTGTTACTGGAGGAAAGGTAGGAAGGGATTGCAGCTGGTGTGCTCTGAGGGCAACACTGACCTTGAGTCAATAGGCAGAGAAAGTGGAGGGCAAAGCTGCTGTTAAATAATGCTGGGAAATTTTTGTTCTGCTAAGGAGTAGGAAAACAATCATCAGCTGCCAAATATGCTAGCTCCTTAACAAAAAAACCAGCCAATCAGCAGATACTGAAAAGAATCTAGAGATAAAACTCTCCAGCAACTCTGACTGGGAAGCAGCAGAAAGCAAATTTTTGGAGCACAGAGTTACTGTGTACAACCAGATCCTGCAGTTTCACAACACCCCAAACTGACAGCTAAGGGAAGAGCCCACAGGACAGAGACCCACGCCACTTCCCTCATGTATCTGCAACCGAGGCAGGTGCTGAGAAAGGCTGTTGCTGAGCCTTACACTCCCCTGCCCACCTACAGGCTGGAGACCTGCACGGGGGAAGGCAGAGCACAGGTGAGACAGAGGGGACAGTCTGGCCTTTGCTGGGGACCCTTGGCCATATGGTCCCTTCTGAGGGGTAGGTAGGAGATGGCCAGAATATTCTTTGGTGAAAGGACCTACCGATGCCAAAAAAGCAGAGAGTAAGATTTGGCTCTGCATGACTTTGCCATCTTTCAGGAACTTTGGGTTGAGCTCTCTTAATATCAAAACAAAACTGGCTGTTGATGTTCAAGAACAAACTCCCAGTACCTTAAAGAATACAAAGTCAATTAATATGCAATAGTATGCAGTTATTTTTAAAAGGAGTATCCACAGTGTGTTTCATTCCTGGGATGACCAAAGTAAAATACTCCAAACTCTTAGTCTGTCCTTGTACTCTTCTGTTGTGCAGAACCCAAGTCAGTACTAATGAGAACAGCATACAACCCTAAATACAGGCATTACAACTCCTGTTCCACCACAATTCTATTTATTTAGATGAACACCTTTTTTTCTGCTGAATAATTACTAAATCACATATTTGACATGTACATGCATAGTATTTATACCTATTTATTGCACAATAGTACTTTATATGACTCATGTTTTGTGCTCTATTCTCTACTTGCTTGCTCATTGTATGCCCATCCTAAATCAAACTGTATAATCTGCACTGGTTAGCCCAAATTCCAACAAAACCATTGCAGATACAGTGGGGATTAATCTGGCTTCTTGGCCGAACAATTTCCTTGTGCTTATATTGTTAATCAAGAGGTTGCAGAGTAAGCACAAGACCAAAAGTCCTTTACTTTACCAGCATTGCTATTTAGGTGATAGTTTCTATGAGAGCAGCAGAGAATACAGTAAGTTTTCCTGGTTTGGTTTAGTTTTGCTTGAATAGCTTCAGCAAAGGTTTATTTTGATAAACCTGACCTCGTTTTTAAGTGTACTAAAGTGCAGGTATTCCCAGGAGATATTTGCCACTGAAAGGAGAAACAAATATTTGGGAGAGGGTGGGAGAAGGCCTAATACAGGGACTTGCTGAATTTGGAAATATTAAGTGTTAAATGTAAATACTTGGTTTTAGTTTTGCAAAAGACTGGGGCGGGGGGGAACCACATACACAAAAAGAATAAATCTTTCAGCTTAGTAAAATCTTCCACAAAGTTTTGAGAGACTTTAAGTTTCTTAATAACATCCTGCTCAGTTTGGAACGTGTCAAACCATTCCTGCCCTGCTCACAAGGTCAGGGTCCCTAGCCCTGCTCTTCTGCATTGCTTTATAGGCTTGGCCAGACCCTCATCCCACCAGCTCATGCCAAGTGAGGGCTGTTCTATCAGTCACTGGGTGCTCCTCAACAGCGACCTCCCAGCCAAGGCTGAACTAACAAATCCTCAATGTTACAGCCCAGCCGTCAAGCTCATTGTCACCAGAGAGCTCTGCAGATGTGACAGGACACTCAAGGGACAGGGACAGATCAGATCACATCTGAGAACAGCACCGTGTGATCTTTTTAGCGGACTAGTGCCATGGCCTGCAGCTTTGTACTTGGCAAGTTAGGTAACAAAAGCTAGGTATTATTTTCTTCTCAATATTTTTGTGCAGCTGTAATTTGTGAGGTGTGGATGTTAAATGTTTTCTATTTCAATAGAGATAGTTTTATATTGTAGAAATTTACCTCAATTATATAACAAATTTTATTGTCTGAAGTATTACTAAAAACATACAGGTCATCAGTAAATGTTTTTGTGAAAGTCCTCTCCACTGCTGTGTTAAGCACCCAAAGCAAAGAGATCTGTTTCTGTGTTGTTGTAAGTACTACACTGTTATCAGTATAACTACAGCTATATATGTATATATCTTAGGCAATACCACCCTTAAAATATTTCTATGTAATGCTGTAACATTTTATACCACCATTCCTCATTCCTTTTAACCCAGGATGCTTTTTCATCCTAACCCAGCTCTTCCTTTAATCTTTGAGATGAACAGGTTGTGTCTGCAATTCATAATGGAGAAGATACCCAGCTAGCTCCAAAATCATGTGTAGAACAGCAGTTCAGTAATTCATTTCTGTATCCCAGAATAGGCTAAGCTAATAAAGTTTACTTGGAGTGGAGACTTAGCAAATTGCTAATTTTCCTATATTCAGGTTGGAGTTTGAAGCCAAATTTAGGCTTAACCTTTTAGAAACTAAATTTAATTTTAGGCACAGATTAATCTAGAATATTGTGTTAAATACAGGATCACATCACATTATGAATAATGGCCCTAAAAAGCCAGACTCAGGCTGCCTGTAGCTGAGTATTCAATGCAAATATATCCACTCAGAATATAAGCAGTGCCACATCGTACTGTGGCTTCAGTGGAAATACCATCAGGTTCTAGCATAATGAGAGGGGATTGGGGAGGGGAGGAGGGGTTGACCCTGAAAAGAATGGTAGAATGGATTTTGCCATTTCCAATTTGTATGAAAATAAAATATCATTTACTCTTGCATATCTCTAGTAAACGCCCCTTCATACTGTGTTTTACTGTGTCACATACTGGAAAAAAAATAGTAGCAGCCACTTTGCTACTGTTGACTTTTCTTTCAGAAAAAGAGTTGAATTATGCACTTGAAATCCATCAGATAATTATACACCCAGGAAAAGGAAAACAACATACTGCCTATAGGCTTAGATGAGCTTTGCATACCTAGCCTGAATCCTTTTCCTGCTTAGTTTAGCCTGTATTCTCCTCATGCTTAGTTTATCACATCATACACAAGTACACACAAAAAAAAAAGCCACACCAAAACAACTAAACCAGAAAAAAAACCCAGAAATAAATTAATTTTGTTAAAATATGTATTACAGTAGTGCTATGCATACTTAATTTTTGAAACACCTATGGAATACTAAAGGATCTATATTAACTTTGTTTTAATGAGTTTATATTCATTTAAGTAATTTTTAAGCTTTTACAAGGATTAGGCACTGTAAAAAGATCTCCAAGCATGGGAAGCAAGATTGCAGGCCTAAAGCCCTTTCTGTATAGCAGCACCTATAAAGTGAGGCCATGTGTATGATTTGCAGAATACTTTTCAAAGACAGGACATAAATAAGTGCACATGAGATGTAATGTCACCTACCAGAGCACTGTTAATGTTGAACCTGAGTTTTGTGATAGGATTTTTCTAGATACAAATGGAAAGAAGCAGTAGAAAGGCATACTCTGTATACTGGACTGTACTATAGAGTGCCATTTTTACATGTTAAATTCTGAAGAATTATATTTCTGGTATTTTTTATTTGATGGGTCTCTATGCTATCATTTGTAATTTTTACATGAGAGTAGCCAGCAGATATGCACTGTTCTGTTTAAAAAGAAAATACCACTTTTTCAACAGCTTTCTGCCTAACATGACTGCAAAACCAGTAACCTTTTTCACAGAACCATCTACATCAGACTGGTTGTATTTTGAAATACTGAAAATATTAAAACAATACAAAATAACTTAAAGAAGTGTCAGTTTAACTTTTTCTTCACACCATATGTTGAGACTGTTTCTCTCAAGTTTTGTTTCTCATTAACCCTACAAGTAACTGTGTTTTTAACTCAGCAACATGGAGCAGAATCATGTACAGAGTCTGACATGAACACTTGATTGTAAAAAAATTATATTATCTGTACAGCTTATACCCGAGAAATTCTAAAGTTGCTCATAATTTTTTTTTGATCAACAATATTTGTGACTTAAGATACTATTAATTAAAGAAGACCTGAAACATTTACTGGAAAAAATACACTATACTTACTGCTCAAGCCTAGATAATGTTCTACCAAGGGATGTGCTCCTACAACTGTTTTCATGAGGGATTCACCACTAATGTGCACATCAAATATGTTTTAAGAGCTTGACAGATCAGTACTAAAATGTCAACATTGAGTACTGTGACCCAGAAATATGCATTTGATTTAAATGTGGAACTGAATCACAATACCGTCAAGACACTAGAAAAGTACACACTACATTAAAAAAAAAAAACCTAACGGCATATTCCAATTTTCATCTCAACTCCAGCCCAAAAGTCAACTGCAAACTTTTCACGCAAGATAAAATTTTCCTTACACTTCACTGCTTATCTTGGAACAGATTAAAGGCTAAATTTTCTGCCAAGTTAGTTCAATTATTTTGACAAGGTTATTCCATGACAAAACATGCCTTTATCTCTCCTGACATATCATTTGATTGATGGTCTGGTTATGTCACAGGAGAAGCTGATCGACACTGCAAAGCTCCAGAACTTCCAGCTACAAGGAGATCGTCACACCTGGCATTCAAACCTGCACAGAATATTGGTGTGCTCAGAGCGCAGCAGTGGAATCCAGTTTCACTTATTGCAAAATAAAATTTACGCCCCTGGCCCCATACAGCCATGGAGGCAATGACATCCTGAGCAAAAATTACTGTGGGTAGAGATAACCCTGAATTTCACCTACTATGCAATACCTGCAATGCCAACAGTATTTCGCTTACTGATAACATGAACTGATAACTGACTGCCAGCCAGCACATACCATACACATGCCACTGCTGCACTCTGGCATGCTGGAAGTATGGACTAGAACAAACACGAGGGCTTGTTTTTGTTTGGCAAAGCCTTGCATTTAATTCATCATGTCTACACTTGAATTTTGGGCTTTCCACTCTATGTTTTTCTCCTAACAGCTATGCATGAAATACTCTCTGGGGGTTAAGTTCACTACAGCAGTGGAGAAAAACACATGGGCAATACTAACGATTTGCTCCAACACACATTGTGTTAATCCCACATTGTTTTTAAATGTGTGTTTTCACAGAAAACAAAGGAATCTAAGACTTTCCCTATATGTTTTTAATTTGGGAAATGTTTGATTTCCCAAAAGCACAGAGCAACTCTCAGGAGGTCTCTAACAAATTTGAAAACAAACAAACATTCTTTTGCACAAGCTTTGAATCACAAATTAGACAGTATTTTAGATGTAAACTGCTGACTGTGCATTTGACAGGATTTTGCTGGCAGTCATTCCAGTATTTCTTTCTCCTTCAGAGGGCCTCTCACTAACAGGACATAAAATATTCTTTTAAACAGAGGGTAAAAATTAAAATACACAGAGCAATAAATATTGGAAGACAGGTCAATGCAGCTGCGGTTCCTAGAGCTGCATTACCCACTATTAATTTCATTGCATTGAAAATTATATGATTTCAAACTAAGAGCCTCTCTAAAAAGCAGGAGTTGTCTGAAGGTTCAGTATTACTTCAGGCTCTTGTAAAGACATAAATCTTCAGGAATTATAGGAATTGAAGTTCAAACATGCATTTAAGTATACTTTAAACCCCTTGATATTCTACATTTCAGCCTTCAATTTGCACCTTGTAATAGCAAGCAGTGACATTGATTTAGAGAAGTCAAAGCAGGTCTGTAAACACCGGCCATAAACCTGTCACAGCTGTTCCTATCTGCAGATTTCTGTTGCGCAGTGCCAAAACCTGTTTTATTCCCATCTAAAATGGTATTGCTCTATGGACAAGATTATAATTGCTAGTCTGGTAAATGAGACTGCATTTTAAAATAATGGAAAAAAAGAGAAAACTAGGCAATCACCTGTAGTGCACAATACTGAAGAACTTTAAGAATATGCAGAGTGGCACTGTGACGTGGAAAAGAAATTTGTCAAATAAGCACAAAACACTGACTGAATCCTGTTCACACTGACATCAGCTAGAACTCAGTTATGGGCTTCAATGAAGAGACAACATTAGATTCTAAAACATATCACATGCTACTCCTCACTTTAGAAATGGAGAAAAAATAGCATCTGAAAAATCATTTTATCTCCTCTAAGACAGATATGAAAATATAACATACATTGTGCCATCATCTGAGTGGCTGAATACAGAACAGATCAAGGCAAAATGATGCAGCCATGCATTTGATCCATCTGCTTGTAAAGGTTGCTTTAAACACAGCCAAGCCAATCTAGGAAACACTAAAAACTTAAACATTCCATTTCCTTATGCTGTGAGGCAGCTTCCTAGCCATCTTGTTTGGTTTGTGCAGTACCCAGCACTTCTTTGTAGAATATATTAATCAGGGTATTAACCTGATGGGATTCTGCCTCACTACCAGAGAGTTTGAAGCAATTTGCATTAAAACCATGTAAAGTGTCACTTAATAACAGAGACAGTGGAATAAAGTCATAAATTGAGAGGAGGAAAGCAGGAGGAAACCATAGCAGCATAAAAACTTTTATTGGCACTTAAGAGTATTTTTTTCCTGATTGAAGCAGAATTCACGAAACAACTACAACTCCATGACAAAGACCTGTAATTAGCCCTTAAGAACTATTGCTGTTTTCTGACAGTTCAGAAGCTGCTTTTATTTATTTCAGGAAACAAAACATCAAATCTTCTTTAGACTATCCAAAACTGAATACATACATTAACATCAGCTAATTGTCCAGTGCCAGCATTTTGCTGAAGCGCCCACTGTCAAACAGGAGACTTATGGACTAATTCATAATTGTAATTCATTCTTGTCACCCAAGCAGTTTTTAAGGTAGCATTATGCACTTTAGTACCTGGTACTTAGATCATGCTGTACAACGACAGAAAATATACACTCAAATATAGTGAAGGAATTATTGGAGATAGATTACTGTTAAACAGTTTTAATAAATTCAGTCAGCATTATTGTCAGCGAGATGTATGTTATAAAGAGAAGAATCAGTATAACAATAAATTCAGGTCTACACAAAGTCATCCAGGCACTTCCACAATATTTGTATCATGATAGACCTTTCCCTTTGTAGCTAAAAATTACTTCTACCCTGTCATGAAACGTAAAATGGTCTTCATTTTCAAGTTCATACAACAAGGCTTGGATAGAACAGAGAACTTCTACAATTTTTCATTGCAGGGACCACATTCAGACCCATCATCACATTCTTTCCCATCACCTATTAAAAAAATCAGAAAATAGCTCTGCAGCAACTCAACTGCAATACTGCCTTAAGTGATTAATGCAGAACAGCAATACTGAGAAATTGTCAGTGAAATGGTAATAGGGGAATGTGCATGTCTGTGTGCTCTGTTGATTTTTGCATATTTGTTTGGTGTGGGGGCAGGAGTTGTGCATGTAGGGGGTGCATTTATTACAACTGTTTTCTCATTTAGGAAAAGCATAGATCTCAGGTCTGTTTTTCTTCTTCATTTCACATACTCTTCTCTTTATTTAGGTATAGCCCTTTCTATTTTCTTTTGTTTCCCAAACAAGGTTCTCTGTCTTGGTATTCTCTAATGTTATTTGAATCTCCTCTTTGACTTAATCACATTATCTCAATAAACTTGGAAAGGTCCAATCCTAACCCTATAACTTAAAAAAAATGCTCAAAACTTTAAGCACACAACAGCTCGCTCCAAACACTGGTGCAGAGCTCACCATCAGTTTGAAACCATAAAGGAAGGTAAAAATACAGCAGTCCCCATCCCAACCAAGCAAGCAGATGCATCTCTCAAACATGTAATTATTACAGACCACTTCCTATCTCCAGAAGAGGTGAACTCCTTCCTGTGCTTATGCCATCAGCTTCTAGAAGTAGCAGGGTTTTCCCGTTCTGCTTTTCCAAGTGAGAGCACAGAGTTGACAGGGAGAGAGCCCCTTCATAGCAGAGAGCTCAGACTTCTTTCTTCCATTTCACACATGTAAACTGTTTCCCCCACTTTGTTTTTGACCTCCACATTATGTCTAATCTTAAAATTGAATGCTATGAAGACAAGGAAGACAACAAAGCATTAGAGAAAGGCTAAAACTAGACTTTAGGCTAGCCCTGCCTCTGTTCATACATGTAGTCTGCCATTTGCTAGAACGCACTTCCTCTCAGAATGCTGTTTAAGAACGAAAAAAATGTGATATAATCTTTTGACCACATCCCTTTTAAATAGCTGCTTAGTTTACTACATCACACTCATAATGTGTATCCATAAAGTTGCAACAAATTTCATTTAAAGTTTCATTGACAAATTATTAAACACTCCCCAGTTTGCCAAATTTTCCGAGGAATACAAATCTTCATGTACAAATGCTGCTGTGAAAGACAATTCTGTGCAAACTTAGACATACAAATAAAAATAAATCACGCTAAGACATTGCCCCATGTGATTTCCTGAGGGAGAAAACCCCATAGGATTTACTGAGCTAGGAACAACATAATAAGAGACAATCTGTGAATTAATACTCAAATCAAAGCATAAGGATTTTGTATACTAGAAGATTTACTTTTATCCCGGCTAAAACTTTTTTTTTTAAAATGTAAGCACTGTTATTTATCAACTCCCTAGTGAAAAATATCTGTGGTTTTCTTTTAAAAAATGATGAAGCAAAACAGATGCTGCAGAGTAGAGCACAGCAACACAGGGAACCGTTGTTTGCTTGCTCTCCAGTGTGCCATGCACATTATTTGCAATCATGCAAGTCCTCATTAGACCAAGTGCTGAGCCAGGATGCAGCCTTGCTGCCTTGGGAGCTGTGCACGTGCAATTGAGATCAGGATTTGGCCACATCTGTGCTTTCCCGGCCCAACGAACACAAGCAGTGCTATGTAAATTCTTACAGATGCACAGACAAACCCAACCACGGCAGAACTTCCCTGCTGGTGTGCAGCTCACAGAGCTCATGCTTGCCTTTCACCAGGACACTGACCAGCAGAACACGAAGTATGACTGTCTGCTCACTTCATTTAGCAGCTGCCACAAACACAGGGAGCTCATCGTGATTCTGTCACATCAAAGCCCATTCAACCATCAGCTTACCTCAGGGAACAGCGCTGTCCTCTCGCTATGAGGCATCCGTGGCTGGTGAGGCTGCAGCCTTGGTCCCGATGAAGGGGAAGCATTTTCACCCATCTCTCATTTTCACAGCACAAAGACTTTGTTCCTCATCCAGCACAGGGCTCACAGAGACCCCAGCCCAAACAGTGGTGCCCTGTCACTCAAGAGAGGGTTCCTGGTACTGCCCTTCCTGCCCAGCTCCTGGCAGGACCCACAGCAGGGCACAAACATTCTGCTGCCACACTCCTCCAGGACCCACGCCAGGCTCTGAGTGCCTTAATTTTGTGCCTTAATGAGCCTGACGAGCAACACCTGGGGCTCCCCACCCTGCCCTGGCCCAGCAGCCCACTGCAGCCCAGCCTGGGCTGTGTGTCCTAGCCCCAGCAACACTGATGGACACTGAGCTCTGGTCCTGTCCCAGCCCAGCCTGGCTCTATCTCCATGGCCCTGCTTGGCCATCCCATGCTGTGTCCCACCCAGGTGCTGCTCACCAAGCCCAAAAGAAGAGCACTGAGAGGTTTGAGGTCACTCTGGCAGTGGTCTCTGGGGCCGAGAGGGGGCTGTAGCAGAGAACAGAATATAAAACATTTCCACTCAAGCTTACCCAATGCTAGCGTTGCATCCCCCATAAATCCCACTTCAGAATCCATCATGACTGGTTAGGATTGTCAAAATAATTTCAGTCTCATTTTAGCATCTAGCTGCTTTTTAAGACTCAGTCTCACCTGGGGACAAGTTTGAGTTTTGTTGGATATTTAAGGTGATTTAAAGGTTTTTCCCAAACCTAGGCAGTCCACCTGACAAGCATTAAAAAACAGGTAGGGAAATAATGTGTAATGCAGACAGATTTGGCCTAGTGATAAAACCCCTTAGAGGAGGAATGTCAAATGGTGTATTGGCAGCCTGAACTTGCAGCTACAGTCCTTCACCATTTTCTTCTTGACTCATTAGATGAGAAACCAGACTTGGGTTTCAAAAAGTTCAACCATTTTAATCCATTCATAAACAGCTTTTTCCAAATAAAACCACTTCTTTTTGCAACGCAGATAAGGAGAAATTTTGGCACCTTAGCACTGGAAAATTTTAAGGATAATTTGGATACCTATCAGGAATGACACAGATTATTCAGCTTTGGGACAAAGCCATGGACTAACTAATTGATCAGAACTTTCTATGGGTTTAGAGACACTTCTGAGGCAGAGAATGAGCTGATGGAATAATTCAGTTCTTAGATATCAGCTTCCTCAGTTCTTGCTGCAGTTCAAACCAGCAGGCAATTCCCCTGCTGTTTACTACAAACAGCGCTGGCCTTGTGCTAAGGTTGCAGTTCATGATACTGACAACATTGATTTATAGCAGACAAATACAGCCTGTGATAAGCTTGGAAGAATTAGAAAAGGCCTTGGCAGAGCTTCAGCACAATTTCAGCATTATGGTTTTTGTCTTCTTGTCCCTTGGGCTGGTATTCCTCTACCATAGGTGTTGTTTCACAGGAAACCACTTAAGATTGATGCTCTTGAACTACTTTTGACTCTCCCAGAACTTGCAGTCTCTCTCCCATCAAACAGCTTCCAAACACTGCTAGCAGGATATGCAGTTCAAAAATGGCAGGAGAGCCTCTGCTTTATGCTGTTACTTTTATATGCTGAAAAAGGCATGAGTGACTTATATTTCTGATTTGTATTCTGAACACATGTGTTTTACAAAGTTCATCATCTTCGCCTTGGAAACCTTGATACTAGAGACCTGAAAAAAGTACAAAAATTCTTCAAACCTTACAATGAAACATGGGTTTAGATTATAAAATCTATGAGTTATTTGATTCTACGTGTAAAACATAACTCCCTTTCCTCCTCCAGCCTTAAAAAATTGGTGTAGCTGTCAAACAAGTGAGAAATTACTCCATTCAGGATCCATACAAGAGTTAAAAAAAACAGCCCAAGAGAGTTTACTTCTGAATGCTGTTGGAACAAGACTTCAGAGGAGCTAAGACAAAAAAGAGTAAAAGTTATCAAGGTTTCACTTCTGTGATTTAGAGAACTTCAATTTTTATTTTTAAACAAAAAAAAATATTCTTTTTTGTCAGCACTGGGCTACTTTACAACAAAATTGTTATATTTTTCCTAAAAGATCATAATCCCTAAATAGCTATTTTATGAATATGCATTTTTTTACAAATGGAAAAAACTTAGTAAGTGCCTGAAATAATATCAATGCAGCTTAAAAACAAAATCAACTTATAACATGATCTGCAAAGAGCTCCATATATTTGTATCCTTGTGGCTGTATTGGAGTGCGGCCTCAGTCAGTGCTTCTCAATAGGGGTCTCTAGGAAGCAGACACTTTCCTTTCATTAAAAGAAGTATAACATACATTTGAACACTTTATCCATGTAAGTAATTGGAAAACGACCACTTCTGTAGTGCTAGAAAATGATGAAGGGAATGAAGGTCAGCACAATTTCTGAGTGGACAGACACAGACTACACAGGGCAATCCTTCTCTAACCATATGGCCTCAGCCACGAGCTTAAGAACTTGTGGTGTAAGAGTATTTGAAATGCAGATTTTTATGGGGTTTTTTAATATTTTGTGCTTGTCAGGTTGTTTATATTTGCTTCCATATACAAGCTTCAATTCTTGCAGTCTCTTAGCCTTCTGCCTGACTGCAGTTCCTCAGGGCAGAGTGAATTAAAAAAGAAAAATTGTAGAAATCAAAATTCCTTCTGGATTGCACTGCGGGGAAAAAAAATAGAGAGAAACACAATGCTCTTACTGCCTAACTCTCAATTATAGAAAAATAACATTAGTGAGAAAATTACTACTTTCATAATTACTCTTCTCAATAATTGTTTTTCAAAATTCCATTAAAAGCTCTGAGTGCATTTGAAACTCTGAAGCAGTGAAGTAGATCAAAGCACATGTATGTTTATTCTCTCTTACTAAGGAAGAGGTACGGTATTTGACAGCTACAAGCAATGTTTTTGTGGAACTTGTAGGATCAAAATGGCAATAAACTTAAAGCAGCATGTATCTTGATAGATTTAAACACAAGATATGCAAGTTATGTTGCCAGTTAAATGGATTGTGGCATTTTTCTCTCCTCAGGACAAACATGCAATGTTTTAGACAAGAATCAAAACAAAAAAAAATTATATTTCTTTTAGTCATGGAAAGTGTAGCTTTCCTGTATTTTAACTAAACTGTTTTCGAAAGGGAAAAAAAAAGGTTGGAAAAAAAGTCTGACTCAAAGAGATAGGAGATAGGACACGGTTAAATGGATTAGATTGCCTCTGGAACACAGAGGTATGTGTATTGTCACATACACTATTGCCAGATCCTCAATACAAAATACTTCTATGGGTAGGAATAAATCAGAGCCAGGATTAACAAATGACAGTATCTTCTTTAACAGAGACAACAATTCCAGAGAGATTAAGAACAGCTTTTCTCTGTCATTCAGTGCCTTGACCAAAGAGTCCACCAGGATCTTTGTTTCTTCTTTCTTTGCTACATTTCCTAGAGCTATATCTGGAAAGAAAGAGGCCTCTTAGTGTCACTGGCCCAGCCTTTGCAATGAAAAACTCACAGAG
The DNA here is from genome assembly GCA_013398115.1 of Falcunculus frontatus. Classification (NCBI taxonomy): domain Eukaryota; kingdom Metazoa; phylum Chordata; class Aves; order Passeriformes; genus Falcunculus; species Falcunculus frontatus. Next base: position 479,091 of record VZRV01000506.1, on the reverse strand, counting down.
AGGCAAAATCTTGAGGAAGATGTTTTGCCTGGAAGCACAAGTTTATACTCCCAAGCAACATCTACCCTTCATTTGTCAATTTTCCAACAACAGCTGCTGGTTATCTGTCATATGAATATGCTTTCAATATACTGGGCTTGAAGCAGCTGGACCAACTTGAAACCAATTTGAAAAACATGTTTATAGAGAAAGGCAAAGGAAATGACCTGTAACATTGTAGACACAATATGTTCCACATGAGAGCTCCATCAGTTGAGCTTCTACCAACCCACTTACTTTATTATCATTCAAGGTCTTCGGTTTTCATTATGCTGCTGTTTGCTAGTAGGTCTGGAATATCTCTGGCTTCCAATCTGCATTCCCACTATTTTCTGTGGTTCTTTGGTCCCAAAGGAAAAGCAGCAGTAAAACTGCCATTGAAGTGGAAGTGTCCACTACACGTTCCTGTGCAACTACAGCAAAGTGACTACAATGATGACTAAAGCAGGATTTGCTTACCCAGTAGGTATGTGAGGACAATGAACAAGCAGATGCTTCCTTTCTTTCGTGGCTATGAAGATACAAGAATGAGCTTCAAAGAAGTGACACAAAATGGTTCAAAATTAATGGTTTTTCTGCCAAGCAATTCTCATGGAAAATGTGACAAATCTGCCTTGAACAAAGTGATCAACCTTCCACCCACCCACAACTCAAGCCATCAGAAGTTAGTGAAATGTGACAATTAGAAAGACCAAAAAACTAACTATTGTGGATGTTAGGGTCACATCTTAGAGCATAATAAAGGAGAAAGTTGATGAAGAGAGCATTCTCTCATTCTGCATAAATCCTTAACTTGATCCAGAATTATTTCCATTAAGCCAAAGTAGTCGCTTTTGTTTCATGACAAAATCTCTCAGTTCAAGTTCCAGAAGCTTGTTATTCAGTGACAGGGAGGTATTGAACACCATGACCTGTTCTCATTTTCCTGATTGAATAACAATTGCCAGTTTCTTCAAACATCAGAGAAGTTTCAGCAATTTACCTAATTCAGAAAATACGTTAAGGTAGCAAAATATTTAACTAAAAACTGTATGAATCGAAACCAAGCAAAATCCCAAACTTCACACATTCTGTTCTAAGCCTTCCAGTGAGAAAACAAAGTCCAGTGTGAGCAACATACTGAGCAAACCAAGAGGCGGCTTTCCTTAGGTAGGAAAATCTTTGGCAGCAAATCAAGAGGAAAAAATTCCCCAACCCTTCTAGAGGCTACACAGTAGTACAAATCAGCTAACCACAACAGGGAAGGAACATCACCTTTCACTATGAAACTTCTCAAGGTAAGGTAGGAGTATTATGGAGTTCTGTGGAGGAGAAAACAGTATTTTTATATCTAAAGATTCTATATTCCATATTTTAATTATTATTTTGTCTGTCCAGGCTCTTGGACCAGATTTCCTGAGGACATTTGCACACAACCAGCAGCTGAGCTGCTCCATGGCTGGAGTCCTTAGTCAAAGAACACCATGGGTGTGACATACTGGCTGCAGAGTACAGCATTGGGCCTTGGGATGCCTTTTCTACCTTTTCTATGAAGCACTACTACAGCAACATTTCCACATCAAAATACTTTTTTTTTTTTGAGGAAATGTTTTTAATAATTCACAGAAAATGTAAGGATTTCAGGTAGCTGTGATGTTTCAGAAGGCAGAGGATCAAAGCACGGTCTCTCTCTTTACTCCTCCTTCACCCCTTCCTAGTAGATCTGATTTCAGGGTTGGAAGATGAGAAGTGCACCAAAACTTAACTAAGAAGCAGAGATTTATTAGTAGCAAAAAGCCTGTGTCTAAAACCGGACCTGCTCAGTCCCAGTGTTTGCGTTTTACAACCTAGTTTTACAAACTGTTTCCAAACAAGTATGTATAAAGAATATATATAAAGAATATATATAAAGCTCTCAATCGTGCTTTACTAAGCAAAAAAAGGAAATAATTTAAACATCTGGAGTTGCCTGGGTGTAATACAGAAGAATCTGGATACTGAATTTAAAGCAGCTATCTTATCTCTGATGCCTAACACTTCCATGTATGCAGGCGAAACTATTTCCCTAGAATGGTGCTGTTTATGCTCTTCAGCTTGCTTCTCTTTTGCTTCATAGAGGCCCTTTTCATCCAAAACTTTCATACAAACTTTTCACACAAGTTTAACAGACATTTGTCCAACTGATTTTATTTTCAGATAAATTCATGGAAATGAGATTTGATTATGGTGACAAGATTGTTTGCGCTCTGTGTTTTCCTTTGTTCCATGAAACCTACTGTTTACTAAAAAATAGCAAATTATTAATTTTTTGAGAAGTCCACTTTTATCTTTTGTAGTTGAACTCCTTCTGTGAATAAAAGGAACCTAGGAAAAAATCCATACCTCAGTCAGATTTGGTTCAACACCTCTCAGTAGCATGCATTTGATTTGTTGTTCATTTTTTCCCCATGATGTCTCAAAAATAACCAATACACTTGCTTAAGTCAGACAGGTTCTCTGCTCAGTTTGAGTTTTGTTTACTTACATGTTCACAGAGGAACAAAGAGTGCCAAGATTAATTCGTTCTGCTTAATCTGCTACCCACACTCTTGTAATGAGTGAGCTCTCACTAGTTTTTGCAATTAGCATGTTTTAATAAGGCTGTCCAAGTATAGATTATTAGTCCAATTAATTGCTTTGAGAAGAGTTTTATGAATGCTTCTGATCAATTAATAACTGTCGGTCTGTTTGAGAAGGAGTATATTTTTACATGAACAAATTGATGTGCAGAATCTCTTTGAACTTTTTTGTTGGGTACTTTTTACGTGCTTCTTTTGGTGTGAGGTTTTTTTTCTTTTTTTGCAGTATGCTATATGAAGTCTAACTCCAAACTACTCTAGAAAGTACGAAGGGAACTAACTTTATTGATATATTCATGTATGTTTTGTTGGGAAGGAAGTCGGAGAATTAGCCAAAGTTTTATTTGATTGTAGTAGAGTTCTACTTTCATCTGTAGCTTGTGCATTTGGGTTATTTCAATAGATGTGAACAGAAAACTTTATTAATTCCTAAATACTCTTTTTTTTCCGAAATGGTAGAACTCCCTGATCTTTGCCCAGGTATAACAGCAATTGATACAACCTGCCTCTGAGCAAAGGGCACCGGATTTCAAAATCATCCAGAGTTGAAGGTAACTATCCAAGCACTAGGCTTGAGATTTATCAAGCCTGAAGATGAAAAACAAGCTATGCAGGAGAAAAATGTTCATGATTTACATCACCCATGAAGGCCATCACATACAAAAAGCAAAACAGAACAGTAAATTACCAAGCAATCTGTAAAAAGAAATTTCAGTTAGGCCTAAGGGTGGAATCAAGCTGCTCAGTCCACTCTCTTCCTTGAATCTTTCCTGTTGACGTTTTTTTTATGCATCCTGGACTCTCCCAGTAACTATCATCTGCCTTTACTCCCACTCGTGGTAATCCTGCTGTGCTCTGTTAACACCAATAGAGCATCATAATCTGGATCATATTTAGTGGGATGAAATGGAGATCCATCTGTCTGTCTAAACCCTCCTGCTGAAACTGGAGGTGGATGAGTGCACACTGACAGTTTGATTTACCTTCAGCCCCTGCAGAGCCCAGGATGGGAATTAGGGGAATACTGAGGAAGACAACATGCTAACAATCTGAATTATTACATACCCTGGAGAGGCCTCAGCAGTGGGCAGACACTCCTGTGTCTTGTTACAGAATAATTCTAGCACCACCTCATCAGCATCTGGTTTTGGCATTGTTGGAGATCTTTATAGGTGTAAATGATGTGCTGATCCACCCCAGAAGAGAAACTCCTAGACCCATCAGGTAGAACCTGCACAAAGATGGGAGTTGATCCCATGGCTTCTATCAGTAAGAGCACTGAGTGCCTTGTTACTCGTGTCCTTTTCTAGAGTAGGAACTTTTCGCCGTACTTATGATCTCACTTCACACCAGATGTTGATCTCAGTGCCTTAAATCTGCAAGGGAAAGGGCCTTACGTTTTGTGTGTCTTTGAGCTGTCACTGAGCCCTGCCACGACCCTGCCAACCTCACAGAGATCCTGGCATAGGCTCGAGGATGAGAACTGGCCACAGTCTTCTACATGACAGAAAGCTCAGCCCAAGGAGCAGCTAATTAAGCAGAAGATGTCCATAACCAATGGGTGTGAGGTCAGTCCTCATTGCTTCATTAAACATCTTTTTTTCTGTTTAGCACTAAACAGATTCTCAGTGCTTGATTTCTGGGAACTCTGGCACTGCAAATACCTTTACTCAATGCTTCTATTTTAGTATATTTCACACCTTTTTTCAAACAAATATGAATTTGAATGCATGTTACATATTCAACTTCTAGCTAGGGTAATAAAATACTTTCTAAATCCTAAGCAAGCTGTGCATGGATCATACAATGAAGCTGCAATACTACAGTCTTAATCCTGATTCTTAGAGGTCAATAGTAAAAATATGATACTTATTTCACAGGAGATACATTGGCAAGGATCCACTGACTCTACAAAGAATAAGTTACAAGTTTTGCTGTTTCTCACCTGATGAGTCAATAAAAGAAGTACAAACACATCCCAAAGTCATGAGAGCTCCTCTTTTCTTGCTCCATACCCTTGATCTCACCATTTCCATTCTTTTCTCTTCTTATCCAGTACCTGTTCACCTATTAAGTAGCATCTGCAAATGTGAAAAAAAAAAAATTAAAAAGGAAGATACCTACACATAGCTACCAAAACAGTAGGATATGAGCATGTCCCAGGGCCCTAAAGTTGAAAAAGCCTTTGATGAATTAAAAGATGCAATATTAATAATATATAAATAAAGAGAAAGTACCAAGAAAGCTTGGATCATATGCTGGATAGCAGATTCTGCTGATCCTGGCCTCTTCAAAGTACTCTCAAAGGTCTTCAGAATATATTCAATAGTATTACTTTTCAAAACTAAGGTTAGAATATATTACCTTAACAAATAAATGATCATAAGAGGGTGCCCATACATCAAATACATGTGCCTGGTCTGGGGCACATGCTAGGACTTTGCTACATTACATGCATAAGCAGTGTTAAGATTTGCACATTGCTGATCTTTTAGAACACAATAAATATCAAACAATATTAAGAAGATAAATTTGTCAATCAGAGATTGTAAGAACTGACAGTATTTTGTGACTAAAAGATGGTGGACTTTTTTAAAATGTAGATCAACAAACTATCGGATTCAGGAAATCTATCTGCTGAAACTCCTAGAAAAACAGACATGATTTATCCTCAGACTTTTGGACTCAGTTTGATAACAAATGAGATGAAAGGCTTTGTAGGATAAAGGATGCTTCTGAAATGCTAACACTGATGTGTATTTTTTCCTTTTATCAGTCTGCGGTTAGCCTTCATATGCTTTTCAAAGTGGAGTACCAGAGTAATTCTATTCCAAAAACTGAAATAAGAAATTACTACAAAGATGAATTTCATCTGGAATGTAGCCAGTTATTTACAGGGAATATTCTTTGTGAGTGACAACATCATAGGAGGCTGTATTTTTAATCATCTAAAAAGCAAACAACTACAACAAAATCGCAATTGCTGACACTGTTTTTAGCTTCAGTTACATCAAGTACAAGACAAAACACATGTCCTGCAGGAAATTACCACACATTCTCCTTTCGGATTTTACTTCCTTGATTACACAAAAATTAACTTTCCTTCTGAATCTATTCAGAGATATAGGTAATGCTCTGCTCTCTGTGATAGGCCAAGGTTTTCTCAGCCATGGCCAACTGATGTGATGTTGGCTTGTCATCACATGCTGAAAAGAACAGATGGCTTAACCAAATCTGACTTGCTATTTCATTTATCCTTATGCTGCCCCTTTATCATACAAGTATTAAACATTTATATTCTACAGTTAGAAGAGCAAGACAATGTTTAGAACTAGTTTATGAGCTAACCTGAAAAACATCCATCCTGAGATGCAAAATAAATCACTTAAGTAGGATTCCAGGTCAGTGTTTGTTTCTGATGCAGTCTGGGATAGAAACTGCAAAAACTGATATTACAAATTCTAGTATTCAGTAATGCTTGCCAACTCAGTAGTCGATGCTGCATCACTGATTGTTTGGAGAAAAAAACCCCAAACCTAAAACCAAAAAAAAAAAAAATCATCTCCAATTCATGAATAAGGAAGCAATTTATTAATAGTAATCTCAGACTTCAAAATCTGGCAATTTCTATTTCCAAAATGCTTCTCAACAGGGAATGATGACATCTGCAATTGTTTGATTACTTCTTGTGATCATTTATTCATTGCAAGATCTGGGCTTGATCATCTCAACATTATTGTGTTTGCAATTGTCTTTATGGGATCAGACCCATAAAGACCCTTTTATTTGATACCAATATCTGTAGTGATGATCTCATCATCATAAATCTAAAACTTCTGAAGACTTTGCATTATTGTTTTGACACTGTCAGAACAGCTCCTGAAGTCATCCATCTTCAGAAACTCATCTCTAAGTAAGATTATTACTGGGCAAGAGCTTGCAGTGCTACAAATTAGGCCATGAATTGCAACCTAAGTTTAAATCCTATGGTTTGGCAAAGACAGCTTTCTATAAGTAGGCTCAGGAGAGTTTTTGATTCTCCTTTTAGGAAAGTACTAATTATGGGTCATATCGATAAGCATGAACTGTACATTGACTTAAAAATATATTTCTAGCTATTTTGTATCTAAGGCTGCTTTGGTGAGTTGACTCCAGAGAACCTCATAAAAAATTAGGTGTCAAGTCTGAGGCCACATTCATTCTTAAAATGCTCAATGACAATTAAAATTTCTGTACCTTGAAACTGTAAATAGATCTTTTAATCTGAAATGAATATATATTATTTTTCTAATAAATTTTCACATATTATGTAATACACATATATGTAGAGATTATCTGTGTCTGAACTCCTTTAATTTGCCTGGTTACTTAGGCATAACAGAAGACAGAACTGAGCTCATAAATTCCATTCTTTATTTATTTGTACACAGATTCATTTAGAGGCTCCCTGTCGAAAACATCAGTCACATCAGGACACAACATCAACAGATAATTAACGTTGCATTCAATGCCAAGTACTCGTTAATGAAAACTAAACAGATGCAAGTGCACTGATGCAAACACACCATTGTTCCTCAGAGTAGGCACAACATGAAAGTTAAAGCTAAAAATGCTTTTGTATGACTACATTGCATTTGATCTTCTGAGCTTACAGGTAATGTCCACAGTATTGCTTACCCTGTAAGATATTTACCTCTGATCCACACGTGATGAAATTAGAGAATGTACAAGAATCAGCAGCTGTATTACGTGGAGTATATGTACAAATCTACTGCTACTAGAAACTTCTACGCTTTCGGGTCTGCAGACACCTGACTTAAGTTTCAGTGAAGTGAGCAAAGAACCAGTTCAGTACTTTCCTTCTCTGTTGGGAAAAAAAAAAGCTAATTGGTATATCCCAATTGTTATATTCCTCTTTGACAATAATATGCCAAAGTCAAACCTATATTATTCAGGAAGAGGAACACTGTGATTAAGACCAGGCACACTGCAACAACATCTGATGGACATCTACCATTACATAAAGTAACAACAAAATATTATAAAGTTTGCAATTCAGATACCAACTTATTAAAAAAAAAATCTAAATTCCCATAAAACAGAAAATAACAAAGTAAATTAAATTCACTTTCTCATGCCAAGAGTTTATCCGGCTCAAATAGCAAGATTCTTTAGCCAGGCCCCTGTGAGACTCAGATGTTTTCACAGGTGTAGAGGAAAACACACACTATAAATAGTACGCAAATAAAACAAGGCCAAGGAAATAATCTATCAGTTGATCAGTGGGTTGTTCTGGTGTATAACTGATAAAAAGCAGGACAAAACAAGTTATAAAAGCAGCACAAGAGAACAGAAAAGGTGTTTATTTTTTCTTTTCAAAAAAAATGTGGGCACTCTTGGTTCTCATAGGTGCTGCATCTGTTTCTGCTCACCTGCAGGATCTTTCCTTTGATGGGTAAGAACAGACACCAAGTTTTATACTTGTGATTTCTTCTGCATGATCAAAAGGCTTTCAATTGACTTACCTGTTTCAAATCGAATCTTTTTCTTCCCTTACAGGCAGAAGGTGTTTCGTGTGATCCCACAGAATGATGAGCAGGTGGAAATCCTCAATTTCCTTGCCAGCATCATGGAGGTAAAGGACTTGGGGAAGTGCTTATATAGTAGTTGGAAGAAATATTTCTCCTTTTGCTCAAATAACAGATATATAACTTTTTTAAATCATGCTACTGAATTAAAGACCTAATATTGATTCCATTCAAGTCAGCTGGAGTGTTTCTTCGGAAGGAATAGGACAAGTTGGTAAAACTAGAGCTATACAAAACATTCAAATACCTTCCAAGAAATTCTGCTTTACCCAGTATGAATGTCAAAGTGCCCATCAGAATTTATTAGTAGAATAAATAAATCTTAAATGCTGTATTCAGTGTGCAGTGCTTTCAAGAATGTATTAGATAAATCATGGAAATTCCAACTACCAGAACTTTTACCATTACAGGTAAAACATTTTCCTCATGTAAATAATCTAAAAATTTATATTCCCAGCAAAATGAATTTTCCTTTGGCCTCTAGTTTCTCGTGTCATCTTTTCTGCTCTGAATTTCCTTTAAAGCTTCCTTTCTCCCTAAGCTGCATGTTTCTCACTGACATTGATGTAGATATATGATGACATAATGACACGATGAAAAACAATAAAGACAGAAAATGTGTTTTCAATATTTCTGTTCAGCTTTGAAGTTGTAAAATAGCTGTTGGTGAAAAAGACACCATTAGCTGTAGGATGAAAGGATGGTATTTTTAATGAAGTACAGATGTGGAGACCTATCATCAACAGGCTACTATAGCATGCTTGGAACAGTTTTCTGCAGAAGAATATACTATTGGAATGGTGCTGCCAAAATTAAGAAAATTAATATATACCATGCTTGCTTTTAAGTGTGAAGTATCAAGGGATTGTTTGTTTTCTTTTTCTTTTAAGAAAAGATCCCCGAAATACCATTGTTATACAAACTAGTCAGTCAGGACTGGTGTAATTGTCTATTCTGGAACAATCAGCTCACTTGATGACACATAATTCATGAATAAGCAGCCCAATTTCTTTCACCTTCATGAGATGAAAGGGTGAAAAGCAAGTCAGCTTTGCTTCCATTGGCTTGCTTTGCTTCCATTGGCCTTCAACAGGGCACTAAATCCAGAGGCTTGGATGCTTACTTCAGCAAAAATAAGTGAAGCAGTAATAACACTGTTGTTTGTTCCCTTGGAATGAAACATCTTAAAAGGCACAGGTTCCTCATATCAACTTTAGTGATCTCTCTTAAAAGCACTGGTAGACAACAGCCTTTTTTAGCTGATTTATGTAAAATATTCACATACTGCACGCCTGATATTGAGTTAATTTCTCTCCAACATTTGTATGCAAAAACCTGAGCAATAAACAAAAGAAGCTTTAAGAATGAAAGAAGTCGTAAATATAGTTAAAATATTCACAATTCTATATGAATGCAGATGCTGGAGAATACTTGACATTTGTGAAATTGTCACTGTCATCTCCAGAATTCTGCCATATAAAATGCAGGGCCTAATAAAATCTTCTTAATCAATTTCCAGTTGAAATTTAGGTAGACACTTGTGGCAAGCAATGCTGAATCAGTGTAACAGGGTAGGCATGAAATTCAGTATATTAATCACAACCTCACCAGCACGCATACACCAACCTAAAAATCACAGCCACATATACGTATTTGCTTATGTATTCATTTGGCCTTCTTTCAGGTTGACTTTTGGCAGCCAGACTCTGTCACACTGGTAAGACCAAAAATGCAAGTTGATTTCCGAATTGAAGCTGAGAAGTCTTTTGATGTTGAAGATCTTCTGAAAGAAAGTGGAATGGAGTATCAGTAAGTTTGTTTTCACTCCTATACTTTGAAGAGAATGGGACTAAATATCAGGGAGAATGTGTCTGAGCTTTTCATATTGGTCAACTGATTTTCCTGTCACAAACTTCATCCCTCCTGTGGATGCTTCTACTGGGTTCAACTTTCCTATGACAGTTCAAACAGACTGTAATTACTCTGCATTGAAGGGATGAGATGAAATGTTGATAGAGGCAAGAGACAGGAAGCAGAGATGCAGTACCAGAAATTTCCCTGAGGTGAAAGCTCACTGCAATACACAAGGCTGGAGTACGGAGAGGGAGGGAAATATTTCCTACTTCAGAAAACATGCAGCTAAGGTCTAGAAAGAGCCAGAAAATACACCAGAGGAGGGAAGTGGACAGGGAACAGAAGGCAAAAAATTAAATGGTGAGCCCCAAGGGCCACCATGAGCAGGTTCCCACTGAGCTGCAGAACAATAGCTAGAGGGCAAAAAAAACCCAACAGGTGACAGACAGAAGACAGCTGCCAGGTGAAGGGCCAAGGAAGACTGGAAAGCAGATTCCCAGGACAGCCTTGGCCTGACTGAAGTCACATAGCAGATCCATGGCAAAGATGTCTCCAAAGAGAGAGCTTTAATTGTATATTACCTGAAAGTAAAAAAGGCTCGAGTTGACCGAATATGACTGCAGCACAAGTGAAGGAAACAGAGCACGCTGCCACATTACACACCACTGGGAACAGAAGTACTGTGGTGAGTAGCACTAGTGGAAGAATAACGAGAATAAGGAGTTACCTGATCCTGCACTTCACTTCATATCTTCCAATCACTGTGTAAGCATAAACTGAGGACGAGAAATTGACTTTGAGCTGGAGTGGAGTGGGGTTGTCTGTCTTCATTTCTCCTTTCACTCCACTTAAGCATTGCAAATTGGCTCTGCCCAGCTTCATTATCAGGCTTCTTTGATGTGTAAAGTATAGTCTGTCAACATCATGTACTCAGACACTGAAAGTCAGTATCATTTGATCAAATTTTTATTATTTCATTTGGCTGAATATGGAGCTTTTGTCTCTCAGCCCCATTGTTGTTGCTACCAGACCAAACTCCTTCACTGGACATCACACAGTTCTCATGACAACTTTCATGATCTGCTAAATACAAAGGTAATCCATCCCTAAATTTACTGGCCTCATGTCAATTGTGTCTGATTTGGATGCTGCTGCAGGAACAGAATCTAAAAATACTCTAGAATAAAAGGTTTTCAATAATCCCACAGCACACATACAGCACAGAAATGCAGTTTCAGTGGAACTTCCTCTTTAGCAGAGGAGTTACTCTACATGTGTTAGTTTTCCTATAATATTTATGAACTGCCTCAGGTCCATGCACAAATCTTTTGATTGCAACAAAAGGCCAGAGTGTCTGGAAGCTGTCCCTGACAAACTTGAGTGGACTGTCCTTGTGACAAGCCAAGCTGTTACAATTCCTTTGAAGTGCAGCTGCAGTGCCGTGACATAATGTCATTTGCACTGTTTGTTCTGAAGGCTGCTGGTGCCTCACAAACTGGCCTCCTGTTCCTCTATTCAAATCACAAATGATCAAGGACATATCCTGGATGAGTAAGACTTGTAAGAGTTTTAAGACAGGCACTGGAAAAACAAGAGGACTTCATTTTTTGATAGCCAAGGCTGAAATACAAGCAAAAGGTCTTCAAGAGCATGCTCAGTGATATGTTGTGCCTTCGTGTCAGCCCCAGGGAAAAATGAACAGGAGAGATCCAGCCAATCCAGACAGGACGTTGAGGTTGTTTTGCAATTGTATGTTCTATTTAATAGCTCACCTCACATGCAATAAAGTAGCTTGGAGGATGGATAATGCTGCAATAGAGCTGTCAAACCACATCTAACCTTTGGAAGCTTGGTTTGACAGGGAATTTCACCAGGCAAACATCCCTGGGTTGCCGCACAGTTTTGAAACATTGCTGCCTTCACAGTTCAGTTTTGGCACTGAACTGTCCTTCAGTGCCAAATGTTCAAGAGGACCCTTTTCCTATTGAGGCAGAAGCAACTGGCAACATAAGATCAGCCCAGAGCTCATTTTTAGACACATTCTGTCTCAGCATTGCCATTTTTCTGAAACCAAACTGTTGCCACCCTGGAAGTTTGTTAGTACAGGAGTAAGGCAGGTGCTAATTGGCAGGAGCCTGTTGCTCCCTGGTCCTTCTGGTGGCAAGGTTGAGGCAGGATGTAGGTTGAAACTTGAAACTAATATATTTTATTTTCAACCTGTCCTTTCCTTTCACAATCCATGCAGCCCAAATGCTGGGCAGATCTTGAAATGTCTTACTTTCCTGCTGGATTGTTGTGTGTTTCTCTTCACACTTTTCATGGTGCCTTCTTGCAGAGTTCTGATTGACAACCTGCAGGCTGCACTGGATGCCCAGTTTGACAGCAAAGCTCGTACTGCCAGCCACAACTATGAGAAGTACAACGACTGGGACACGGTAAAGTCTAGAATTTACCACATTTTTAGCTTGGTGCCTTAGCCCCTGTAGTCAAAGTGCTTCCAGTCTTCTTCCCTTTTCCTCTTCTGCTCCATCCGTTGATATGATAATGCCTCCAAGCTCTCCTTCCTCTTCATTACTGAGCTAGTTTGTGTAACCTACACTTATTTCCTCTACTTCTGCTCCCAGTGCTGCAAAGAACCTCTGGCACAAATCCAGTGACCAGGCTGAGATGCTTATTAATTTCCTCTTTCCTTTTCACTAATTCTCCCGTGTCCTCTGCCAAACAACTCTATTCCATTCCCCACCTCAGTTCCAGCTCTTCATCTCCCACCATAAGTCCTTCCCCCTTCCTCCTTCTTTCAGAGCCACGCTCATTTTTCTTGACATGTGATCGTGGCCATGTTACTCTTCACATCTTTACAGTGGCTCCTTGGCAATCTGCAAACTGTATTAAATATTAGGCCACATTAGATGCTCAGAAACACTGTTCTGGCTTGAAGTCTGCAAATTAATTAGTCTGGACCTGAGGAACAGAGACATCAATAGATTTAACCTCTTTGTTAAACAGATAGCTGCTTGGACTGCTGGTATTGCTGCTCAGAACCCAGACCTTGTCTCTCGTAGTGTAATTGGGGAAACATATGAAGGACGGCCAATGTACCTTCTCAAAGTAAGTGCCTCAATTTATTCATGCCAGACCCTTCCTTGCTTAACCTCTGCAAGATTACAATGTCTAGTAAAACACCAATGATGCTAACAAAATGTCTAAAATAATTGACATTTTGCAGAAAATCAAATATATTTTGTTTACTACTACTATGATTTTTTTCAAATGAATTATTAGAAGTACAGACATATAAATTCAGTCACACTCCTGAGAGCTATTTGAATGATCATCTACCTTTATGTTCTCTCCATCTGTTGCTTGTAAACCCATTTGCTCTAAAAGCATCTATAAATGTCAGTCTCTGGCAATAGGAAACAAATTTGTATCTTCACCATATATAATTTTGAGCTAGTTTTGACTGGGGTAGAGTTAATTCTGTTTTCAGTAGCTTGTATTGGGCTGTTTAGGATTCGTGCTGATTTGGAAAAGGTGTTGATAATTCAGGGATGTTTTAGTTACTGCTGGGCAGTGATTACACAGAGCCAAGGCCTTTTCTGCTTCTCACACCACCAGCCAGGAGAATGGCACCTGGGAAGGGACACAGCTGGGGACAGCTGACTCCAACTGACCATGGGGATATCCCAAACCACACAGCTCATGCTTAGTGATAAACTAGGGAGAAGGCAGGTCAAGGCCATTGCATGGGGACTGGCTGGGCAATTGCTTTCATTTGCATCACTTGTCTTTCTTGGGGTTTATTTCTTTTTGTTATTTTCCTTTTCATCATTATCATTATTATTATTATTCTTTAAACTGTGCTTATCTCAGCCCACAAGTTTGCTCTGAGTGAGCTACTGCATTGTGCTTAGTTGTCAGCTGGGTTTAAACCACAGAAATTTTTTTTCATAACTTTTATGAATTAATAAGACAAAAACTTAAATAAAGGTGAAAGGATAAGGAGTAGTTGCCCCAAAATGCACAAGTATTTACAATAATATATCATTTAAACATACAAGATAAACTTTTAGAGACACTACAGGAAATAAATCAGCCGTGCAGAATAATCAAATAATTGGGAGAAGCTTATCTACATTAATAAAAAGGAAATTATTAAGAGTATTGTTTTACCTTGAATATCATGGTCAGCCACAGATGGGAGCACTCCATAGATTTCCATTTAAACAAGGAATGCTAAATTTATATAAAGTTTGATTTTTAGGTCAGCAAGCTGACTGACTTGTTCTGCATACAATTTATTTTGTTCAAGCCCTGGGGTGGGTTTTTTTGTTGGTTTTTTTTCCTAGATGGGAAAAAGCGGTCCAAATAAGAAGGCCATCTTTATGGATTGTGGTTTCCATGCAAGAGAGTGGATCAGCCCTGCTTTCTGCCAGTGGTTTGTGAAAGAGGTCAGTAAGCTTAACGATGAAAAAATATTTTGCAAAATGCTATTATGTTTAAGAAAATCTTAAATGAGCAGCAGAAGCTCAGGCCACTGCCTTTTTCCCTCTAAATATATGTCTGCTCATGCCTTCTCTCACTTCAGAGGGTTAAGGTGTACCTACTTAAACCAGATCTTTGTGCTTGGACCTGTAATCTTTCAGCAGCTTAAGACAACCTGAAACATGTCTAAGAGGTACTGACAACCACAAGGGTTACTTACACAGTTTGTAAATTCTTTTTTGCACCTGTAGTCAGAGAAAGGTGAGAGAAAAGCAAACAGCTCTAGTAACATTATAAACATAGCCATGTTCTGTGCATAGACATAAGGAATAAGGAAGTTCAGGGCACATCAGAGGGCACCTGAAAGCACTTCAGAACAGCAGACTTGCTACAGTGCCAGGTGGTGGATTTCTTGCAACCAGCTTTATTCAGTAAGGCAACAGAGAGGATGGAAATCTACCCTCAGCTCAGCACTGAGGAAATGTACCCAAAAAAGAAGGAAGACTATAAATTAAGCTTCCTAAGCTCCACTCAGGAAGAGGGAAATGCGTATACATCCATTTGAGATGCCACTTCAGGCTGTACAGAATGGGTGCTAAAATATGAAACCATATTCAAGGAAGAGCTGCACAGGTGAAATTTGCTTCACTTCAGTATGGGACACTTTAGGTCTTGAATTAAACAATGTTATGTCCTTTATATTTCCTTTCTCACCACCACTATAAAGCAGGTGGGGGTTATCAAATGCTGCACAGTCATCTTCAAGGCATCTTACCCCTCAGATGAGGGAGATCAATCACTTTAGCAGAGCAACTTACTGACTGAATCTCAAATTTTGTAATAACTTCTGTTGGAAGATTGAAAAAAAACCCACCAAAAAAACCAACCAAACAAATAAATAAAACCAGAAGCAGCAGCTGGAATTTAAAACCCAAGAAAAGGAAAAGCCAATCTACATGAGCCAGCCATGCTGGCAGAGGCTTTGGTGGCAAGTATAATCTCAGTCTTATCAGACAGGCATGCGGTTTTGTGTAGGGAGCAGTGGAAATTGGAAGTGACATTTCAGTGGAGTCAATGGGAATATGATTTCATTAGTGCCCAATAAGGCTGCAGACAGTATGTGGTACCATTTTTCACTCAGTAATTCACGTCACTGCAGCTGTCATTTTCACTGTCTGGTCACTTAATTCATGGGTGTGCCTGACACCAGCAGTGCCTCTGCTCAGTGTGTCCATCGGCAGAAGTGCTTTAAAATGCAGACCTCTGAGCATCACCAGCATTTCACTTGTGATTGCTTCTAGACATAACAGTAAAAAAAATAGAGAAAAACATGGGCAAGGTGGATTGTTATATGTATCTCAAAAAAGAAACCCACACAGACAACAACAACAACATCACAAACAAAAAACCAACAATACCAAAAAAACAAACAAACAAACAAAAATCCCCAAAAACACAAAAAAACCAATCACCAACAAGAGTAAAATAAAACCTGGGGAAAGTAATTTCAAGTGATCTGAAACTGCTTTTCCAGATTTTACATTCCACCTTCCTACTTGTGAGTTACAGGAAAAAAATATGCCTTTCTTCATTGCATTGCCCCTGTGTTGTCCTTTATGGCTATGTAAACAATACATGGGTGCAACACCCTTAAAGCAAATTTCCATGATCATTGTGTGGTCTCTCAACACTGATATGAATCTGTGAACAAGCATAGCAAGTGCCAGACCATAAACAATCAGGATATACAGAACAAGGCAGGAGTTCCTGTTTGTTATTTAATATATGTGTCTGGGAAAGTGCAGGGGAAAATCTGTCTCCCTATGAATAAATGCATTCACAGAATTACGACTGGAAATGTGTTAGGATGCCACTTAGAAATATTCTCTATAATTTTGGTTGTTGATGAAATTTCTGCACAATAGATATAAAAAACAGAAATAATGATTTTTTTCCTTCTCACATGAATTAAACTCAAGCCTTTAAGGTGTTAGCATGTAGGGATATATATGGACAGGAATATTGTTCTGTCTGTACTCAAGAAGCTAGTAAATGGAAGTCTCTTTCCAGTGATTTATTATCCTGCTCAAAATCAACATTCCTTCATCTTATAATTTATCTACCAGCATAAGATGGTCTTCTAACAGCAGTGTGGTTTGAGCCAGTGCAAATCTAGCACATATAATAATCCAGAGGTGCTATTTCATGTGCTGGAGTGACCTGGATGTCTTTATCTACCACATTCATTAATTCCCGACCCAGACCCACGCCCTTTCATAAACACAGGAGATACACATCTGTGAAGGCATCATCAGCTTTTTCTGCTTTTCTCCACGTAGGCTGTGGAGACCTATGGAAAAGATACTGTCATGACAACACTTCTCGACAAGCTGGACTTCTATGTTCTGCCTGTTGTTAACATTGATGGTTACATTTACACCTGGACAAATGTAAGTACATTCTTCTTTCTTATTGTTGGAAGAGTCAACTGTCAGAACTTACTCTTCGTTTTCGTCTATGATTCTGTTATAGGACCGCATGTGGAGAAAGACACGCTCTAAAAATGCCGGTAGCATTTGCATTGGGACAGATCCCAACAGGAATTTTGATGCTGGCTGGTGCAGTAAGTGTCTCCTAACAAGAGTTGCGAGTAATTATACACAAGTGCAATAGCCAATATACTTAATTATGGATTTCCCCTACCTGATGGTCCAGCTTCAGCTTGAGTGAAGACCACCATTGGAGCATTGTGGAGTAGCTCGTGTTTGATTTTTAGAGAAGTTTTGGGAAAAAAAGCCAAACTTTGGCTACTAGTATCATCAGTACGGCTACTTCTATGAATATATCTGCACACACATGTGCAAATATATACATCTATACTTACACACATGTATATACATATATACATATAGACACACACACGGCTATGAGTTCGGAACAGAAACCAAAGGAGTTTGCTTCCATGGAAAGAGGTCTCTTCTGAGTGGTTTCCACTTCTCTGTTTCATGGAAGTTCCTTAGAAATTGAGAAGATATGCAAGGAGAGGACTATTACGTATTGAAGCAAATCAATATCTTAAATAATTTCCATAATATAGGGCTTTACATCCATATTCATGTTCTTCATGCACATTGTAAAGGCCATATTTATTCATTGCTATGGGATGTTTCCCAGTGTCTTAACTGTGCCATAAAATATTCCCTCTTCTGATATGGCATGTTTATTAGCAGGATTTCCAAGGCTTACCTACAAAAGTGGTGTAACATGACTCTCCTAACAATCTACTTTTTCATTAAGTACTCATTAAATTCACCTTTCTTCTCAGCTACTGGGGCCTCAAACTCCCCCTGTGCTGCCACTTACTGCGGCTCTGCACCTGAGTCTGAAAAGGAGACCAAGGCTTTGGCTGACTTTATTCGTGAACATCTTTCTACAATCAAGGCATACTTGACAATTCACTCCTATTCCCAGCTGCTACTGTTTCCTTATTCATACACTTACAGTTTGCCATCGGACTACCAGGAACTGGTAAGTCTCTTTGTCATTTTGACCTAATGAAAAGAATGAGCAAAAATCATCACTTGCTACTTAGGTCCCTTTAACTTAAAGCAGATTCTTTAACATCTGGAAAGAATCCATACCGCCAGTTTTTGAAAATATTTTAGTCTTTCTTAGCAAGAACAAGGGAAACTGTGATGGTTTCAAGATACCTCAAGTACAGGATGAACTTAAGAGACTTATTTAATTTCCATGTACACGATTAATTTGACACAGTGTCAGTTCTGTCTCCCAGTCATGCCATCCAGAAATCCACTCTGCTGTGCAGCACTGCCTCTTCCTGACTCCAGAGGTTGCTGTATGTGTACCTTTAATATTTTACATAGAAACACTATGGCCTGTAAGCCAACCTAGCAGCTTGATGGATTGTAATAACTATTAAATAACTCAACTGGTATCAACAGCAGGCAAGGACCTCTGTCTACCACTTTCTACTGAACCTTAGTCCTCACTGAAGTAAAATGGTGAAACTCCTATTGGTACAGGGTCAGGACAATGAGGCAGCTCTTGACAAAAGTATAATTGGAAACAGCTACAAAAGACGTGAAAAGTTTCCATTTTGAGGCCTTTTTCAAGAGGCCTGCATTTAAACACAAACATTTTATTTAGAAGAAGGGAGGATGAATGTGGTATTTTATAGGACAATTCCTCTTTTATCAGTTCTAGAGAAAAGCCACACTCTAATGCCACTTAAGAAAGATTTTTTTTTTCTCCTTAAAAACAGATAGAGAGGTTAAGACTATTAAATGTGTATAAAAGCTGTAAACATTTCATAGGCCAAGAATCAACAATCATGAATAATAAAATGACTTCCGTTCTCTGGCATATTAGCAATTAGAATCTGTTGGCAGGGAAAACAACACAGCAAGACAAAACAAACACATTTTGATTCCCTCTCTTTCCTGGATGCTGCCAAAAGTCCAAGGCAACAACACTAAGTGTTGCTCTGCTGTGCAGGTTTGACAGATTTATGAGTGCTCCCAAATACATGTCTTGATTCTGAACACAAATACAAACTGGAGCCAAGAGGGAAGTTTCTTGTTAAATTTTTTACATCCTTAAAGAGAAGATGAAATTAAAATGAAGATTTTGTTTTCTTAATTTATATTCCAGGAATTTTGTATTTGAAATCATTCCAGGGAGTGATAGTAATATCTTGGCTTCATTTTTTAAAAAAGCTTCATAATTCACACATTGTCGTTCAATCTAAAGTAATAAAACAGTACTAAACACTTGAAGTTGCTTTGCTGTCAAGATCACAAAGTTCCTATTTGTCAAAGATTTGTATGACATTCTGCCCCCATTTTTTGAATGCAAAGCAAGTGTGACAAAATGTAACTAAAAGTACAGTGTGTTTCTCAGAGTATTAAATGGAAGAAGTTTACATTGACAACTCATTACTAAAACAATCCTTAGCAGTAAGAAAGAACCTATGTGCTTTGCTAGGTTTTAAAATTCTTAAATTTAAATTTTACATTGTCACTGTTCTATTCTAATATACAGTAAAATTTAAACTCCCCTTTCCTGCCATAGAAGACAATTCTGCCGTTATCATAGAGCACAAAAACTAAATTGCTCAATAATATAGGACATATATTCCTCTTCAGCCATTTGATTTCATTTTGTATATTAGTCTTTCCAATGTCACTTCATCCTATATTTTAAATCAGTCACACTGATACCAGATAGAGTTCCATTATATTCCTCTACAGAGCAACCACAAATCTCACCACCATGACAAGGTGACCTTACAAGTGCTTTTCACATCTTAATTAAGGGAAATTATTTCCTCTGTTGATGATCCCAACAGAGACATCAGGATCCTAGAGGTGTTCAACTTGTGCAGTATCTGATTTTAACAAGGGAAGACTTGTTGCCAAAAGTCCTTTTGGACAACGAGATCAGAGTATCACCCAATCAACACGGCCTGTAGTGGAGATAATTAAACACAAAGGGCCCTATGCACTCCAAGGTCAGTGAATTAAACAGAAAAACTGACTTCCACAGGCTGTCAGTCAGGTTCACAATTGCAGCTTTTCAGGTTAGTTCAGATAACTTGAGACACACTCATTTAAGATGTGACTAAAGAAAATTTAAATCAACAACCGTACTTGCTTGAGACAAAATAGCTACAAAAAGAGGAATTATTTTATATGCCAATTGCTGTGTTTAATTAAGCTCTGTCTAAATCTAGAATTTGAAGAAATAGTGAAGAATGAAAATCTTAACTTTTAATAGATATTGTTTGGGCAAATAAAATAATCATAAATCATTTTGTAAATGAGGAACCAAAATTTATAGTGCCATTATCTTATCTTAGATGTTATTTTTACCCTGACAGATCTAATAAATTAAAGGAAATATAGCTGCAATTTCTTATCTCTTTCAGTGAGCAACTGGACATGCGTTTAAACAAAACCTCGCATGTCTGCTTATCATTAATAACATTTTGTTCCATTGTATTTAATTAAAGTTAGCATAATACTGTGGAGCTTATGTTGCATTCCAGTGTCCGAGATATAGAAGGGTGCAAAAACTGAGTAATTTGAGATTGAAGACACTAAGTCTGCAGAAGAAAAAGGCCCAGAGAATGCCTGTACCTTCCTTCCCTGAACATGTAGTGAACTGTGTGTCCTTGGGGCTCAAAAGACCTTTTCTGTTTACAGCCTCAAGAAATCACCAGAAGGCCTAAAACTGTTTTGGTTTGTCAGGTAGAACAGGGCACTCTGAGAACCCCCTTATGTTTCACTGCATTGCTACAGCAAATCAGAACACCTCAAAGTTATTGTAACTTACTTAAAGCCAGGGATTAGAACTATCCCTCAACCATGCCTGGCCTTGGGAGGTGAAATGTGACGAAACTCCCGTATGTCCCTTCCTTCCCACAACTTCACACTCTTCCCCTGAGATACAAGAGGATCTCTGAGATTATCAATCCCACAACTCACAAAGATTTTCCCTAAATTTGTCTCCCTTCATTCAGGGTTGTTGTTTTGTTGCCCCCAACATGGCGAGTTGCACAAAACTTTCACTGATATCCAAACAACAAAAACAAAAACATGCAAGACAGGAAAATCTAGGTCAGGAATTTCTCCAAGTTACACAATATTCTTGTGATGACACCCTAGAAGAAATATGTCCTCTTCTTGGAGAATCACATTTTGTCTGCCTCACAATCCTCTTGGCTCATTCTTTACTATACCCCGGAGTATTGCTCTGAACACAGAATACACACTTGAATCCCTCTCCTACAGGGAACAGAAGCATTAGCTTTTCACAATAAGAAAATATTCTTGGCAAGGCCAGTATCTCTCCACACCCCAAAAAGATTATTTTCATCTTTATTTTACTATTCACATTTTTGTCCTCTTGCAATAAAGAACTATGTATTTAATCAGACTTTTCACAAACAGTTCAGCCCATATTTTTTAATCAGTTCATATATTTTCTCATACTCACTTATCAGATTAATGTAGGTGTGTTATTACAGTTTCACAGCCTGCAGAATATTACATTTATTTACAACCCAAGATAATTCCAGTCTGTATTACTCGAATGCATATGGCTACATGGGTTGTTGTTTCACCTCATCAAAATTCACCTTCCATATTGGGTCAGTCCAGCATTTCACTTCCTCTTGAGAGCTTAAAGTAGGACATTTAGAAAGTGGAGATATGTCCAGAGTCTGTGCAGACTGCAAGAGTGAATTTCAAATATATAGCATGACACTGTGAATATTAGTCTGATTATTTAACTTAGTGCTTGGTTGTGAAGTCCTGAATATGTTTAAGACATATGAAGACCTGTGGGTAAGAATTGTTGCATAGAAAAAATCCTGCATCTAAGAGACTCAGGCAAGCTAATGAGGAGTTGCAATCTGCTGCTGTTGTATCTGTGCTATTGCACAGATTGTATTACTGTGGTTGTACTACTTGTTACAGTAAATATTGTTAAAGTCAAATGGGAAGAACAACAAACAGGAAAGTGGGCAGCAAAGCAATATTCGAAATTGGCTTCACAGCTCCTCTGTTGAGTTTACCACAACAAAACTGTTCTGTACTGGCAGTCTTAAAATTGTGAAAAGGATGTGCTTAGTAGCAGCATCCAGCTGACATTCATGTGTGAATCTGGCTGATAGACAAGAGTCTCCAACAGGTGTAGGGCCCATTTACCTAACTGAGTTGCACTGGAAACCCTCTCCCGAGGGACTGATTTCTTAAGCACTCTAGAAACTGTCACAGAGAAACAGGCTTGTAAAGAAAAAGAATCATTCCACTGAAGTCCTCACTGGCTGGATTCCCTGGGCTCTTGGAGCACATGCTTAACCGTGAGCAACAACAGAACAGTGAACTAAATTACACATCATCATGGACCCTTGAGGAGGGAGTCTGTTTTTACTGGCAAAACAAGAAGGCTCAGAAGTTTAGATTCACTTGGCTAAAGCTAACTTAGCAAATCCACATTTACAGACTTTCATTACAAAGGAAGTTGAGGGTCACTTTACTTAACAAGTAAAACAGACAAGAACAAGGTGAAGGGAAAATACACCTTTTGGCCTTGGGCAAATCAGTTTGCAGTCCAGTGAGGGAAGAGAGCAAGAGGTCCAGTCAAGCAGTGAAAAGGCTTCTCCAGACCACTCTCAGATTCAGAGAGCAAAGGGAGTTGTCCACAAACAGCAGCTGCATAATCAACATCTGTTGAGTGTTTTTAAATGGCCACATTTTGCTGGCAAATCCAGCCTAATTACAAGAGTAAAATGAGGGAGATGCTCCTATAAAAATTAACTATTAACACACAAAATACGCTTAGCCTGATAATTTATCTTGTTAGTTCAAACGTCTGGATGTGGTGAGAAAGAGAAGCCAGTACCACATCTTTCATTAAAAGCTAGTAACTGAAAACCCTAGGTTTGAAGGTTGTTAATTATGTAAGATAATGACAACTGAGAACACAACTCTGCTGTCTCACTGGCCCACGCACTCTGTAGACAAGATCAAGCAAAATATTGGTAATTGCAGTGTAAACAGATGGGTGATGAGGGCAGGAAATGCCACCTTCTGCTAAAATGACCAGCTCTGAGAGCTCAGCTGGGAGTCAGAAGCTGAAAAGCCATTTCTGCTCCCAGTTACAAGATATTACTCTGGAGTTATTTCTTGGACTGCAGGGCGCCACTTGTTTCTCTGCTACAGTAAATCTCAACAAAATTTTCCTTGCAAAAGAGGGATTCTTAACGGTATAAAACCCCAAACAAACAAACCCCAAACAAACTCAAAAACCACAACAATTCAGTTAAGCCCATTGTGCCAAGAAATGTAGAAAATCATTGAACAAAGAGTATCCTCAAAGGTCAAAAGGAAAACAATGTTTCTCCTTGCAGGTGTATTCCAAATAATTTACAAGCTTGAAAACCTAAACCACTTTTCACCCTTTTGGAAAACAGTGGGCATTATTTATATACCTCTGGACAGACCTCCCTATTATTTCCTTCTTATGGATTGTTTTGAGTAATTGATCTATTTTGGAAAAAAAAAACCGAACACGTTTTCCTCATATTTTGTATTTACACTTGCAAGTATTAATATGTACTTAATACATATTAATCCTGCTGGTTTATATTATATTATTAAGAAATGACATCAGTTCATATAAAGTTGACATTTATTTTTTTCTATCTTTAGGGTTTGGACTGTAAATCTATTAGGAAAGTATATGGTAGAGAGTTACTTAAAGGAAAATAAAAAGCAATCAAAACTTCTGATAAAGCTTCATTTCATGAAGTCATAATGCTTAGGCATGTTTTTCACTTAGAGAAGGTCATTTAAAATACCACCTTTATCTCCAACCTGGAGAGCCTGAGGAAGCTGTTTATTTGGATTCTAGGCTTCAAACAGCTGGAAATCTCAACTGGTCTTTCTACAAATCTCTGTTTTTACAACTTCCTGGCCAATAATAAAAAAATCCCCCAGGTAAAAAGATTTCTTGACATATTTTTTCCGATATCTGTTCTGGTATGATTTAAAGCCATCATTTGGCTGCTGGCAGGAAGGAATGCCCTGGGTGAAACAGCCCCAAAGAGAAGCTCTGCTCTTCTATTGTCCCTACTTTAGTTTACTAAAGAGAGAGCAAATACCAGTTACCAACAGGGCTGCATATTGTATCAGACAATCTTTCCACATTTTATTTCCATTCTGCATATATTTGAAGAGAGGAAGAATCAGTTTACATTTAAAAATTCATTTTCTATTGAGAGAAGATTTGACTCAATCTCAGAGCCTGATTAAACATGTATATTATAAACAACAGATGGGTGAAGAAAACACGGTATCACTAGCAGATAGCAGACTCCAACCTCTATAATTCCCTCAACATGTGTTAGAAATTACTATGGATTTTAGAAAAATCGATTTGTTGAGGGATTAAAAAAGAAAGAAAAAACCCAAACCAAACAAAAAGAAGACCACAGGAGAGACCTCAGCTACTCCAATTGCTCTGGATCCAAGATTGTGAAATGCAGAGCAACAACATTCTTCCTACAATTGCTTGTCTTTGTGCAATAGAGAGGCCAGAAACCAAACCCCACATTCAGGTACAGCCAGCGTTACAGGTGGAAAGACAAGCTTCAAGTATGCTTTGGTCTGCCTGGTCCAAATATCCTTCATATGCTAAAGGACCACAAATTCCAAGAGCAAACTGCCGTAATTCTAAAATGTCCAAAACCAAACATTTGGGAACAGGGAAACACTTGCAATTCTGCAAGAGAGTAGGCTGCCAGTGATATTGCAAACATGTTGTGATGTTGTTTTTTAGAAGCTGAGAAAGTTCTCTCAGTTAACTAAAATTTTCTAAATACATTGTCCAATACGCCTTTTTGAGTAATTGAGAGGAACACTTGAAGCATAAGGATGAACACAGAATATTTTCCAATATATCTTCCACTGGGAAGTAAGCCAGAGTGTAACCTACAGAGAAGGAAAGGGCTTGAGGAAATTCCTGGAATAGCAAGCCGTTCAGCTGCAAGCTATAAAGAAATATATGGCAACCTATTGCTTATTCTTATACTGAACATATGCTTTCAAAAATCATTCATATTTATCATCTGTTAGTAATAGTTTTCATGTTTTATTACCAACATGCTGTATAATGAAGAATTGGAAAAGCCACACGTTCCAAAGAAAAGTCTGTTATTTTCCTTAACGCAAACACACAACACTTCACAGTACTATTGATGGGCCTGATCCAACCCTCACTGAAATCAGTGGGAGTTGAAAGAGTCTCTCTGTGCACAGGAAATGAATTGAAATTAATGAGACTACATATGGTTTCAGGGTAATTTATGCCTTTTTTGGCTGTTAATATTTATAAGACCTTAATCTGCTTCCACTTGTATCAATGTTCAGCTCCCCTGACTGAGCCAACTCTATTCTGAATTTATGGCTGCATGAACAGAAGGAAAAGAAAGGCTGTTGTATGTTTGTAATTTATGGTACCAAGTTATTACCATTCTCTAAGATTCTCTTATCTCTAAGTAAAGTTCCTTATTTAGTTTTAACCTTGTACAAGCTTCTTCTAAGTCTAGCAAGTGCTGTTACCTCTTGTCCCCTTATATGTCCAAACCCCACCGGACCGTACAGCAGGCTGCAACAGACTGCAACAGCACACTCTTACAGCTTGGAGAACAAGTTCTTCACTGCCAAGCTCTTTTCACAACACCAGGCCAAGCTGGGCTTTGTCAGCTACTGACACCTAGTCATACTGAGAGGTGAACAACAGTCTTCAAATAAAAACTTCTCCAGCATGGCTTTTCAGTTTATGCAACAATGTAATTGCTTAGATTCACTCAGAACGCTTCTGAAAATCTGCATTTATCATTCTTCTTTTCCTACAGAATTCCATAGCTAGTGCTGCTTCCAAAGAGCTGGCCAGTTTGTACAACACTAAATATACCTATGGTCCAGGAGCTAAAACAATCTGTAAGTATTGACCTAAATATACTAACAATCTATATTAAGTGCTACTAGGACTATAAAATACAGTTTTATTGTGATTCTTGTTCCTCCTTCTAAGTAGTCCCCTTCGTTCTTCACATGCATATATTAAGAGGTATATATGGGATCTGTCATTTCTAAATTCTGGGATAATTTATTCCTTAGGGATCCCAGGAAGTGTGTGAACCCCTGGAAAGTAAAGCGATGTAGTAAAATGGTTGTGAATTCATGTGCATAGAATGAATTCCTAAATCACACACAGCTTAGATTTAAACATTAAAACCTTGACCAGAGATTTTCTGCATTTCCAGTATCTCCAAGTCAAAGATGATGTGAATCCTTTGATTCCACTGTGTGATGTGAATCCTTCAACCACTCTAGCAACACTGATTTCTTTTACTTTGCATTACATTCTGAGACACATACTAATTACAATCCTATTTGTAATTTCTAATGTGTAATTATTCTACCCTTCTTGGGAACGCAGCTGTGGATATGGCCTTTGCAGTGCCAAAAGCCAAGCTGAGGTTCCCAAATCTAGATTTATAGAACTTTAATATCTCCCATATTTAAGATCTCTTAATTTACTTAAATATGGAAACTAATTTCTCTTGCCTGTTTCTTCTTCCTCAAATAGTTTACTCCTCCCCGAAACATTTAAAAAAAACCAGTTTCTTCCAATTTTTACAATATTTATGAAGATTCTTCCTTTAGAAATGTTTTGGTGATGCTTGGCAATTCTGGAGGCTCCTTCCTTAGCAAAAGAAACTGTTTTTATTGTATCAGCTACTGAAGAGGGAGGGTACTATTTGTCCAGCAGAAAAAGATGGAGCTGAAATCCCAGATATGCAGTTTTTTCACAACTCTATGGACCTCCAAAAGCCACCCAGTGAGAGAGTATTTGCTTCTGATCCCAAGCCTTTCTAAACACCCCCATGCAACCACGCCATTCTCCTTTAGACGTTTCTGCCATGGTTTCCCCACAGTAGTGACAAGGAGGGAGCAGTTTAGCTTGTTTACATTTGCCTGCACAAATCAGCTACAACAAAGCTCATAAATGGCCTAAAATCACAGAAGCTTTCCCATGAGCAGGATAAATCAATCAATTCACTGAATATTTCCTTTTATCTGTCCTTTCTGCATTCCTGGCTATGTGACTTGACTCCAAAGTATTTCTCATTTGATGCGTAGCCACTCTTTCCCAGTTAAGCTTTATTTTGTTTCTTTACCAACAGACCCTGCTGCAGGGGGCTCTGATGACTGGGCTTATGATCAAGGCATCAAGTACTCTTTCACTTTCGAGCTCCGGGACACCGGGAGATACGGTTTTCTTCTCCCTGAATCTCAGATAAAGCCAACCTGTGAAGAGACTTTACTTGCTGTAAAATATATTGCCAACTATGTCCTTGAGCACTTGTATTAGAATGGAGTTCTAAAAACTATTAAAGTACGCTTTATTCAAAGATGCCTCCCTTTTCTTTCTTCCCTAACAATACATTTTCATTTCTCTATACTTAATGTTCTTAGTCATATTCTTAGTCTATCACAGGTCACTAGAACTACAAGTTTTTCAAGAGAAATTTTAGAAATTCAAGAGAAATAAAACATTTTTATTAAGGCAACTGACATAGTCGAGAGGGTTGAAAAAGAAAGAGCACAAGAAGATTAATCAACCTACGGTAAAGGTTGCCTTATTGATTTAAATTATCTTTACACATTGGAGACAGGCTGAGCATTAGAGCTTACACAGCCTGTTAACCAGAATGAAAACAGCCAGGTGATCCACATAAATGGACTTTCACCCAAACATTCATTGCCTTAATGGCAACAGTAGCAAGGAGAAGCTCACATCACATGCTTTTAAAATTATATTAGCTGTGATGTGCTCTAGAGAATTTTCTCAAAACCTACTTCGGATCTGTCCCATCACCAAAAAATAATTTGGATCTGAGGTCACTGGTAGTCCAGTCTGGACTCAGTCATGAAAATTATAATTACTATTAATGGTCAAAACTTGATAGAAATCATGCCACCCTGCATTTAAGGTTCTCATGCTCACTACAGTAGCATCTCCCAAAATGTTCTCAGAGTCCTGGTACTTCCCGGGGCCCCACATGTTCCTACTGTCACGAGCAGAAGAATCATAAACAGCCATAAAGACTAAGTCTGGTGGTAAATGAGTAACTGTTTCTTTCATGAAAAGCTGCAGAGAATTATCCCCTCCCGATCAATTTTCTGTACAGGTGATGTGGGTCTGATTGGGTCAGAGTGAGTGAAAGTGGTAAATTGCCACTCAACATCTTTCCCACAGAGCTGCAGAAAACGTGTTTGGCATCTATTAATGCTGCTTGGAGCTTGGCTAATATTAAACACACTCTGGACAATGATAGGGGAAAACCTCATGTCAACACAGACAGAACCTGGGTGTTCTCTCTGCCACTGCTGGAAGCCCTGAACAGAGACTTCCACTGTCCATTGATGATCCTGGAATTAACCCCATTTCTGGCAGGTCCTTAGCTAATCCAGTCAACAAACCCCAGAAACGCATCTTACAGAAAATGGTTCTCCAAAGAAAATCATCAAATTCGAGACCTGTCAAAAACTACATGTTCTCCCTTTTTGTCCTTTTTCAGTGGAAGGAAACAGGAAGACAGGGTCCAACTCAAAATTGCACTTTCACTTCCAGGTATAAGAAAAAGAAAGGCACACATCCACTAGCCCACTCCAATTAGCCCAGCAGCACTCAGATTAAACTATTCCTCACACATGACCGATCCATCTGGTTTTGATCACTGGTGAAACTGAACCCACGTGTGAAAGTAGCACGTACCAATAAAAAGACATATCATTCTGTTTTGCAATAGAAGTGGGGGAAAGGATAATCAATGTTACTAAAAATAGCACAGGATGTGAACAGAACATACTGGCCAGAGCCAAACATGTCACAAAGGGCAAGAAAATAAACTTCTCGGAATATAAAATATTTTGGCTAATTTTAACTATTAACAACCATCCAGGGACTATCCTGACTGTTTGTTATTTGGGAAGATGTGAATTGTTGATACTCAGCACTTAGTACTATGGTGTAGTTGACAAATTCAGTCAAAAGTTCAGTCAGCTTGATGATCTTGGAGGTCTTTCCCAAACTTAATGGTTCTATGATTCCATTCTATGATTCTATGATCCAGTAACAGGCAGGCACTTGACTGCAGGCAAGCAAACGCACAGCTACAAATGCAGTTGAGGGGTAGGTCACAGCACCCAGCAGCTCTAACAGCATCAGAGCTACTCCAATTAATTTAAATGTGTGACTCTGAGGCAGAATATGGTACACATTTGGTG
Source organism: Falcunculus frontatus (assembly GCA_013398115.1). Lineage (NCBI taxonomy): Eukaryota > Metazoa > Chordata > Aves > Passeriformes > Falcunculus > Falcunculus frontatus. Next base: position 449,643 of record VZRV01000506.1, on the reverse strand, counting down.
GCTCTGACATCCACAAATCAAGTCACAGCAAGGCAGTGATCTGCAGCTTTTCTATGCATTCTCCCCAGAAGTTCATATTTTGGCCTTAGCTTCCCATTAGGTCACCTTATGCTTTCCTCATTTTCAGCAGACAAGTCTAGCTTTATCAATTAAATTCTCCCCAGAAGGCACTCACTAGCACTGCTGATCAAATTACACAGATGCAGAGAAGAGCAATCAAATGGGGTATTATCATCCACGCAGCTTGGAACACAATCCAAAGAATATATGGGAGAAATTTAAACAGGAAAGGACGTTCTGCTAGTAGGTAAGCTGCTAGTGCAGAGATACTGAAAGAAAACATGGAGAGGAAGCAAAAGTTCATCAAGAAGTCACAATGCTTCAAATTCTAGCATCACTTTCAAAAACCATGGAAATTTCACATGCAAAACCGACTGATAACCTATTCTCAAATTAAAGCACATGAAACTCCATCTTTCTTGTCTCCACAAGAAAATACCTTTTTATCACAGATGCCCAAACACTGGAACAGGTTGCCCAGAAATGTTGAGGAGTCTCCCTCCCTGAAGATGTTGTTCAAAACTTGGCTGGAAACAGCCCTGGGCAACCCACTTTGTGTTTTGTGTGATCCTGTTGATGTCTGCCTGACACAGGTCAACCAAGGACTGAGATGAACAATTTCAGCTTTTCCTGTTTGATTTATACTGCTACTTTAATCAGATAAATGGAAAGGGAACATTCTGTTCTCTGGATTAAGAATCACATCAAAAAGATGCCATCTTTCTCATATTAAGCTATTGTTTAGTCAAATGCATTCAAACAGCCAATTCATTTCAGTGTTCCCAAACTCAAAATGGATTAAGACCTGATGAAGTGCTTTAAAGACAATGTACTGTCCCTCTGCCAGGTCTCACAGGAGTGATATTGGAGATACCAGACCACTCACAGAGGACACATCCCTTCAGTACAGATCACAGCTGCAACGGCCCTTAACAAAGGCAACACCTACAAATTCTTAAGCCTTTAACATATAAAAAGGTAACTCACACACAAAAATGAATGAAATGCGTTATGTCACAACAGTTGTGTGAGATTTAAAGATGAGCTTCCGGGTAAGGTATTTCCAAGTTGGCTCGAAGTTGTCAAGCAACTGCTGACACATAATGGTGATTCAGAGAAGGCAACTTTTGCTCTTAATGATCCAGACACAACTGCCTCAAAAACTGTGCTAGGAATTAAACCTGTGCTTACAGTGCAGCCTGCTCTGAATTCAGCTTTGCTGACATATGGCCTCAGCATGCTTCCTGTCACTTTGAATTCTTCTAAGGACAGATGTGGGCTGTGCATTGAAGCTGGTTGTCTCTGTGTTCCCTGCTGCACTCAGAACAGCTGCATTACAGCTGCATACAGCATTTACTACAGGAGGAGAGGAAACAGCCAAATGCTTTTGAGAATGCGACTGGGTCCCTGTCCTTTACCGGAAGGATGCCAGGCCACTTGTGGGAAACTTTGCAACCACAGAAAACAGATAATTTGCTATCAGTAAGTGAATATATACAGCTTAGCCAAGAAATAGCGAAATCTAGCCAAGCATCTAAACCTTTTTCTTCAAAACTTTAACAGTTGACAAGCACTGAAATCTTTTCTTGCAGCATTTAGCAGAAGACCTAAGATGCTTAACCGGAATTTTTCAAGGAAAGTATGAATCACGCTGCTTTAATAAAAAAATCAACTTGCAATTTCCTGGCTTCATGAGGGAAAAGAAAATATTCTGGTTTCTTTTTAATACATTGATATATTAGGGCATAATGGGGAAAAAATATATATAACAGTTCAGGAATAATGACTGTCATTCCCACAGATCCCTGTGTTGCAGCTGCTGACATGAGAGAGTGAAGCCATTGAGTACAGCCCCACACCACAGTGACCCACCAGTTCATGTCCAGAAGCGATACAGCTCAGAGCATCTCTGTTCCTACCAGAGTTAGCCCAGAACCTAATCAGCCTTCCACAAAAATCAAGAGATGCTAGTGAATTTTATAAATGGCAAATAGAACTCAAAAGACAAATGTGCTGTTATGCAGCACAGCAATGATGTCATTGCTGACATGTCTGTTTCATCATCATCACTGATCAACATGGTTCCTTCCTCCCCATTGCAAAGATGCAACACACTCAGATTATGAAACTGCAAATACAGCGGTAGCTGCAAAAAGCTTTTCACTTATAGGTTTATGTCCCTGGTCATAGGATGTGTTTTCTCTCTAAAGAAAATAACCTCACGTAAGTGAAGTTTTAGAAGTTCAAGTGCACAGCACACTTAGCAAAAATATCTCTCAAAAAACTTCCCTAAAAATACTTCTCTTCTTCTCAAAATATTTCTCTTAAAAAACTGTCCCCCCATATATGACAGAAAAAACTTTGTCCCCCATTCTCTTCCCTGGCCCATAAACAGTAATGCCACGAAGGTCTCTGAATTAATTCTTCACCCACCCTGGAAAAAATCAAAGGAAAAGTAGGTCCTCCTTGTGGTATATTCAACTAACAAGTTCAGGCCAACTGAAATCAAGTTATTTCACTCAAAAACTAAGCTGTGAATGCTCTAAAAAACATTGGAATTTCACAGAGGGGGTTTTATGTAATTTTACACATAGCTTTTATTAATTCTTCAATGATTTTTTAAATGTGCCCAGAAATTGAATGAATAAAGAGTTCAAAAGGAACATTCATCTGGTAGACTCTCACGAAACTATTCTGACATTTTTCTCAACAAATGGAAATACTGTTCATGACCTGAGGGCTTTCTTTAAGGATCATAAATAGAACATTTCCTATTTGAATGGAACTAGAATTCCTAATGACATAATGATGTTTTATACCTTCCCTCTTTCAATATCTTTGAATCATGTCTGAAAAGCAACAATATAATCCTTACAAATGTGGAACACCTTTCCTCCATTTAAAAGGAAGGCTGAATAGAAATCGATGCTTTATTTCTAGCTTTTGTCACCACTATTCCTTTGCAGTTTCAGTCTCTCACTCTCTACTGTAAGTTACACCGTCACTGACAGAAGTTCTGGCAACAACACATTCAGCAATAAAAAATGTTTTAAAATAATGAATTATTTTAATGCAAAATGCATTTTTATCATATGCTTTCTAAACTAGAGAATCAATTACAGCTTGGAATTTTAAAAATAAACTAAAATTTGCTTTAAAAAAAGCCTTATTACACTATATTTACACTTGACTTTGTTTGGATAGTGTGTATTTGGAAATCACAAAGAAGCTAATTTCCTAGGACTGTAATGATATGCAGCTAAGAGAGGAGAACTTCCTTGTTAAATTGCATAGCCCAGTATAAACTGGTTAACATGAAAAAGCAATTCTTGAGAGGCAATTCTGCATTTTATGTGCCCTAACATAGTCACTTAAAATCTATTAAAATGTAAAATATTAAAAACCTGAAATATAGATTCCAGTACTCTCATATTAAGTTTAAACCAGACTAAACATCCTGCAGACATATCTGTATACCCACAAAATATACCAAACTTTCCTAGGCTTAACAGTTGCACTGAAGCTCCCTTCCTGAACAGAGCAGGCACCTACCACAACCATTAAAAAAAGGGAAATCAGCTTTGCAGTAGTGCCATGCTTGCAGGGAAAAGCATCCAGACATTCCCCACAGAAGGCAGCCACGGCACAGGCTCTGCCAGCTGAACACTGAACATGCTTTGTATGGGTCAGTCAGACCCATCCTGCTGCAAACCTCCAGTGAAAACCAGCTCTCTGCAGTGCTGCCCATCCAGCTCCACTGCCAGAGCCCACCTCAACCCTGTGACCTCGAAAGCTTTGGGACTTGCAGCATTCAGCTTTGCATGGTATTTTCTCCTCTCTCGGGACAACTCTGTGTCTGGGAATAGTTCATTACCCTCAAATTTGTCTGAAGTTGGAGCCCTGGCTCATTCTTTCATTCTCAGTTCCATATTGTCACCAAGGAGGGTGTTGTGCCTGCCCAGGTGTGCGCTGCTTAGGGAGAGCTCCAACCCACCCAGCACTCGGCCCAGCCAGAAGGACAATTCAGGGAGCACGAGGAACAGCACCACTCCTTCACAGACATCAAAGTGATTTTGTTTTCTAACAGGGAATGAGTCATTCTCACGCCTGTTTTAGTTCAATTAAACATCTTTAGGGGAAAATTTATGATTAAACACAGAATCAACACTGTATCCAGGGACTGTTGATGGACACCACATATTTATTCAGGCTTCTGGGCCTCTTTTAATGTTTAATTAATTTTGCCTTGATGACCATTTTGCGTCTAGAATCTGAATTACTGACAAATCAGCTGGAATCTTCCCTCACTTTTCATAACCTTCCAGGTTTCTGCATTCTTCTGAAGCAATGTCTTTCCTGTCAAACTCTGTAAACCAAGTAATGTTTGCTGGCCATCATGGCCTTGGATTCTGAGAAAAATTCTGTCCTGCACATGATTTCAGTCAATTATCCTGAGGAATTTTTAGAATCCCTTTCAAAATGCTCTCATTACTTTTTGCAACACTGTTTTGCTCAGCTTCCCTAACTCACTTTGATACAACTCAGGAGTCAATGCTGCTCCCAAAGGCCTTTCAAGAATTCTCCTGGTGTGTCAGCATGTTACATGTTTAGTTTATGGAGAAATAAGTAGACAAAGTTCATTAAAACACATTCAGTACTTTAGCACTATGCACACAGATCTCACTGAACTCACAGGAGATGTAAGTTCCTGACTGGACTGCACCCTGTAAAACAATTCATCAAAACATCCACCATGACTCAGGGAGTGAGTGAGAGAGATCTGAGTAACTTAAAAAAAATCTCTCCTGAATGTCCCCCTGGCAAGCTCAGACACCAGCACACACCTGCTCCTGGCATCTGTGCACGATGGAACTTTGTAAGATTGCTGTTTGAAGGCTATTTCACATTAATATATAGATTCCAAAGAGCAAATTCAGCTGGGAATTTAAAGCAGGAGCAAAAGTACAGATTTAATGGGAAGTTCTTTCCAGTTCATGGAAACATATTCCTCCTCTTACTGGAGTAAATTCCTAGGGGGGGAAAACCCTACAAAACCCAAACCACAAGCCAGTCCTTTGCCAGCCTGCACAACCTTTCAGTTCTATGGTGCTTGGTGTTGTGAGGCATCCCACACGTCAGCAACCCTAAGGCACTTCTAAGTCTACTGCTTCAGGGCACGTAGAGAACAGTTTAATCAGTCACCAGTCACTTTTGTTTCAAGCAGAATTCTAATATGCAAGAGTTTCTTCAAGAAATGCAGATGCTCCTTCAGCTGCAGAGTGAGATGAAATGTTTTCAGAACACATCGTTCCTTGCACAACAGCTCCTCAGCTGAGAATCCTGGCAGCCCCCACTCATCCTGGAGCCAGACACGGCTTCTCACGACATCTTGTGGCAGCAGGAGCAGCTGACAGGGCTTTTGTTTTCAAAAAAGTAATTTAAGATGTGAAACAATGATATTACAGAAAATCAAACACACAACAAAAAGGACCAACTCATAACCAATTCATGTGAACAGAGCAGCACCACTTTCTCAAAACAGGAAAATGCCCAATAAAATAAAGACACAAAGCATAAAATAATAGGAGCAGTATTTTAAAGTAATAAAGTCAGAAAACTGAAACAAAAACAATCTAGTGGAATTCAAAGTGCATGTGAGGTACAGATGTACAACTATAAAAATACAAGTATGTATTATTAACACTTAACATATTCTTACCTATTCTAAATAGAAAATCAGAACTTTCTTTGCACTTTGTTGCTTCCAGGGAGAGATTAGTACAGAAGGGAAAAGTTTCATTGTTCAGAAATGTAATGACAAGGTGAATCAATTAGGCTAATTTATTCTGATATTTATGTTGCATGTAACTGGATAAACACCAAAATAGCAAATCTTATTTCCCATTTGTTTTCAAATTATGTTTTGAGAAAAGATGTCTTTTAATTTTACCTGAAAAAATAAAAATTGTGGTTCAATACTATTCTACTTGGAACACACCAGTCCCAGAAAAATTAATAAATGGCCCACCTTGAAAAGGAAATCAGAGATAGCTCCAATTAAATCAATTAAACCCAACAAAATTATTTAATACATAGTCTTATTTTCACAAACATACTCATCAAGGCACACAAGAAAGATGTCTTCCCAGTCATTAACTGAGTAAACCTTAATTTACACTGGTTTTTGATGGAAGGTATTTCACTTTTTCTCTATGCAACTTGGTGTCTGAAATCCTGACTCAGCCCCTCACATAGCTTCCGGAACAGCGGCAGTTTTTCCTGTCAGGGCAGAAACAACTGGCTTTGTCTAGACTTGGTTGGCGGATAACAGAACAAAATAAAAGCAGGTTTTATGTAGTCAGAGCTGAGCACTGGAGGACAAAGAGAAAGATTCTGGGAAAAAATGTTCAAGCAGGACTGCAACTCTTACTGAACAGTCATGAAAGGGTTTTCAAAAGCATTTGCTGCAGCATCCTCAAAGCAATAAAACCCTACACCAGTAATAACTCATATTTGTCCTTCAAATGTGAAAAAAAAATAATCTGCATTTCACTCAGGTCATGCACACTGAGATTACAGCACCTACTCATGTGTCTTCTTTACTCTTACCTGTTACTGTGCTGTGAAACATATCAGAGTTAGCAAAGACAGCCCTGTCAGCACTAGGACTGAAGACACCAAGCACCTCATTCACCACAGGCTTGTCACACACAGCATCAGCCCCCTATGAATCAGACAAAAAATTTCTAAGATTAAATAAAAGGGCACTTTCCCACAGGGATACTCAGAAGCAACAGACATTTAAGCCTGCAAAGTCCTTGAAGGACTACTGTGACTCCACAGAAACAAACCAGACATTTAAAACCCTGCCTAACTTCTTGTCAAGCTGCAGACATTTACTTTGTGTGCAATACAGAACTTCAATTTATAACCTGCTAGTGACCAAAAAACAGACTGTTTGCACAAGATTTTCTGGCACATTTACACAAACTACAATTAATGTGAGATTGTGAAGCATGGATTGGGCATCTTGGAGTTCAAGCCCTCCTCCACTATCATGGGTGTGCTTTGGCAAGATCCAAAGAGGTTGCCGGGAGCAGGGAGAGAAGTCACCATACACCACTGCATATTGCAACCCAGCGGAAAAGGTAATTAGGCTGCTGTTAAACAGAGATAACAGCAACGGGCTACAAACCCACAAATCCTGACCTGCGTTTGGCTCCACTCTGAGAAAGGTCTACAGACTAAAATTATCTCTTTGATGAAAAATAGGGTTTTGGTCATTTCTACAACCAAATCAAAGTAAAATCTCGGCAGCACAACCGCAGCCCGTGGTCCGCGCCGCTCCCAGCAGCCGCCCCCCGGCTGTTCGTGGTGTCACCACCAGAGGGGGCCACCGGCACCTCACCGGCGCTGCCCCTCGGGTGCTCCACACTCAAACTTCATCTTCCTGCTGAAGGAAACATTCGCATTACATCTGAACTCACCAGCTGCTCCGAGCTGCAAAGAAGACTTCTGCTTCCTATTTATCTTTTTTTTTTTTTTCCCTGTAAAGAACCCAAACAGATACTCAAATGGCCTTCAGGTAGAAGCTAAAGTAATCTTGGAGAATATTACCTCAGTGAAGTAAAGCACATCTTTGTCTCAGAAAGCAGGCTGGGAAGCAGAGTGGCAGGAAGGTGATCCTCAAGAATTGTGGAACCCTGACGCAAGAACTGATCTCTCCTGCTTTCAGAAAGGAGTTTCTCAAGGTCAGCAAACTTTCTTCTCATGCAACTTTGTCCACTACTGGCAGGGGTACAATATACTTTCTACCTTTGTGCAGTTACACAGTCTTAATGTACAAATACTATCATTTTATGGATTCAAAACCACAATGTTTTGAAGCCCAGGACACTTCTCTCCACCGTCTCCACCAATTTTTTGGTACACCACCTGCAGTGGTAAGGCCCTATACTCACCTGAAAGTACCAAATACACTCAGCTAGGAGCAGAAACCTGAGACTGCAAAGAAAAATGCACACCTTAATCTGTCTTCATTTATATGCTCTGCCATAATGCACAACTTGTGCTTTAGAAACTCAAATAAACAAGTTTATGAGCAGGTCAGTCCCTGTGGACTGCATTCCTTTGACTAGGGTTGTCTTTCATCTAGAGATGAACCATGTACAAACCATGTCAATTTTAATAGTTTTCATCAGTTTTTACCTTCACAAAAAGCCTAATCTGACAAGATGTGGAAGATGAGCTGCTGGATATTAGCTTAAATAGTTTCAGTATTTTTTTCAGAACTGTCAGTGTAGAAAGGACCATTAACACCAACAGCTGCTGTGCCTGCACCAACCTGAGCAGGAACATGTCTGCTGCACGGGGCAGTGAAGTAACCTAGCACACAGAGCACCCTGGAATGAGCCTGCAGTGAGACACGACTAATGGGATTATTTTGTCAGTCATTGAAAACAAATGTCTCTAATGCTTTTACACTCCACTCATTTTACCCTGTAATACCAGGGTAAGACTCAAATGCTGTGAATACAAATCTTATTTGCAGCTGCTGCTGCCTAAGAGAGGCATGCAATTCACCCTATGAGTCTGCACTGGTCTGAGGGAGAGATTGAAGCTGCCACTGCTTAAATTTCTAACAGCCTCCCTTCCATCAGGGCATATCTAAGTTTACACTCATATTCTTAGCTGCTGTTTTTCTTTATGGATACAATTCCATAAAAGTAGATAATTATGATAAACAAGTACTTAGAAACACTAACACAGAGCTTGAACATCCATGAAAGTGTTTGTAATTGTAATGAAGTAGCATGTCCAAGAAGCATGGGAGATTCTGTCCTTCCAAGACAACCTAAGCACAATGCACCAGCATGTCAGAAAGCTGAAGAAGTCCCCAGAGGAAGTTTCAAAGACTTGATTTGGTTCCTTTCATTAAACACTAGGTTCAGCAGACCCAGATCTGATTTCAATTAGAGAAGGCAACCATCAAACCATGTTCAATTCCCTCTATGTGAGCTTTCTCTAAGAGTTCACATGACACATCATGTGGTTTCAAATCCCATTTTGATTGGTATCTCTCTCAAAACAGAAAATCTCACTTTAAAACAGATTCTTTCCAGACCCATTACACATAAGCAGCAAAGAACGGTGATTGTTGTGACAGACAATCTTTTTACCACCTCCATTTCATCTGAGAATGACTGACTGGCAGTACTTACAATAAAAAACAATTTTAAACCTCATTTTTATAAGGAAGATCACCTAGAAAATTATTTGTTACGCACCAAAGACTTTCACATTTACTTCACTATCAGTAAACAATTTCTGTCCTGTAATCCAACGAAATCCAAACCAGAATGAAGAGCATTAACCAAACACCTTTCAGAATCCAGGTAAGAACTGAACAAGACTGAAAATCCAGTCACAGGGAAATAATACTGATTCTCTCCATCTTAAAAGAGACTAAAACAAAGGATGTGACCAAGAACCTGAATACAGCTCCTTTCTGAATACAGCTGCTTCTGTCAAAAAAAAAAAAAAAAAAGAGTAACAAACCATTTTAATGTTGCAGCTTTATTTAAAAGAAAGTGACTTTAGAGTTTTTGGTAACACATTTTTTATACAAAATTGATACAATAAAAAATAAACTTCAGCAGTGTTCTAGAGCAGATTACAGGCTGTAAACCCAGAATCAAATGTACTGTATTGGAAAAGGTAACTTTGTTCCAAGTCTTGTTTGCAGACCAGCACCACGTAATCCCAAAAATCTAGTTTTACTCTACATGCCAAAAAATCTCAAAGCCCACCCAAAACTGCGCTTCCTAAGTAAGCAGTTGTTCAATCTCACTGGTTTTGCAGTCTACAGTAACAGTTGTGACTAACTGTACACAAGAAACATATCAAGATTTTCTAAATACCTTCAGTGAATAAAGATCAACTTTCACATACCTTTAAATGTTTCTAAGGAGTCATGGACAACAAGGTATTTGGACAAACCTTTATGAATGGCCATTTACATTGAACTCGGAAGTTCCAAAGCCCTGTAACAGTTCCCTTTAAACTATTTCATTTCAGCAGGTCAATTTCATTGATCTTGGGATCACATTTTTTAAACTTATGTCTGCAGTACACCAAAATTCCAACATATCAATAAGCAGTATGAATATGATCCAGTGGGGAAAGAAAACAAAACACAACAAGCTACACAATCCTGAAATTCTTTTGCCACTCTTATCACATGGTCAGTAGAAAGTTTTGGGCTCCTCCCAAAACTCTTTTGCTTCTATTTTTCATTTGTCTGAAATCAAGTCTCTCAAATGGAAAACCTATTTCGGGAAGAAACTTTCTCATTATATACCCAGTTCCTCAAACATCCCGCTTTGGGGGTAACATGGCTTCATGCAACCCTTACAGGCACAAGGAAGATATCACCCTCAAATATTAAGGCTGTAGAGAGCTACCAGATAGGCCAAAATACTAACACTCAAACTGTGAAATAATAGCTACTGTAATTCTTATATTTTCTGTTTTCTGTCATGCAATCACAATTACGCTTTGTAGAAGACTGCAGAGGTCTGTTTCCTGCTCTCTGCCAAGCTCTTCTCACTTCTTGAGTCCTGAACTCAATCTGATTTGCTTTATTATGGCTGTTCATGTAAATGTTCTAGGAATAGCACCAGTGAAAAAGGATGCTAATCCAGTAACCCCAGAAAAATCTGCAACTTAAAGTCTTCCCTAGAAATTGAAACACTTCCCTAGAAATTCCACTTCCTTTTCAGGCTCTTTGCCTTTTCTATCATCTGTGAAACATTCCCCAATCATCCTTTATCACTACTCTCCACCCTGTGATACCAATGTAAACAAAACCCAGTGGTAGAATAATCAAGTTTTGCCAGAGAAAAAAAAAAGCACCATAACGTTACATCTTTGTTCCTTTCAGTAAGTTATAGCAGCATGTTGAGACCAAAGCCCCAGGCATTCTAATGCTTAAAGCCTTGCTCCCAGGTCCTCTGCAACACTTTGGATCCCGGTATTAAAACAGAAGAGGTATTGAACATAGGATGTGCTCACAGGAACATGGACAGGAGTTTCTGTGAATTTGTGTACAACAGACCTACTTTGTGCCTGGGGACATTTACAAAGCAGATTTGGTTCTCTTGTGAGGCTGAGGAGTGAGTCACTGGCACTGAACAGTTTTGCCATAGCCACCTCTTCCAGCATCATAGTCTTGCCGATACTCATCTCGGACCTTACGAAGGAGGGAAAAAGGGAAGTCCGGTAAAGACAAGGAAAAACAATTTCTCAAAAATTGCTATGCCATTAGAATACAGTCACACTGACATCACGACATGTAAGCAGCTACACAGAGCTGACTGACAAAACAGTGCATCATGCAGAAGCCCAGAACAGCATAAACCAACTTCCTCTTTAACTGTGTCTGCAGACTCTAATCAACACAGTCCAAGCAAGGATGGCCGGCCTCGCGCTTCAGCAGTACAAGCCACTGCCACCTGCTCCACCTGGGGTAAGCCAACTGCTGTCCTGTGTGTTCCTGACAGCCCCTTACATTTTCTGGGCTTACTTATAAGCATTATCTGCCCGGGCAGCCAAGAGTTGTTTCTGCAAGTACTTTTAGTGAAATATATGAAAGAGTTATTTATTCTCAGTGGATTACACTGCCGTTGATCAGATGTCTTCCAGTGTTATCTTAAACAATGATCCCGTAGTTGCTATTTCTGAAAGTGTTCTGCATTCATTCAAAACCAAGAAGTCTGGCAAAGTCACCATTCCCTTAAAACCCCAGGCTGTATAACAACCTACCTGTCCCCCTGATCTTCCACGGCCATACTGTCTACCCTCCTTAAATCCTGCATCCCAGTCTGTCCTTATGATCCTGTCATCAAGCCTGGTCCCGTTGATGTACCGCATTGCATTTTCAGCATCTCCTCTGGCATAATACCTTAGAATAGGTTAATGAAAAAAATGGACTTCTATTTTCAACACATGGAAGAAAAAACAGTATCAAATGGGCTACAAAACCAAGTCTTTGCCTGAACCAGGTTCCTGCTCAGTTACTTTAAAAAACAACTGCTTTTATGAAGCTACGCCAACTGAGAAAACTGCTAGTGAAAGGGAGGAACGTGCAGGAATTCAAGCATTTAAAATGCATATATCGGATTAAGTTTGTCAATCACGCTGACATTAACAGCACAAAGCTCTACTGCTAAAGAGTGGGAAGCCCCAGGCATGCTCCATTCATGCTGCACACTTTCACCATTCAGATGAGTTCACTGGAACCAGTAACAGAACGATCCTCAGAAACGTGCACATAATGAAGTCACACGACAGGCATGAACGATGCCAAAAGAAACTTTACAAGCATATTCATACAAAAAGAAAAGACCTTTTTACCTCGGCACAGAGAATAAATTTACTCCCTAGGTCAACTAGCAAAGAGATGTCTGGGTTAAAGCATCAAAGTGAAAGCAATCTGTTAACCCGGCTCGACATTCAGTGTATGTTCGAATCACAGAATCACGGTTGGAAAAGACCTGTAAGATCATCAAGTCCAACCGTGAGCCCAACACTGCCCTCTTTCGCCGTGGTCTCCCACAGACGCATTAGCAAACGATTAATTTTATCATCGGAGAACTCTCCCGTGACTCAGAGCCTGCAGTGCAGAGCAGTTCACCCACACCTTGACCGCTCCTGCCGCCCCGCACAAGGATACTCCACGAAGCAGAAGCCGCAGGCGGTTTTCTTCACTTTGTCCAGCCCCATGATGACCTTCTTGATGTCGCCGCTCTTGCCAAAGAGCTCGTGGATCTGCTCCTCGGTGGTGTAGAAGGAGAGGTTCCCCACGTACAGCGTGCAGCTCTTCCTTAGCAGCCGCTCCTGGTCGTACCGCGTCCCCTGGGCCGCAAGGACACAGCGTTACCTCACGGCCCGGCCCGGTCGGACCGCGCGGCGCCCGCCCCGGGCCGCGGCTCACCCGGAAGTGCTGGTCCCGGTACTGGCTGAGCTCGGCGTAGGAGTCGCTGCGCAGGATGCTCAGCGTCCCGCCGGAGCTCATGGCGGCGCTGCCCGATCCGGCCGAGGCCAGCCCAGCCCAGCCCAGCACGGCACGGCCCGGTCCTACCCAGCACAGCACCGACCAACACCACCCGGCCCAGCCGCCCCTCGGCGCCTTCCCACGCCCCGCGCACGCGCCCCGCGGCCGCCGGCCGCGCAGCCAATGGCGAGGCGGTGCGCGGCT